>JAUNZO010000994.1:0-44604 GCA_031894775.1 Chloris gayana | reverse complement strand
AGTTAGGCTATCTCCAACCCAGTACCTATTGGGTGACCCAAAACCAAACTGGGTCTTAAAATGTCAAAATGTGATCTCCAACCGGTGACCCAAATAAAAGATCTAAAAATAGGAGAGCCTTCCCCGTGACCTAGAAATAGATCACCGTACACCGCGACCGAAACGCCAACGCCGTCGTCACCCCAACCCCCATACGACACCTGGCCCGCTGCCACGGCGTCGCCTCCGCTCTGTCGCTTCATCCACCTCCTCCGCGCTCGGCATCGCCGCTCCCGGGGCCGCCACCGCCTCCTCCGTGCGCCGGTGCGAGCGCCGCTCCAGGTCCAACCTCCCCGGCCGCACCACACCGCGCCGCCACCGCATCCTCCTCCTTCGCGCCGGTGCCCGAGGCCAACACATCCTCCTCCGCGCAGGCTACCGCCCGGACCTCCAGTAGCAGCCGTCGCGCGTGGTCGAGCTGCCCCTGCTTGCACCGCCACCGCACCTGCATCGGTGTGGGCAGCGTCTTCTTCACGGACGGCGGCGGCCTGCGCGGACGGCGGGCGGCATGGGGAGCGGCCTGTGCGGGCGACGGGCGGCGCTGGCGGCCTGCGCAGGAGGCAGGCTTCGGAAACAGCGGCGACAGAGGTAGCTGCGGCCGGTCGACGCGGCACCATCTCACCGTTTAGTGGTCTCCGGTTGGAGACATCTAGTTTTTAGTCATGACCTATCAACCCAACAAGCACCCATATCCGGTTATCGGTCTCCAGAAACGGTCGCGCGGGTTGGAGACAGCCTTAGGAACAATCTTGAAAAGCTTGAAGTGCTAAAAAGAACCACACTAATAAAAAAATGACAATATAGTAAAAATAATCCTCCTTTATTGTAATATAAGATAGCCATTTGTCTTAGAAAAGAAGTTTGGAATGGAACAATGATTTGAAAAAGGGAAATACTATAGGTCCCACCGGTTCGTCCAACTGATGTACAACCAAGACACAAGTGATATCTTGTAACCCATGTGCTGTCATGTTTTTTATTGGTTGAACGGTCATTGGATAAATTGGATTGGACCTATAACGCTACTCTTAAAAAAAACGTCTTTTATCCTTCCAGCATGTTATTTGCTAGGTTCTGTCGGGTTATATATGTTTCTTCTGAAAAAAGAAAAGAAGAACTGGAGAAGGAAATCGCCTTTTTTAGCTCAAGAAAGAAACTGAAATGGCTGTCAAGCCAGACGACGGACTTATCCACCATAAAAACTAAGCCCAGCCCATATGGCAACGCCACGCCACCACGCAACCACCCTCTCAGAGCTCAGTGACCAACAGGAGGGCAGCGATCCCAATTCCCAACTTCGTAGCATCCAACTACAAAAAAAAAAAAAACTTCGTAGCTTCGATTCCCCATCGGAAAAGAGGGAAAGCAAGCCTTGTTCGTCTCCGCCACCGAATTCCCCTTACCCAAGGGTTCATTTCCTCCTCCTACTTATCGGATCGAGATATCTCAATCCTCAATCCGTTCGAGAGAGACGTGGGGAAGTCTCGATCCCTCGCGTCATCGACATCAGGTTAGGGTTTGGAGCCATGCCGCCGCCGAAGGCGAAGCCCGGCGGAGTGGAGACGATCGGCGAGCCGCCGTCGCAGAATGGCGCCAAGGGGCTGTCGTTGGGGCGCGCGCGGTCAAGTGGAGGAGGTGCGATGCAGCTCAAGGACAGCAAGACGGGCACGGGCACGGGCACGGGCGTGATCCCGGTGGCGTCGACCTCCGGTACGGCCTCGACGGGTGACAAGCCTCTGGCGAACCTCTCGAATCTGGAGATTGCTTCGCCTCGGCCCCGTCGTTATCTGCCGGTCATCACGGGTCCTCCACCACGAGGCGCCGGGGAGAAGAAGCCCGCCAGAGCTCCGAGTGTTCCCTCCCTGGCCAGAGCCAGGAGCAACACACCTTCTCCCAGGGGTTCCCCCTGGCCTGTGGTCAAGAAAAACACATCTTCTCCGATGGGCTCCCAGAAACTCCCGTTGTGCAGGGTCAGGAGCAACGCGCCTTCTCCAAGGGGCTCCTCTCCACGCACCGTTCAATTGACAAGCAGTTTTGCCTCAGTATCTGTCAACACTGTCGAAACCCCCAGCAGTCCTCCCCCAGATGCTCATCTTAGTGACACCGGTGCCTGCAGTGGTAATGAATCAGGTACTTTGGAGAAGTCTGATCGGAGCTTAAGTGTTGTAGAGGTGAGCCGGAGGCCAGATGTGACAGTGAGGTCTGGCGTAGGCTTGGCCTTGGGTCATGGAGATGTGCCGCAGAAGCATCATTTGACAGCGAAAACTGGTGCCGGCTTGAGTGGTGGAGATGTGCAACAGAGACCAGGCTTAGAAGCAAAGACTGGTGCGGCCTTGACCATGGAAACAGCACGGAAGCCTCGTGGCTCAATTAGAAAGATGCCTCAGCAGACCTCGGCCATGACAGGCTTGAATGGAGAAACTCGGGGGAGGAACCATGCTGTTAGAAGTTTGAAAGTGGATATTCAGAAAGAGCACCGTGCAGAGAAGTCAGGGTGGGGCTTGAATGCAAAGAATCGGCAAAAGAACTATGCTGTAGCAGGTTTGAAAGGAGAGACGAATAAGGGGCACCATTTAGTGAAGTCAGGCTCTGGCTTGAATGGACACATGCTACAGAAACACCATGCTGTCATAGGTTCAAAAGGAAATATTCCGAAGGAGCACCACATAAAGAAGTTGGGTAGGGGCTCTGGTGGAGGGATACTGCAGAAAAACCATAGGAAGAAAACCATGCAGAGTGAAGACCTTGATCCTGATGTGGAAAGACGCCGCACAGAAATGATGAAAGAGGTACAAGAGGCTGACCAAATGATCCGAAAGCTGAATGAACTGTGCTTGGGAGAGGATATCAGTGATGAGGACTTAAAGTGTTACTCTTCACAGCTGCCCTGCAAACCTCCTCGTGTTGACACTTCCATTGAACTTGATGATGAAGAACTTAATAAACTCCATGCTCGCCATCTTCTTTATCGCATCAAATATTACAAGGTTCTACCCAAGATCCTATCTGCAATTACATGTCATGCATTGTTCTAAACTGCACATATTCACATTGTTTGTATGGGTATTGTTTCACTTGTTATCCTGTATCAACGTTGGTTTGCTTTACCTCAGTTCGATGTTATTGATGTCATTGCTCATCAGTGATCTTTTTCTCTACAGCTGACACAAGAGTGGCGCAAGAACAAGCGGCAGAATGCTGAATTGGAAGAGGGTGAAGATTGTTCCCTACAAAATCTGGAGAAACTGAACTTTTTGAGTTTTGATGAAGATGAAACTACTCTGACTGAGAATCACATTCTGGATTATCTTGAAAAGGAGGGTCTACTTGGCCACATTAATAGCGATAGCACATTTGATTGGGTCTTTCAGTACTGCTCCGTTGCTGGCTTGGATGACTACCAACGTATAGTCCTTCACAATGACGTATGTATTATAAATCCACAACTATTAATGCAATTATTTGATCATGTTCCATTGTTTTAGTATGACCAGGTGTTGATCTACTTAATTCAGTCACTACGAATTTGAAAAAACTAATTTAATGGCAATTGTAGTTAGAATTAAAATGGTGATGATAATCTTTATGTGGTTAGGTAGATTTTATGGTAATTTGTAGGTAATAGGTATGTGCTTAACGTATGCATGAGTTAGTGAGATGTTAGCAATTTATCTTTTAAGTCATTTCATGGTGCCATATGCCTGCAACTGTAGCTTATTTCATGGCATGGTCCTTCACCTTATCGCTTGCTTATGTGGCTCATATTACAATTTTCATGAAGCATTTTAAGGCATTTGTTTCTTCTGATGAGAATGGTCGACAATTGGTTCTAGATTAGTTAGTTTATGAAAATGAGAGGCACGGGGTTTACTTTTCAGATAAATTTTCATCCCACATCTGATGAATGCTGATGCCATTTACGCTGTAATTGTATTAGACCTTCAATGTATTTGTACCTCTTTTTTTGTAGGTCACGAGTTATTTGAGTTACCTTTTATCACTCCAAAATAATTCTAATGTCATCTTGTTTCGTGTAGGGTGGTTATGAATACGTCCATTGGGATGTCTACTGCAAGTATTTTCATGATTATGAAACTCAAGTAGAATATCTTGATTTCTGGGACGAACTATCAAAGAAACTTAAGGTATCATATTGAAAAATGCTCTAAAGTTTGTGCAGTGCTTTTCCTTTTCTTTAGGGGGGGACTGACAACCTGTTTATGTTGACCCAGTGGATGGAAGATTATGTACATATGAGCGGGCCATCTCTTATGGTAAGTGTTATTATAAAAAAACATAGATTGGTATTGTTACTACTCTCTCCGGTTGTTATTTGATCATTAGGACAACTTTCTTTATTTCTAAGCTAAAACAGTTATCCAAAATTCGAATGTCATCAATAGAAAATCAAAAGGGGGATATGTTTTCTAGCACCATAATGATCATATATTGTTTCAGTGGGGGAGGATATGGAACAGAGGAGCTTCCCAAGCGATCAAGATTGCTACTGGCTTTACCAAGATAAATGTGTATTTAGCTCATGCTGCCTACATGGTAGGATCTCTCACACGCCTTCATTAATTTGATTTTGGTGTTTTGTAACAATCGCCTTGACTTATTCTGATGCAGGAGTGGGTAGATAGCATGGGCATTGATATTTATTTGTACAGGGAATTAGATGGTGTCTACTTTGAGATTTGGAAGAGGGTCGCTAAGCTAAAGGTTAGCAAATGGCACTACAATCCAGTCTTTTGCACAGCTAGCGTTGGATGTTACTAATCCATGCTTTTTTACATTGAAACATGCTCAGAAGAGTTTTAGAGCTGCATTGGATGAAGTGTATAAATTGGATAAGTTTCCACTACGCCAACATAGAATGAACTATGCGTTGGAGAATGATGGATCTGAGATGGAAAAGGAGGTTGGTTGTTTCCCAGAGACATTTTGAAATTTATTTATAATGCAACCTTCTCATTCTAACTGAAGCTCTTTTCAGTTTAATAATTTCACGGCAGGTGTTCCTGATGACGTAAGTAATGCCTTTACCTGGCATGTAAAATATGATCCATTTTTTTTTATTTCAGCTCTTTCCTTTATTTGATGCTTTGATGCTATATTTGTCTTTAGGCTTCAGAGGACAAAGCGCGAGAGTTCATCACGGATGCTATTAAAAATCTGGTATGATACTTTCTGAAAATTCATGTGCACTAAAGCTAGATTGCTGTACTGAATCATTTCTCTTCGTTTCAGGAGAGCAGGCCAAAATATTATGTACATTATATCAAAAGGAAGATAGACGTTGCCAGGGCTATCGGAGTGATTTCAGTAGCATCACCTTAATTTTATTGTTGATCAAGTGCCTACAACATTATTTATTTTCGTTTTTGGATTATTGAAATCAGGTTGCTGTTGTCGCAAGGATTTTAATAATGATGAAGTTGAGCTTTCTGCTTTCTGCTCTTCCGTACTTTGTGACATCGCAAGCAGGAATTGTAACGAAAAAAAAATCCTATTTCTGCTAATATTCACTATTGTACGCGCTTGCGTATCAAATTTGGCTCTGTGCCTCCCCCACATGCAGACACAGATTTGGCTTGGTTCACCTACTGTGCTAACTTAATTACTCTTGGTTTAATCTTAAACCGGTGGTACACGAGAAAAACAGCCTCTGGAACGAATCTTCGTCGTCAATTGTCTTCCTCACTTGCCTCCCTGCATCCGTTCAGTCATTCCTTCTCGAGCTTGTATGACAGCTTGTTGCTGCACCTCCCGTCAGCAGCAGGCTCTCTAGGTGCCGCCATACAACATTGGATAAGTTTTTCATGTTCTAAATAAAAACGAAATTTTATTGGATTCAGGATCTTGTTTCACGTCCAGTTCGTCTCTCTAGGTACCAGTACTCCATATCCCTTTCCCACTTTGCAGCACATTTTCCTGTTCAGAGTAGTCCAGGGCTGTGCAATCAAGCAAATTAAATTTGTGTCAATGATATTTTCCCTTCAACCAGTAAGGTCCTAAATACAGCACTACAATGAAGATAGGTCATGAAAAAGATAAGTGCTACTGCACCACCACAGTACACCCGGTGCACAAGGTAGGTTATGAGTTATACAACATGAATAGTCTGATATTGTGTGGCCGTAGAATTCTGCAACAAGTTAAGAGACAGAGCACCGTAGAAGTACCTCAAAAGATCAAAACATCATGGCTAATGAGCACTATCTCACGTGACCAAATGCTGTGGACACCGCCTTATATACATGTCTTGAAGTATATATTAAGCCACACCCAACAAAGAACAGTAAGCTTACGAAAGAAAGAGGCGCCACAGATATTAAGCTATATTCACCGATGAAGAGATATCCTCTAAGCTTTGGGAGTTTTCATTCTTACTCCTCATGCATCAGAACTGAAAGAAGCACAATAAAAAGGACTAATCACCAAGTGCCATCCACATATATAAAATGTAGTAGATCATGAAAAATCACAAAACTCAATGAAAAAATCAAACTATAAGCCTGTAAATAAAATAGGAAAATAGTAAATCCAGCAATGTTTATCTGTACTAATAGTATTACTAGTGTTTTGCTAATCCTTATATCCAAAATGAATTACAAAATAAATTTTGCATGATAAACTTCACTAATATTGTTCATGGAACCTTTTGAAACATTTCAACATGTTAAATGTGGGTGATTCACTGTTGTACCCAATCCAAACCTTATTCCTTCAATGCAATGACATGCAGTTCATCAATTGTGAAAAAGAAGAACATCATGACATGTTGGATTATCACATTTTTCGCTAGAGAAGCTGGAACCTCTGATCACCAAAAAAAATTACCTTATTATTTATACTGTCCCATGTAATGTAAGGCCTTAAAAATTAAGAAAAATGGTCCACTGAACTCTTACTACAACCAATAATGATTTAAGCGTTGCACTGAGATTATTTTTCAAAGAACAATCAATGATTTAAGTGTTGCACTGAGATTATTACTTCATCAATGGAAAACTGTTTGTAAGTTCATTCCAAGATTGCTTAATTCAAGATCTGAGCTAGAGAGTTGAACACACTGTTGAAAAGAAGGAGAACAATAGACTGAAAATGCAAGTATTATACTCACAAGAAAAGGCCGACATGCCAATCTTCTGTTATCTCTCAATCACAGCCAGTCCTCCTCACTGCTTTCCAGCAGATCACTCAGAATCAAGCATATGTATGGATGATATTTCATTACAACATCATCAACTTTCTTGCCATTGTTGAAAAGATCAGGGTCATGCTCATGTGTATATAGGCCACAAATGAAGCTGACAAAATCATAAGGTTTTGATAAATTGTAGGCACGCCTGTTATTTTTGGCTCTGTACTGATCCATAAGCGGAAGAAATCCATCATATGTATTAAGATTGCAAGGTAAGATGTCCTTCAGGGCTTTGCACTGGTTAACTTTTGACTTAAAACCTTTAGTCTTCATCTTCATCGGAACATAGTACACAAAAAATTTCTTTCTGTGGTATGTTTCCCAAAAGAATACATGTCTCTTGATCTTCACATATATCATGCCCAGACTTTGTCTACAAAATCGTGAGCTGTGTTAGTCATAACAAAGACTGCAAGTATTAAAACAAATTGTTTCACTTACCGGCTAACACACTTCAATTTCTGAGCTAGGTTATCAAGCAGAGTACAATCGTAGACTTGTCTACTATTTTCTCTGCTGAACTTAGCTGCAACACCTGACAAAGCCGTAAGCTCAGTTCCAAGGGCTACCAAGTCTTCACACTGGCATCGAGACTCCCTTCCACCTGAAATTAATCTTTACTTACAAAAAGCTTTCTTTTCTCTTAATAATTGCAAATGCCATTCTGATATTAAACAGATGTGACTATGATTCACAACAGGGAAAAAGGCATGCATTTATAACAAACTAAGATGCTGTTGTTGCGGGGATTTTTTTCCTGAATATGAAGGAGAGCTTCATATCTTTGTATTAAAGAGAGAAAGAGTCTGCCCTTACAATCAACACCACCTCATTCCAAGCCAAGCCATGAGGGGTTGAATTTTACATGATCAAGATGTACTCTTATAAAAACACCACTAAGAAGCGAGACCTGACCCACATCAAACTAGAAGCCAAGCTAAGAAATACCCAGCTCGTCTCCCTGACCATGACCTAATGCTCTTAAGCTTCGAGCTCCAGCAAGGCACCATAGGATGGTTATCCAAAAAATGTGGGTACGATAGTACTTTGCAAATAACACATTCATGGTAATTTGTTTCCTGTGATGATTGGTACGTACATAACAGACCTCAATAGTCTATCTGCAACAAAACTACACTTCTCCAGAATGGAATAATATGCTACAAATACAACTATTGGAAATACAATTTTGGAATGCCTAGCTTAGTGTTCACGAGATTAGAAAGTAGGAGCTGTATCTTGAAAGTTAATCGAATGTTTTTTTACTTTGTTATAACCATACAGCAGCTTTACTGGGTGCAAAATACCCCCACTGTAGAAGAATACTGCAGGTTTCTAATTCGTTCAAAACTTCCAGGAACAGCATTGCAAAATCTTTGCAATGGTTTCATATGTATTGCATTCTGTCCTGACTATTACAAGTGACATAATTTGTAGATTAAAAGCCAATCAATGGAGACTGAACTATTTCAGCTTTTGTCATGCTGAAAAACTATGACAGTATAGGTAGTTGATAATAAACATTTGAATAGGTTTGCCGTTGGTGTTAAAGATATTCAGCCAATCCTAATTTTGCAAGAAGCTGGTTACCCTTAAGAACATGCAAAATACAACTCCTACGGTAAGTAATGAAATTGTGATAGATACTACGATCTGGTGCTTTGATCTTTGGCATCTTAATCCCAAAAGTGTAGAAATGCTGATATTCGTATGAAGCAAACAATTTTGGCATCCTACATATAAATCACTAACCAAAGAGAATATGACTATTGCTCTGAAGAAATATCCATGTCTCTTCAGGCAATGCTATCAAGCTGGATTTTTTGTTTTTGAGCAAAGAGCAGTAGGGGAAGCCCCTACGGTTAATTATTATTAATAACAAAAGAAGAGTGAAAAGTGTACAAAGTGACAGACTGTACAACTAAACGGACAGGCTCAAAGTGACAAACTGGACTATTCAGGCAATAAAAAATATTTTAGCAATCTTAGACTGGCATGAAGTAGTCATAAAACTCAACAGACAGGTATTTCAGACTCGCAATGTCGGATATGCATGTAATACCATGGCAGATTATAATGTGGACACGGGTGATTATAACAGCATAGGCCATTGGCGGCCACAGCTTTTCACTGCACAGCCTAACCCTGCTCTGTTATTTTTTCCAATTTTAGACGTCCTATTTTCATGATAAGAAATGGCTAGAAAAACTTTAAAATGGGGCTAGTTGGTAACACCCAATCTTCAACGGATGGGAAGAAATATTTGAGATGACGCAATAACAACAACAACAAAGCCTTTTTATCCCAAACAAGTTGGGGTAGGCTAGAGATGAAACCCATAGGAATCACGAAAAGGGGAGACCCAAAAGGAACATATGAGATGACGCAACGTGGAAGCAAAAAATAGCAGTCAATGCTACTTTATGGGTTACATCTATACAAAATATATAGTAGATAAAGAAAAGATACTTGATAGACTGATGAGTTTATTACTTTTCATTTTGAAATTTCTCAGCTTCACAATTATCTGATAATTCCTCTGTTGATAATAAGTGCCCAACAAACTGAAATTCCCGTGATAATAGCCCTTAACCATCAAGTGTTCCAGACCATCGATGATTTGCCTGAACATTTTCAAAATATAACTCATTGTTAAACGTCAGCTTCAAGAATTGAATCCAAATTGCAAACTGTAAATGATCTACCTCACTATCTTATGAACTGGCATCAAAATAGTTTGGTGGGGTCGGTGTAACATAATTGTCTTTAGAAGATCCAATAAAAAGCCAGTACACGGCTCAACCCACAGCAAGAGATGAAATTCCCCTTCATTTATTGCTCTAGCATTCAAAATATTCGGATGACTTATCTTCACCATCATTTCAGCACAACGGAGTCCATCAGGGTTGTCCACTTGCAGATCCAAAACAACCATATCATTCTTCTCTTGGTCTTTAGAGTCATACTGAGAAAAAAGCTTGGATGGCTTTTTCAATTCAGACGACACTGATTTGTCTCTCTCATTGATCTTGAGATTCAACAGATTGAATCTCAGTAGCCTGTTACCTTCCACATCTGAAATAAAATTAAATACAACAAAAACTTTACAAATATATCTATTCTGAATGTTCCACAAAAGTTCTATAAAACTAGTAAGTTCAACAATGGAATGTTAGACATTGGAGAAAAATATTACTTGGCTGATGAATTAAAAATGCTACAACACACAGGAGGAGACAATACCTATTTCAGCAGCCATTTCAACTTGCAATTTTTTCTCTCTACAATGATCTTTAGCGCTAAAGAAACTGCAAAAGGAAAATGCAATCCTGATTACATAATGACTTTTCCTCGCTACTACACGAATTTACAAAGCAATCATGGTAAAAGATATAGGAATAAGACATGTTCCCTATACATTCTATGCAAAGAAAAAATGAAACATATGAATGTGGGATGAGATGCCATCAGAATTGAAAGAAAAACATTGCTCCGCCTAAATGATTAGAAAACAAGTATTCTTTTTAGGAAAAAATAGCAGGAGAGGCCTCTACTTGATTTTGTAAGTGTAAGATATAAATAGTACAAAGCCCACTAGAAAACAAGCTAAAATCAATATAAACCTAGCTTCAAAGCCAATGGTTTAAGAAGTGAACATTATGCTCAGTTTCATGGGGAGCACGGAAACTGATGAGCATCTCCCTAGAAAGCTAGATTAGAGATCCTACTTGATTTTCTAAGTGTAACATGATATACAAATAGTACAAAGCCGATTAGAAAACAAGCTAAAATCCAGACAAACCAAGCTTCAAAGACTAATGGTTTAAGAAGTAAACTTGTGTTCAGTTTCATGGGTACAATGGAAACTGATGAGCATCTCCCTAGCAAGCAGATTAGAGATGAGAAATCATAAATTTCATAGTACAAAAAAATAGTTAAGCAATAAGGTGGCAGGTACGTGGGCAATGTATAAATATTAGGCCGGTTGAGAATAGGAACATGAAAAAAGACTATTTTCTTACGTAGACAAGAAGATTAAATGGAAAGTAATGAACGATAAAGAAAACAGCAATGAGGATATATATATAAAAAGGCAATTTTCTTTTGTATTGTTCTGAAGTGCTCCCTACATGTTGTTTATTTCTTTTAGTGCTCCAATAGATTCTCTCTTTGAGAATCAAATTACGGGCTTCCAAGATAATACATAATTATTGATGATCAAATAAAAGTATTTAACTTGCCGTGTTCTTGCACTAGGCATGCTCTTGCATCATATTTGCATTTTTATTTGGAAGCAAAAAAGTTAACAGAAAAATGCCTCGTTTCAGTTAAATAATATTAACCATAAATACTCCTCCATATTCCTCTCTGCTCAAAAAGATTAGTTGACAAAAAAAACATGTTGCAAAGAAAGGCTGGGCTCGATGGCCAAATAAAACAGAATAGCCTATTCTGGGTATATTTAATCAATAACAAATGACTTCTGTAGTTGCTTTTGTAAGATGACAATAAACATTGGGATAATACACCTATATTGGCCTTGAAAAGCATTTCACTACTCACCTTAAAGAACCTCCTAGCATGCACAGGCCAGAGTTCAAACTTCAGTTCAGTTTATGTATTTTTAGTATTTTTATTCAAATACATCGGGCATAGAGACATAATTCATCTTCAACAATAATAGGGAAGTGACCTATCACTTTAGCCCACACTAAAGATATTGTTTTCCATTCATCCCTTGAAGTTGGCAACTCAGGATTTCTGAATTGATTTAAAATGCTTCCCTAGACTCTGCACACTGTATTCTCTTATTTTAGAAGTTTAGGTTTAGGCTTTCTATTGATGCAAAATCTGCAATTCTTGTCGTTAACACTTTCAACATGCAATGTAAATTGAAGCAACCAAGTAATGGATTCCGAGCTGTCATTTCCTTAATTTTACATTCTATTTGCATTGCAAGATTCATCAATAAGCATTAGAAAAAATTCAACAATCCAATTTAAGATTGATCAGCGGAAGTACATATACCACTGCAACCTCTAGAAATACAAGATATAATGCAATACACCTTAATGCACATACAGATAGAAGCGTTATTCGGGCAAGCAATGAATCAAAATTCAATTAACTTACAGGAAACGTGCAAGGAACAGATTTCACGGCCTTACGTTACTCAGAAGGTGGGCAGCAGTCGGCCCTGAAACTTCTCCTGCTTATTTATGAACACCCGATGGAGTTGAGACATTTGCTGGCGGGAGGAACCAAAGGTCTGAGGAGAAGATTAACTGTTTAATTAAACCAAAAGTCAGAACATATACATGCACCAAGCATATAGGGTACTAATTTCCCATGGAGATGAGCTATTCAATTGAGGAAAAGGATCCCGAAAATAGTCTCTGTGTCTCACAGATTAATTCGTAAGCTAGTATCACAATTAATACGCAAGAGGAAAAGGGTCATCAACGGTAACACGACAATTGACGTGTTCAGCTAACCAACAAGGCTCGAAGCATAAACAAAATCAGGCGACGGATCCTGCTTGCTCAAACACAGGGTGGAAACGAGTTGAAGCGTCAGACCTGAAGGCCGTCGTCCTCGCTTGCATTTCCCTCGCTACGAGCGGAATGGAAGCGAGAAGCGCGTGCCCCGGCGAGGCTCCTCCCCGCCGGCGAATCGCTGCGGACGTGCGGTGGCCTTGTCCGTCCGGGCGGTGGCTAGGTTTAGGGGCTTCGACTGACTCGGGATCCGGTTCCACTGGAGGCGACTTATTTTGACTTGTCGTAGAAGGGAGTTCTCACTCACTGCCTGGCTGGGCCCACTAGTTGAGGAATTCCGTTCCGCATTTCACTAGTTCGTCCTGCTGGCCACGATGGCTCTAGGATTCATTTCACCGTCGGGTGCAAAGGCAAGCTAGGCTAGGGGTAATTACTGGTTGTTACTGGTTATGATATCACTGTTATTTGGCCCTTGACATGCCATAAACCACTACCTTTTCGGCATTATGATTTGAATTGAAGTGATTGTAACAGCAACAAACTTTTGGTTACGGACTTGGCCCATGAAGAGATTTCCAGTCCGTCCAATAGGGATGCCATCTGTGCTCAAAAGCAGATTTATTGAACATTTTTTCATAGCTTCAAAGCGGAATGATCCAAATCAAATGTATTAAGCCTTCAATATAGTGAAGATGGAGTGATCAACATGGGTCATTTTTTTTAATACCATGGGTCTTGGAACAAACGATTTCTTCAACTTTCGATCTCGCTGCATGTTCAAGCCCATGTTCCGGCCGGCTTCTGTTCTCTTTAATTATCCGTGATATAAACTTATCATTTGAGAAAAGCGAATTCTTGCCTAAACATAAACATCAATAACTTAAATATATCTCCACACATGAGCAAACCAGACATATTTATGGTGAAAACGGATTCTAATAAATAATATAGTACATCAACAAACTTTTTTCGCAGATTATAACATCCGATTATCCGAAAGCTTCTCTACCTAGGACAAGCACAAACAACAAGGTCTAGCAGATCGCGTCCAGTTACAAAGACTAAAGTCTTGTTCAATAACCAACTGTTCGTCTTCAGACAAAACAAAACACTACGTCTCTAACACTTATTGATGGTTCATGGTACAGTCGCTAGAGCGATCAGTTCCCTCATGCCCGTCCCTTGCCTTCATCAACAGCTAGCTCTCTCGTATGAAGCCAACCAACACTGCTCTGTTGCCTGTATAGACGAGATAGGTATTTCTAAGTACGCGGTAGCAGTTTTTTCTATATTCAGTACATGGAATTTAACTGAACACTTACATGAATCACAGAGCTGTGCCAAACTCTTTGTATAACTTGCACCACATTCCTGGCACCCATTCTTCCATTTTGCGCAGAAAGCATTTGACCCAGACAAGCACTGCATTGCAAATTCAATCATTTAAGAAAATATATGTAAGTGCAAGAGGGATGAATATACATGGTCCTGTTCCCCCGGTCAACAAACAATAATATACGAGCTTGCAGGCACCAGCCACAGGATGTCTTCGTTATTTGCTGATGCACTAAACAGTGATCACTTCTATACAAAATCCAAACTGATCCTAGCCGTCCTTGGAATGACCTAGAAGTTGCTATCAACTACAATGCGACAGCCTTATTCAAGATTACACTAGACACTCCAGTTGGTAATGGCGCCAATACCTTCTTTTGGAATGATAAATGGTTTCTCGGATGCTCTATGATGGAACTTGCACGATACAAAACATACCTTTGGACTGATAAATAGTTTTTAGTCTTCTGGGTGATATATAAGCTTCTCTTTTGAGGGGAAAATAAAAAAAATCAACAACGTCCAGCATCACTTCATCGCATAAAATAGATTCCATTTTGGATTATCCAATCAAACTGCTCTAACCTATCTAGATCCAGCTAAATTAAATTTAAAAGAGTACTGTAAACAATTAAAAATTTTATTGCAACATGCAGTTGCAAAGGAAGGAAAACTAGAATACAACTACTAGTTTAAGTATTTGCATTAATCCAAACAAGCTACCAACAGGGTCGTGATGCTTCCAATGTTTGAGCCACAAAACAAACCTTGCAACATCACTTTTCAATGACTCAATACACAAGTCTACAACATAATCTCTGAACTTTGTAACATTTAAACTCGTTACCACAGCAATACACCTGGATCAAGAAAACATGTCCCGAATACAACAAAAGGAAATAAAGCCTCAACAAATAAAACTACTTAAATATCTAAATTTATGCATGTATCAAATATGGAACAATTTCACCGTACTGGGGACTAACAACAATTGAAAGCAACAATTTCAACATTCTAAAAATGAGGCTGCAAGAAATTTAAAAATTCTCAAGAACAAAGATTATCTTATTGAACTACAACATCCAGACGGCAAGACAGGCAAGAATGGATCATATTTATTTATTTTTTTAATTAGAAAAAGGATTGCTAAAAATATAGAGTATCACATAGCACAGAACAATTCTGTTACCTTGAGGCCATTGACGTTGTCACTGAACTTTCCCCAGTGTTTAATAACATTTCTGCACAGGCGCAAGAAATCATAGCCATCATATTCATTGTAATGAGTTGGTTTGTTCTTAGTTCGCTCATATCTCAGCATTTCCTCAATGAGCGGGAACAAACGCTGATCTTTCATTCGTGGCCAAGTAAAATTTATCTTCTGAAGCTTCAAGCGTGCATCACTGCTATCACCTGCTACCAGAGAGAACAAAAAAGCTTTCTTTTTCTGAGTTGTCCACTCATCAGGGAAGTTTTCAAGACTATCAGAGCTTCCTTGTCCAATATAATCAATGAACATTGTTGCAGCTGAGCTGAACTTCTTCTGAGAGTGCTTACAGATGTCTTGAAAAATCGATTTGATATCAGCAAACAGCTTGGCCTTTCTTTTGTTCTGATCCACAACATTGTTCAGGTGATCAGCTACAATAAATGACACAATTAGACATCAATACATAACAATTACTTATTGCCACAGACAAAATATCTATTCGGTTATGCAAGGGAATAAACCGAAATATATGGTACAACATTATAAAAGAGACCCCCCCCCCCCCCCCAACACACACACCCCACAAAAAAAAAACAAGGCAAAAGCATGATCGAAATGAATCTCAAAAGACCATTTTGGAAAGTTAAACTTGTTTGGTTCACTTGTCGAAAGATGTTGGATCTGCAAGTGCTGCTGATGTACCGCTAAAAAGAAAAGGTGATGACGAATTTTGTACTTTGCTGTTGAAACATTTCATTTGGGATAATTTGTCTAACAAGTTCTGGTAAGAGTGCATACCATGGGATATCAACATTTTGATAGAATTGCCATCATTGTTTCGAAGCAAGAAAAGATCCTTTAGCATCACAGAAGTGGGGAACACACCCTGCTGGAACATATGCTCCATCCCTTTACATGTGTCACTGAAAAGCAAACAACAGATTTAAAAGGCAAGTATTTACGCCATTGTGCCTGTTTCAGTCGCATTTGACATACTTACACAATCATTCGACGTAACGGTCTTGAAGGACAGCTACCAGTGAAGTCAAGCGCAGTGTTGAAACAATTCTTGTAGCCATCTCTCTTTAACCAAGCAGAGAGGCTCCCATCAACCCATGATATGATGATTCTTGGTTGAGCGGATTCCTCATAATAGTTCTCAAATGTTACTATCGACTGGTGTCTAACGTTCTTCATTACTGAGTATGTTGAAAACTCAATTGGGTTTTCTACTGACCATTTATTTACCAGACACTTTGTTTTAACTTTCCCCAGCCTTCCATAAAAATAATCACCTTCATGGAACCTCAAAAAGTCACGATCAAAATCGACCAGTCTCTTCTTGTGATCCTTAATTTTGCAATAACCCCCTTCCGGATGCGGTAACCTGCGGACTTCAGCCTTTTGCTCTTGGAATCCCACCATTTTGCCTGCAAAAGTGATTTCAAATACCATGAGAAACTATCACGCGGACACATAAATATAGAAACACTTCTAAGTGTACGGAACTTGGAAACAAGCTTATTTCCCTGATAAGACCTTTTCCTTCCCTTCTCGAAAACTTCTTCCCTCAAACTTTTATTTACAGATTCCAAATGCAGTATGCTATTCCTACGACTTCAATATGAAAAACTATTCTGCGGGCATAAATAGAGAAATAAGTCAAATTTATGGAAACTGGATTTTTTTTCTCCTGATACAACCTCTTCCTTCCCTTTTCTACAACCTTTTCCCAGAACGTACAGATCACAGATGCAAACGCGGTATTGTATTCCTACCCTAGCTAATTAGTGTTACGAATCAGCCTTTACTCAATTAACCTTCAGATGCAAATGCGTAGAAATTAACATCACATCCTAGTAATAAGGATAAGATTGAATAATTCCTGCACAACCCATAGCATGTAGAAGGAAATGTGAGTACTTACAAGATGGAGTAGAATATGACGGGGGATCCGGGGTTGGGCCACCTCCGGCTCCGGGCGCGTTCGCGGGCGTGAGGGAGAATCTGAGGAGCAGCAGAGGTGAGGGGTCAGCAGAGGCGAATGTGTTCCAAGTGCGGAAGGTGTCGGAGGTTCAGGCCCTACCAGTCAGCCCAGTCGCGGCGCGCGGCAGCCCTCGCCGGTGGCGGATACGACACGGAGGAAGGGGCCCTTGCTGATGAGAGGAGATTTCGCTCGGGGCGGCTGCCGGGGCGAAGAGGGTTTATGTGATCGCGGCAGCGGGCAGGAAACGGCGACGTTGATTGCGCCTATGCAGGAAGGCGGTCTTGGTTTGATTACGCCAACGGATACCACCCTTAAGCGTACACTGTATTTACGTCAGTAAGCGGTCAAAGCGGAGAGACACAAGCGTCTTTCGCGGAAAACAACCGCCGAGAGGTTTTACCGTAATCTAGAATATCTCGAGTATGATTCAGAACGAAAGAAACTCAACTTAGCCACTCGTCATTTATAGTGCTTTCGATTGTTTTTTGGGATACAATAACCTTCATTCTACTTAGTCCTGTGTATCTTTTGTATCAATATAGATCATGTTAACTCATATAATAACTAGCAAAGGAGTTTGTGAGTGATTAAACCAAAAGAAGACTATTGTTGTACGTCTTGTATCATACACTAGACCACATAAGTATAAGTCTCACTAAACCAATTTTTTCTGATGCGCGTATGTATATTTTTAAATAAAAGTAGCTACATAATGCCCATTTTGAATTGAGCAATATTTTGAAAGATAAAGACACCAGACACTCCAAAACTAAATCATTTTCTTTTGCTCTTATTAACTCAACTATATACTATAAGAAAGAAAAACCCATAATCAGATCAAGCGAGGCCTAACAAAACGGCCACAGGCTTCATCATCGTCCAAGCTCGTGGGCCGCCAGCCTACCTTGCTTGGTTTGCCCCGCGCTGGTTCGGCCGACACTTGTGCTGGCCTGCTTCCTCCGGACTAGACTCGTCCTCCGGGTGGGCCTCATCCTCCGGACCGAGCTTCTTCCTCTGTACTGGGCCTCTTCCTCCGTACTTGGGCCCAATATGGCCTGGGGCGCTGGTCTCTCCCAACACATATGCTTGTTCCAATTGCTTAGTTCTAGGCTAAGTATTCGGATTATATCTTAATCGTGGTGATTAGGTTAGTATTCAAATTTTATGTTCATTGTAGTTACTTAATGATGCTAGATGTGTGGTTTAGTTGTGACATCGCTAAGCTAGTTTATCACGTTTAGATAGTTAAGTAGGGTAAGATGCTTGCACAATTAAGTGATCAATCTCGGCAGCGATAAATCGGGTTCTCTCGGAGAGGTGAGTGGTCTTATTCATCGCAGGTTTTCATTGACCTATGTAATTATCCATTATGATGCTATCCAATTAGACTTTCTGGTTACAATCTCAACTAGTAGATATCTGGTAGCTTATTTAGGTTTTTTAAGTCTTCCGTAGTCGCTGATCGCCAACTCAACCATTGTGCAAATCGGCACCAACATCTCCAACCTGCAAACATAGATTAATTAGATCTTTTACTGTTAATAATATTTAATTCCCATTGGTCTTTGTCGATTCGATTAAATCTTGAAATACTCTAAGGAAAAAGAGCTACAATGTACACTCGTCCTCTTACGGTATATAAGTGAGTGCATATATACTAACGATCAACACAAGCCAAACATTAAATTTCCACAATGTTACAGCTGAAATTGTTCATCATGTTTGTCGGCTTCAAGAGCCTATCGATCCTGAATGGGGTCACCGTAAAGTTCAGTGTGCTCGAATGAAGTTGGATCGATAGCGAGTCAAGTAGCAGATCGATAGTCGAAGGAGAAGCCACCGTATGAAGTTGGATCAATAGAGAGTCAAGTAGCAAGCTTGGAATTCGGACGGTCAAAGGAGAAACGACCGTAAGATACTCGTGGGATCACCGTAAGGTATGAAGTTCTTGAATGAAGTTGGATTAGAGACTTGTACTCTCTAAAATCGGCTCTAGAAGAGCCACCATATGAGTCATCATACGCTAGAGTGACCTATTCATTCCAACGGCTAGTTGGAGTGTTTGGATCTCCCAAGTGGGTCACCGTATATTATGGCGATAGGGTTTCATCCATTAACCTTTATGTACGACTAGTTTTGGGCAAGTAGGCCTATATATAGCTGTTGTGGAGCTCGTGGAGAGTCTCTTAGCTTAGTGGATCGGTGGAGGAACCTATAGGAGCCAAGAGGAAGCAATGGAGGCACTAGGGGGTAGATTTGGAGATCTAAGCTAGTGCTTGAGAGAGTAAGAGAGCATCCATACTCATCTAGACTAGGACGTCGTAGAATGAGGTCCATGTTATTACTCTTGGTCTATGGCAAGGCCTAGAACGGTTAGGAGTTGGTGTTGAGTATTTCGTGAAGGTTGTGGAGGCCTTTGCAAGTTTGTGATTCGAGCTTGCCGTGAGAAGGAGCACCCATGTTTAGACTCAAGGGACGCGATGAGGAGCACCGACTAGATAAGTAGGACCGATCCTTGAGAGAAACATGCTTTTGCTGAGAGGAGGTAGTGGTCACTAGAGAGAGTGAAGTAGGCTTGGGGGCAAGGACTCCACTCCAACAAGGAGTGAAGCTTGATACTCGGTGGGAGTTGGCTCAACGAGGAGTAATTAAGAAGGTGCCATCCTTCCAATACCTCATGCTAAAAATCATGAGTACTTCTTGATGTTTCTCCTTACATACTTGCTATTTACATTCCACATTTAGTTACAACACGTTGTCTCTTGATTGTGGCCTTGATCAAGTTGTTACCTTGTTTTCTTGTGTGTTTTGTTGCCAGCCCTATAGACTTGCATGTATAGGAGTTCTTTGATTGCTAGTCTAGGTTTTGTTGTTCCTTTCTAGTAGACTTACATGCTTAAGTCCTTGCTTGCTAGATGCCCTTGTTGCTTGTTGTGTTGAACACTATTTTGCATAGGAATTGTGTTGGTGAAGTGAACCACTAGCATGAGTACGTTTTATTTTCCATAGATTGTTTACCTTTTGTTAGTGCCACATTCCACTAAGAATTGTTTAGGAGTTGCTTGAGTGTTAGGTAGTTGGCTAAGTTTAGTTGAAGTCATTCAAACGAAGTACCCAATTCACCACCATCACTCGGTCCACAAGATCCTTACCGGTGGCCATCGTAATATACAGTGATAGAGCTTCAAGTGAACTCGGAGAAGAATCAAGTCTAGAGCCAAGAGAAGAAGTTTGTGTATGATCCAAAGGGGTCACTATAAGATACGATGATAGTTTCTCGAGAGAACCTTAGTGAAGGATTAGTTCTTGAGTCAAGAAGCAAGTGGAAAGACACTTGTCTGTTTTTTTTTGAAAGTGTACATCCATACTAGTCTGTTTTTTTTTTTGAACTGAAAAGACACTTCCATTACCTAATTGGCGCAGCTAAATCGCTGGCAACCGTCCTGAATACAAGCTGGTAAGCTATCCAGCAGAGGGTCAACACTTACCGCACACGCCACACCCAAAGCAGCTAAAGAGTGCGCTACCCTATTACATTCACGAGGTTTATCCTCGATGCTCACAGCCAGGAAATCATACTTAATCAGGGATCGCATCTCCACCAACAGAGCGCCGTATATGCAATCGTCATGCGTGGATGACTCAAGAGCCTGCTTAACCAATAGGGCATCTGTTTCAAGTATAATTCGGCCAATTCCTATCTCCGTTGCTGTTCGAACTCCTCGAAGGCAAGCGATTATTTATGTGTGCAGCGGGTCAATGGCGTAATTCACCTTGCCTCTCCCTGCGCACACCTTGTCTGTTTTTCAGGTGTTACCCCCACAGAAAACTCGGACCTAGTTTATGATTCGTTGGGCTTGGGCCTATAATCTCTTGCTTCTTCGTGGGCTGAGTACACTCCATCTTCGTGGGCCATCATGGGCCGCGTCCACTACGCCGAGCTGCATATAGGCAGTTCTCTTCCCTCGTAAAACCCTAACGCCGCCGCTTTCGGTTCTCCTCTCTGCCCGTCCCCCCTCCCAACGAGGCAGAGTCAGCAGCTGCGGCAAGGGAAGGCGGCGTCGGGAAGATGCCGAAGAAGAGCAAGAAGAGCAAGAGCAAGCGGGTGACGCTTCGGCAGAAGCACAAGGTGCTCCGCAAGGTGAAGGAGCACCACCGCAAGAAGCGCAAGGAGGCCAACAAGGAGGGCAGGGCCGGCGGCCGCAAGAAGGTCGAGAAGGACCCCGGTATCCCCAACGAGTGGCCGTTCAAGGAGCAGGAGCTCAAGGCGCTCGAGGTCCGACGCGCGCAGGCGCTGCAGGAGTTGGAGGCCAAGAAGGAAGCGCGCAAGGAGAGGGTGAGTGACATCTTTGTCTGCTGTCGGTGGTGCTTTTTCCTGCTAGTATACGGACTACGGGGGTCGAACAGCTGAATCGGGCCCTTGTTTGTTTAATTTCACTGTCGAAATTACTCGTCACTACCAAGTCGATGTCATCATACTGCCTGTGCTTAGATGATTTGCTCTTTTAGTTTTCGGAGTACGGACTCATGTTTGCATAATTATATACTCGATGGCAGTATCGTTGGTTATTGGATCTAATTGCTAATCGGTGACTTCTGTCGCACCTGGCCAAGGAATGCTAAGTACCAAGCCATTGGTTAGGCTAGTTAGATGGTAATTGGGTGGGAGTATGATGATTAGAAGATTGCATTCCCGCAGCTCATTCTGACTTAGACCTCAACTCCTACTCATGAGCCCTTGTAACAAATAGTGGAATAACACTCCACTGGAATTCCATCCATCAACTCCCATGACAAATCAATGGAGGAATTGGGAATAAAAAGTCGAAACTCCCACCTTCCATTCCCTCCTTCAACTCCTCTTCCCATCATTTTATATATACACTGCACCTGAAATCTAGTTCTGGACCAACTCTTGGACAGCTGATTGAAAACAATTGGGTTGACTCTCTGTAAGTCAAGTGCACTTGATTCCTATTGAATGGTTTGTTCCCTAGTTCCAGTCACGAGCCCTGTAAAAATGAAATGTCAGCAAGCATTTATGAATGCTAATTTCATAATCACACAAATAAACTAGTTTATTGATACAACTTCTTTTTCAGGCTCGGAAGAGGAAGCTTGGATTGCTTGAAGATGAGGACATTGCGAATCTTGCCTCTGCAGCTTCTGCACAGGGCACCCAGTTTGCAGAGAAAGATGCAGCAAAGGAGAATGCTCCTTTAGCTGTGGCAAAGAGCCATGGTAAATTTCTCTTCTCTCGTTGATCATTTAATTCCCTACTGAATTCAGATCTACTAAGAAAGTATGCTGGATATGTGCTCAGATCATTCAGAGAGGTCGTTCTACAAGGAGCTTGTTAAAGTAATTGAAGCTTCTGATGTGATTCTTGAGGTTCTTGATGCAAGGGATCCACTGGGCTCCGTTGCATTGACATGGAACGGATGGTTAGAAAGGCTGATCCAAGTAAACGGATTGTCCTACTTCTCAACAAAATAGGTATGATGCCATTTTTGTTTTGAGAGTTTTTATGTCGTTCTACATCCCAATTTAATTTATAAATAAATTCGAGATCTTGTTCACACTGTTAGCTATCAGTTTTGATCGACCATTTTTTCACAATTGTATTGTCTGCTGCTTTTGCACATGCTTTCCCTTTTCTAAAAAAACATTATGGCTATTTCTTCTGGGAAGTAGCTGACTCCAACTTTCATGGGACTAAAATGCTTTGTTGTTGCTGTGGTAGATCTTGTTCCCAAAGAGGCAGTAGAGAAGTGGCTTACTTACCTAAGGGAAGAAATGCCAACTGTTGCGTTTAAGTGCAATACCCAAGAGCAGAGGACAAAGCTGGGCTGGAAATCATCAAAACTTGACAAGACAAGTAATATCCCACAAAGCAGTGATTGTCTTGGTGCTGAGAACCTGATTAAACTGCTCAAGAATTATTCCAGAAGCCATGAGGTACTTGAAATGCCATTAGGTGTTTTTTATATATCTAGTTTCAGTTACCTGTTGTGCTAGTTTATTCTTGTTGGAACATATTCATTAAAGTGGCGTATCGTTATTCATCCATCCTATGTATTTCATAACCTGGCTTCATTTTAACTGATACCATGTTTAGATCCCTCAGAAAGCCTACAAAGAGGTCAATTTATTGTCTGGTTTCGAAAAATCAGTTTTTTGAGTTTCTGAGAAACCAATAATCTAGTTCATTAACTATTACCAGTCATTGGTCATTAATTACCACAAACCGGTTTATAGTTTTTAAGAAATCAGGCTCCAAACAACCCATCTAGTTTTTATTTAGAAAGGTTCAAGGATGTGCTTCCTGCATTTTGTGTCTGGATCTAGTGACTATCTTTGTTGCTATTTTGCTTATAAATTATCATGGCAGTGATTTACTGTTTCTTGGTTTATTTTATGTCTTCAATTTGTAGGTTCTCATGGTAAAATGTTCCATTTTTGCAATGCTTTTGCGGACATCTATTTTTGCATATGCAGTTTTTTTTCTATTTTGAATTGTGGGGACTGACGACTGATACAAGGTACTTATTATTATTATTATTATTGTGCTTGCAGCTCAAACTGGCAATTACGGTGGGTATTGTTGGGCTTCCTAATGTTGGCAAGAGCAGTCTGATCAATAGCTTGAAGAGGTCTCGAGTGGTTAATGTTGGTTCCACTCCAGGGGTTACTAGATCTATGCAAGAAGTTCATTTAGACAAGAAGGTGAAGTTGTTGGATTGTCCTGGTGTTGTTATGCTCAAATCTTCTGACAGTGGTGTGTCTGTTGCCCTTCGCAACTGCAAAAGAGTTGAGAAAATGGATGATCTGATCAGTCCTGGTAAGCAACACTTTTACAAAAAAGTTTCTCACTGTATCACTTCTACTATGTTGAGGCAGTTCATTTTCTACATAAATGTGACTTGAAGTGGAACATGACATTTTCCATTTTTTCGTTCTTAATGCAAATAGTTAAGGAGATCCTAAATATTTGCCCGCATGAGAAGTTGATGTCTCTGTACAAGGTGCCAAGCTTTAGTTCGGTTGATGATTTCCTCCAAAAAGTTGCCACACTCCGGGGGAAATTGAAAAAGGGTGGTATAGTGGATGTTGAAGCCGCTGCGAAAATTGTGCTTCATGATTGGAATGAAGGTAGATCATTACCATCGCGAACTTGTTAAATAATTTTTTTGTTTTTATTAACTTGACCCTCCTGTTCATAGGTAAAATACCGTATTATACACTGCCACCCAAAAGGGACGTTGTCGAGGAGTCAGATGCAGTTATTATTTCAGAAGCTGGGAAGGAATTTAATATTGATGAAATTTACAAAGCTGAGTCTTCATACATTGGTGGTCTAAAATCTATTGAAGATTTCCATCATATTGAGATTCTTCCTAATGCCCCATTGGCCATTGATGAAGATATGATAGAGGTAATAGTTCTCAGTTTCCCCTAAATTCAGATGATAATTTGAACTATGCTTATTACTTTAATTTTTGGTTATGTTTCAGTTTTCCTGTTATTATCCTACGGTTCTGCTCCATATGAATAGTTATGGCAGATGCATTGCATCTTTGGTTGGTGTTTGTGTTTGTAACTTTGCATGGCTAGTAGCGTGGTCTCTAGGCTGCACACATATGTTTAGGATGCTTCAGCCAATATGTTTCGTGCACAGTAGTGGCTCTCTGCAGGTTTTTGTCTTGTATAGCTTGTGTCCTTTCCTTTTTTGCTTTTAATAAAAAATGCTACATCCTATGGGGTCCTTCTGTACTTTGCTAAAAAACATACTGTATGTTTCTTGCACAAAAAATTTTAAGCAGTTTTTTACCTTCCTCTTGATTTGATAGATAATCATTGCAAGGTCATAAACTCTTAGTATGTCATCCCTATGCCTTCAATGATTTTGTGCTACACATATTTCACATGCAAATATTCCATGCTACATGCTTTGTTTTGCGAGTGAACATTTTACTTGCATCAGGTTCACTGTGCTTGCCCTTAAATGATTCTTTGTCTTGCACTGGCCAGGATGACAAGAAGCCAAGTGAACCTGTTGAGGAAAGCCATGAGGTGTCAATGTCTGACGTAAATGATCAAGGAAGCAAAGTAACAAGTGCTAGCACACAAAATGACAAGCTATACAGTGCTGAGGGTATACTGGATCCCCGCAAGAGAAAAGCAGAGAAGAAGCGGCGTAAAACGAACAAGTTTAGTGTTCTGAATGACATGGATGAAGACTATGATTTCAAGGTGGATTATCAGATGAAGGATGCCCCAGGTGATGGTGATGACCAGAGCAATGATTTACCAGCCAGTGACAAAGATGGGAGTGTGGCTGTTGTGCCCGAGGGTAATGATCCTATGACTGGTGTTGATGATGCGTAAAATACTTTGACCGCAAAAAAGCAGCCACGACAAAGGAGGTAAGAGAAACTTCAACCTTGAATTCTGGGGAACAACTTTTATATCTGTATAATGGTTGGTGATATTGACCTGTTTCCTACTTTATTGACAGTACATTTAGCTTATTGAGTAACAATGTCAATCTGCTCGAACTATTAGTGCAAATTCAAAGAAACCCTCACGAGAAGTATAACTTAACAGAAGCAAGCAGCTGCTGTTCAATGCTTTAATGAAGATCCCCGTTGGGGTTCCCGCTGCATTCTTTTAGTGAAGATTTGATGGAGCTGGAGTTATTTCAATTCCTTAGTTAATGTGCTTGCAATTGTTCATGTAATGGAAAATATTTGGCTTATTCCTATGAGCAAAGCTATATGTGTGCGGTTGTAATGCAAGGTGGTTGGTTATTTCGCTTGCCTCCAGATTGCTCAGTTACTATTTGAGTATTGACAAATTTATCTTGATTGAGATGTGTCCAACCTTAAAGTACCTTCTGCCGTTGTGTACAGATTTGTTGCTGTTGTAAAACAAATAACAAAACAGTTAATAGACGTTGAATTGAAAACGTCTTTTGTTACCACTTTGTGGCCGTGGTCCCGGAACAGCAGTCGGGCGCAGAGGATCTCTCTAGCGGCGGTTCAGCGGTGAGAGCACGGCGGTCACTGCATCGTTGTATTCCACTATAGGTACTGGCACCTGACATCATGGTGAGTTAGCGCTCGCTAACGCGCTTCATCACCAGGCGTGTACTCGGCATGGCCTCACCGTGCAGCCTGTTGTGAGGGAGGCCGGGAGCAAGGGGCAGTGAGGTGCATGGCCTCACCGTGCAGCCTGTTATGAGGGAGGCCGGGAGCAAGGGGCAGTGAGGTGGTCGGCGCTGCGGCTGCGGAAAGGCCCTTGCTAATCATTATGCAGGACTTTTTTTTTTAGCCAATCATTATGCAGGACTTGTGTAACAATTATTTTGGTTACACGTTCCAGGTTTATTGCCCGTATCTTCTAATGGTGTTCGCAGATTGCGTGTTCCATGTTTATTCCACTCTTCCCACTATTGTATAATCCACTTTTTATGTAATCATAAGTGGTAGGCTGTTCATAACACATTTTCTTTGCTAAGTGTTATTATGTGTTAATGTTCAATACACAATAGCCTTCAGTTTGGTATACAAGGTGGACTCGAACCATTTTGTTTGTTGCAGCCTCATCTACAACACAAAAAAATCATAGTCGTGATTTCGCTAATGCAGCAGGTTTGAAGCTGGCGATCCCGGTGATCTCTCTGCCAGTCACCAGACTGTTAATGTCGTAGGTTCCCTCGTATGAGAAGATAGGCTCTAGATCACAAAATGCCTGCCACAATAAGGAATATGAGGCGCTGTGAGCTTTTGACAGACAAACAGCTAGTGCATATCTTAAAAACATTAAATTTTCTATATATTTAGGAGAAGGTGAAAAGGGTAAATGTTGGCTCTAACCTTTGCGACCAGAAAATCAGCCAAAATACCATTGCCGCCCAATAGCTCTCGGCCAAGAGAAACTACCTCCCTCGCCTTCCTAGAGGTCCATGCCTACACTCAATTGTTATCAGTAGACTGCAAGGAACTATTCGTGATGAAAATGAGTAAGACGCATGACAAGTACATCAATGCTAGCTATACTAGTATACAAACCTTGCCTAAACTAGCATGGCCTGGTGTCATCTTGCCAGATTCATACAATTTGCACAATCGCCAGCCAACAAGAAGCATGGCCTGAATGTTCCCAAGCATTCGAACCAGCTTTTCTTGGTTTAGCTGAAAAGCTGCCAATGGGGCTCCGAATTGTTTCCTTTCTTTCAAATACCTATCCAAGGGAATAAACTAGGGAGTTAGATACGTGTTAGCTGGAATAAACAAGAAATAGATAACGTAAGATAAACAAGAAATATATATTGTAAGGTGATTCGCACCGATGACACATGTCAAAAACTCCCATTGATATGCCAATTGGCTGCCATGCCACCATAACACGAGAAATGGCAAGTACCTGTTTCAGCAGATCAAAGTATGTGAAAAATCAAAAACAGATTACCCTAGTCCCCAAGCTCAGGGAGGAGTGGAAACAAAAGATGCATCCAGTACCTTGTTAATATCCTGAAACGAATTGATGCCTGTCAACCGGTCTTCTTCTGGGACAAATACTTTATTTAGAATTATATCACCATTTTGAACCATTCTGAGTCCAATTTTGTTTTCAATTTTTGTGGCTTTGAGACCAGGAGTTCCTTTCTTCACAATAAACCTGGAGAGGTGTATCAGTTAAGTACCAATGAACACAGTGATCCTTAATTAATTGACATATGGAAATAATAAAAAGTTGCTAGCAACACCAGTTCCACAAAAAGGAAAAAGATGATTACCCATTTAGTTGGTTTGTATCTGCATTCCTAGCTAAAATAATGAGCACATCTGCAAAAGTGCTGTTACCTATCCAGCGCTTTTGCCCATCCAAATGCCAACCACCAGGTACCTTTCAAAAAAAAAATTAACAGGTAAGATAATGTGGGGAGGATATTGACTTATTTATCATAATCAACACTTCAGATATTATGCTTCCAAATTGTTAAACCTTTTTTGCTGAAGTTCTTAAAGAGCTTGCGTCACTGCCATAATCTGGCTCTGTCAATGCCTGAACAAAGTAGATAATTAATGAATGAGAAATATCATAGTTTGCATCCCCAATAAAGAAGTGATGAGTGCTGATTGCATGGCTACAAAGGATTGAAACAAAAATCAGGTAATATAACTCACCCAGCAACCAGTAGTTTTAAACTGCGCAAGAGATGGTAAGTACTTCTTCTTCTGAGCCTCAGATCCACAAAGGGCTACTCTTCACAAAATATCCAAATATAAAGGGATAAGCTCAAAAGTAAAACATCATATCAAAAAAACCATGGAACATAAAGTATTTGAATTCCACATAACAAATGCTAGATTTACCTATTGTGGACATCGCCAAAGAGGAGTGCACTAGAATAAATGTGGAGCAGCTCGCATCTACCCGTGCAACTTCTGCTATTGAAATAGCACTGCCCGTAAGTGAGAGTCCTGGGCACCCATAATTCTGTAGTTTCGAAATACAAATTTGAAAAATGATATTAAATTTCAACAAAATGGAACTCATGTAGGTGAAATATGACTTCCAAAATAGGGCACAAGTTCTGGTTTGTACCTTTATAGTGCCTCCAGCTAAGCCGAGAGTCGCAAGTTTGGGAATCACATGAAATGGGAATTCTGCCTTCTCCCAGTACTGCAGAAGCAAATGACTATTAAGTCTTTGAAAAGACGAAGTGGTTTATAGATTTATAATGCATCAGCAAGTTAGTTCGAGGGAGAGTCACACAACAAAATTTCATAATGGAATACAAGAACCATAATAGCTACTAGATCACTACAAAATTTCAGCACAAAAGATACATGCTATGTGCTGTAAATCTACTTCACATAGAAAATATGAAAGGTTGGGGACAGTCTTTAGAAAGGACGTACTTCAGTCATAATGGGAGCGATTTCTTTTTCCATAATACCACGGACCTTCTTCCTTAGTGCCTTTTCTTCATCAGTTAGCAAATCATCTAATTGGTAGTAGTCCGACACTGCAACCAACACCATTTAAGCCCAAATGTAGATAAACTGTTTACTGTTACATGACGGTTCATAGTTCACAGGCAACAGGACAGATAAAGATGGTGCAATGCACGCTTGTGAGTAGCACTACACAATGTTAACCAGCTAACTCCCCCAAAAAATACATAATAAGTCTAGGGTTAGGAAGAGGTTGCAAAACAAGATTCAAGTACATTCTGACAACGACCTGAAAATATAAATCTACATCAGTTGTGACGTAACACCAAAGATGCACCCACAAACCAACCAATATTATTCAGTTGGAGGTGCTCATTGCCATGAAGAAAAAGAGGACAAGGCAAATTCCATGTGATAAATGAAAACAAACCACCTGACTTCAATATGTCATTTCAAAAGCCGGCGGAAGCATAGAAAACTGATCTTAGTTCATCATAGGACAACGTCAATAAAATACCATATATTTCTCAATTCCTTTTCGTATCTTGGTTCAGTCTGAACCCAACCAAATCCCACTAATCAGCGGCGTACCGCAAATTGCTCCAACAAACCGCTCAATTATTACTGACCAATCAGAATATATTTGTCACAATGAAAAGACGAACAGAGCAATCAATTTCAGTAAATTGAAAGCAACCCATCGATGGTCCATCAGTTAAGGTATTGTTCTTAAAAGCTACTAGGTCATAAGAAATCCATCGTTATCTAATTATATACTCTCTATTAGTTGGTTGAGAAGCTAAACAAACTCCAACCAAGTTCATCCACTGGGGAAACCAGAAACATCAAATCCAACAAAAAATTAAACTCCCAACACATTTCTTGCCTCCGGATAGCCACCAAATGCCTCATATTCATGGTCTAACAGCTCTAGAACTAGAACGCACTGCAGCTCAAAGACAACTTGTTCCAAACTAAGGAACTCACGGCTAAAGATTAGCAGGAAAGGATGCAATAGAACAGTAGAGCCTCCAATGCAAAAGTTCTGAACAGAAGTTCCTACCTCAAACAGAATCCGATCAGTGTTTTTGCAGAAAAAAAAACAGGCGTAACAGAATAACCAAATTTGCTGTCCTTTCCAGTTCCAATCAGAGGAACTACTATAACTGTACCACGAACGACGAAAGAGGAAAAGGCAGTCGGAGGCAGCAAAGGGTCCTCACCGGCGGGAGGGAAGAGAGACGCCGGCGTGGCCTGCGGGAACGCGAGCTCCACCTCCAGCGCCGGTAGCCCGACCTTGGCGCCGCCGCCGCCGCCGCCTGCAAAAGAGCGCATGGAATCAACGAGTCAGTCACCTCGAGAAACAGAGCGATTAACTCCGCGGAGAACCCCGCGCCGCCAGTGCGCTCGATCGGTGCCACCCACCTCCCACGCTGCCCATTGCCGCGCTCCTCGGGGATTCAACGAGGTCGCCGCGATCGAGTCGAGGAGGAAACGGAAGTCTGGAAGAGGACGAAAGCAGAGACGAGCCGGCACGACACAGCAGCAGTGGCTAAATTGATGATGGATACTATACTAGTAGTGCCTTTACGTGTGGGCTGGATTATAATTAGCGCCGCCTGATGTAGCGCGGGCCCACCTGTCATTCACTCTAGCAGATGGTGATGACGTGGCAGCAGCGAGGCGGCGGCGTTTTATCGTCTCTCAGCCACTGTCGCATGGGGACACCGTTAGATTCGAGATGATTAGAGCCCACCTGTCGGTTTCCTCGCCGCTCCGTATACTGGACTGGCGTGGCCCACTTGCCCGTGAGACGAATGGACGTACCGTATGGTCGCGTAGCGGGTTGGGCGGGTTAACAATGCAAGATGCTTATCCGTTGATGACACGTCACGTTTGTACTCTGCACACAGGGCACACGATGCGTCCATCGTGGTCTTTGGCGCGCCTGGCACATGTAGAACGCGCGAGCCGTGCCACGTGCTCGAGGTTGTCACTATCCTCAACCTGACTTTTAACAATTGGCCAAATTTGCTACAGTACATCGTGACTTTGTGGAATTAGCCTAGCGACACTGAAAAAAGTCATATTAGCTGGCAGATATCTACCAAAATGTGGTAATTAGCTACGGGACACTATAACATAGGAAAATGATTTTTCTAAAAATTTTATCTCGATGCACATGGCATATGACAATTTAAAATTTTACATAAGTATGTATTGTTGCATTCTCTAACTAATATGTTTTTCCAGCATTTTTTTGACAATTTACATAGCTTAATCTTAAAAATATATATTCTTCAAGTTAAAAAGTTATGCAAACTATAAAAAAAAATTTGTGAGAAAAAACACATTGTTAGAGAATGCAACAGTACATACTTATGCAAAATTTCAAGTCGTCATGTGACATGTGCATCGATATAAAAAATTTAGAAAAACTCTTTTCCTATGTTGTAGTGTCCAGTAGCTAATTATTGTATTTCGATAGTGTCCGCTAGCTAATATGATTTTTTCAGTGTCCCTCATCTAATTCCATAAAGTCAAGATGTCCCCAGCAAATTTGGCCTTAACAATTCCTGCTTCTAGGCCATTTTAACAGCCTCTGTCAAACCATCCGTTTAAGTCTCCTTGTTGTTTCCATGCCAATAAGACTGATTTTTTTTTCTCTTGCAGCATTGAGAATTTGAGATCCTATTGGTGGTTTTAGGGCAGACTTCATGCCAGCCATTTCAAGCTGCACGATCAGCATTTTTTTCTTTTTTGAAACTACACAGGATCAGCGTCTGCCACTGCAGAATGGTAGCAGTTGTGCTCTTCCTTCAGTGTACGGAGAGCCGGAGACGGATCAGGATCCTCGGCACTCCCCACCATACATGGGAAACGATCTGTTCGTCGGTAATCAACATCAACTCGGTCGAATGGATTTGTGGTCGGTTCCTAATCCTTATCAGATTGGCATAGACGTAGGGGAGGGGGATCCATCGTCAGAGTCGGACTTGGGATAATCGATTCCTCCATTTGTTACAGTCGCAGGAGGGGAGACAGCTGCAATCAATCAATATGGAAGTGCAGGGGAGACTCGAGCCGATCAGAGCGTATATTGGTGGTCAGGCAGACGGGTTCAAACTAGCCGCTATCCGCATCGCCCGCGACCCCAGCTGAAGGCTTCATGAGCGGCATCATTTCGGGCAAACGATTGCACATGGAGAATATAAACTGTCTGATAAACAGCAAAAAAGAAGACTTACTCTTAGGGTGTGTTCGTTTCCTTCCCTCTAAAATTTAGCACTGTCACATCAAAGAGAATCTAATTATTTATGAATATTTCGATCAATTTAATGACAAAACCCTATTGACAGATTGGTGCTAATTTTCGAGATGAATCTAATGAGCTTAATTAATCTATATTTTACTAAGGTGATGCTACAGTAACCGTCTTCTAATCACGACTTAATTAACCTTATTAGATTCGTCTCGTAAATTAGTCTAGAGGCCTGTAGTTTGTTTTATAATTAAACTTTATTTAATACTCTTAAATAATAAGATTCTTTTTGATGTGACACTCTAAAATTTATACCCAAGAAACGAACACACCCTTAGGCCAGATTCCAGCAAGTGGAGAGGATCCCAGCGGCTTCATTTCCTCTCTCTTCCTGAGGACATTGTGTCAAGGATAACAGCAGAACTATCATTAAAGTAAGCTGTCCGGATGAGTGTGGTATGCAGCAAGTTGAAAAGAGTTTGTATTCACCATCCTAGTTTAAGTGTATTTTTATAATTTTACTAATAAGTAACGGAGTTATATTTTTTCATAAAATATAATTTAGATATATGAACCACAACTTTATTTAAGAATAATATTAAACACATTATTAGCATCAAAGATTAATTACAATATTGATTTTTATTTATATTATTACGAAAATAAAAATTAACCATGATAAATCTATCGCTTTGACGATAATACGCTCAACATGGTAAAATACTTGCTAGTAGTTGTGTATTTCGATATCAAATCTCTACCGTTAGATCAAACTACTGCCAAGTAGTTTTGGAAAACTACTTGTAAGTATTGTGGATCCAAAAACGCCTCTTTGTATATCCTTTTGTGATGGCAGTCCTCAACGAGATGTGATTGTTGATCACTCTCACTTGTAATCTTAAGAGGGTGTTTATAACCGGAATTATTGGCAATGGAGGTCAAGTTGCACTGGTTAAATATGTACTCCCTCCCTCCGTTTATTATTACATGTCGTTTTGGAGTTGGGCACGGGAATTAAGGAGAAGTAGAAAGGTGGATGCATTGAAAACGAGGAGGAGAGAGATAGAGATAAATATGTAGTGAAAAGAGGGAATATTACATTGGGAAGAGGAAAATGTGTGTTGGAAAGCGAGAATGACATGTAATTAGAGAAAAGTAAGGAAGGGTAGAATAACATGTGAACGGAAAGAGTACTTCGGAATGCAGTACAATTGGAGAGTATGACTAGAGACCCCAAAGGGAACATAATGGATCAGATGCTGGGCGAATATGAGGGTCGTAGATCAGCTAGTTCAAAATCGTGCCAGCAGACACGAATGGTGTGCTCGTAATTTTGTAACTCCCATGCTTTATAATTTGTTCAAAAGACAAAGAACTAAAGAGATGAGCATTCAATTTGAGCATTCAATGTGTTCAAAAAAATATATATTTTGATGATGTTAGGACAAAGAAGTTGGTTCATTTTTGAACTAAGATCAAATTGAGGGAGTAATATTTGAATATCATTTATTTGATCCTGTAGTCCGGTTACCATCGTCTGCCATTCCTTTGGGGCGCCATGAAACAATCGGGAGGCAGATCCTGTAAAGGAGGTGAGTGAAAGACTGAAAGACATCTACTAGTTAACTGCAAGACTAAGAGGCATCACTGCAAGACTAGAAAAAAAAGCAGAATGTAATAATCTAGAGCTTGCTATTTCTTTACCATTTATATTTTCTTCGAAGATAAATTGGATATTCTTGGAGAGCATTCAATAGTAGAGATCATCTGTGTAACATGGAGGCTGGAGCGATGGAGATATACTACAACAATATACTACTCCCTTACTAAATTGTTGTCGCCGTTGACTTTTTTGTTAAGTTTGACCATTTGTCTTATTCAAATAAAGTTTAACAAATGTCATATATTTTGTTAGAATATGTTTTATCACTAAAAAACTTGAAATGTAGCATATTACTTTTTGTATTTGAAGAAATTTTTTGAATAAGACGAATGGTCAAACGCTACTGAAAAAAGTCAATGGCGACAACAATTTAGTAAAAGAGGGTGTACTGATTTAATACCATCGCGTGAGTATGATGAGAGAATACGTACCATTGACATCAGGAAGGATTTCGTACCGCCATCGCATCAAAGAAGCACTCCGAGTCCGGCCATAGCGGCGAAAACAAGCGAACTAATATGTGGTACTACAACGATTTGCTGGTTTTTCGTCGTGCCATCGTGTGGGGTACCTGGGGGTAAATAGATAAGCATGAGTACCACGCAGCAAAAGCAAATCTGGTGAGAACCTAATAGCTGAAAAGTCTCACTCTGTGGATCATCAGGTTGATGAGAGCTGTTAACTCGGGAGTCGACACTCGTAGTAATAATCAACGGATTTCCTACGGTGCTGTTACAACAAACGAGACAATAAATGTTTTATGACAAATGAAATGCACAAACTCAATCGGCGAATTTCCAATGGATTGCTTACTTAGTTCTTGTAGCAATGTTGGTCGGAACCGGACCACTAAGGTTATTAAACGACAGGTCTCTACAAGCAAACAAAATTGCCATTCAATCGTTCATTGATATAGTAAGAATAAATAACAAGTGCAGGAGGGCCGTCCGGAGACGAAGATCCAAGCGAGGAAATAATCTTACATTTCGCTGACGTTCACGAGATTTCCAAGTGAGGTTTGGATGCTCCCGGTGAGCCGGTTATGGGCCAGGTCAAGGACTGTCAGCATCCCGAGCGTTCCCAGGCTGTCAGGAATAGGGCCAAAAATGGCGTTCTCCCGTAATATCCTGCCGGAAACCGAAGCAGATGGTTCATTCGACAGAAGATGTACTAGCAAGGTGATGAATTTGAAGGCTTACAGAAACTGAAGCATGGTTAGCTTCCCGATGCTGGACGACAATTGCCCGGACAAGTTGTGGCCAGTTATCTCTCTGCAGCAGATGTAGCAGTACAATTTATTTGCAGGCAATATCAGAAGCCGCAAAATAAGGAAAGCTGGTGGCGGAGGAGGAGGAGAAAGAGAGCGCGTAGCGTACAGCCTGAAGATGTGGTAGTCCTCGGTGCACTCGACGGGGCGCCAGTAGCAAGCGCCCAGGCCGCCCTCGAACCAGTCACGGTGGTCCCCGTAATCGTGGTTGATGTTGAGCTCCGCCCGGATGTCCCTCATCGCCGCCGCTGCATGAACCTTATGCTAGTCAGAGCTTCGTCGTGAGAAAGAAACAGAGCAAAAATACTCGTCGTGAGCAGCAAAAACTACACTTGACACTGAAAAAGGGAATTGGCTACTGAACAAGAAACAAGTTTTTTTTAGGAAACAAGAAACAAGATAAGATGAGGCCTTTCAGAACGTTTGCTCGTCCAATTACTATAAAAAAATGAGGTCTTTCAGAAACAAGGCGAAAGAAGGGGGAGTGGTGGGTGCCTTCATCTTCGATCCAAGGCTGATCGTCGGAGGCGGCAACAGGCGACGCCGGCAGGACCACGCCCAGCAGGCCGGCAACCAGCGCCACCACCAGCCACTGCCGCATGGGCATCGCCACTGCCGGCTAGAATTCAGAAGCAGGGAGAGTGAGAAGTGAGAGCCAACAGAGGAGGGTGGTCAGGTCTCAGTTCGTTCCACGTACAAAGCTGATGAGCGGCCCTCGGATGATTGCGGCAATCTTTACCTTCCACCAGCCCGCGGGCGACACGTCTGGAAGAAGGAATAACTTTTTCGGCGTAGCCCCGCCTTGTTGATCTCCACCGGATGACGGTGACAATGCGGGAGTAGCCGAGCATCGGCACTCGGCAGCATGAATCAGCTAGCCGAGACAGGAAGGGCACGAGCCAACCTCTAGGGCCTCAATTACACCAACGACCACAAAAGTTGACGTGATCTTCGAAAACAAATTAGATAAATTCCTTGTATGCCCCTGAAAAAACTTTTATTCCCCTCCATGCCACTAAAAGAACATTTTTTTCTTTGTGTGCCCTCGTTTGAAAATTTTCTTCCCCTGTGTGCCACTCCTAATATTTTTAATCTTAAACGATTTTCCCCTCTCCTACTGTTATGAGCTTGAGAAAGAAGTATTTTATTGCTTCAGTATTTGGGTCAAGTTTTATGGGGACATAAGAAATAGTGATTAACAAATTTTATTATTTGATCCACTACAAATTCAACACAAATTATGCGTTAAAAATTCATATGCAATACCAATGGATGTAAAATCGACGGTCCAGATTGGATGCTACAGCAAAAAAAATGAACAATAGAAATTCCTATGCTACCGGTGCTAATGCAGAGGTACTGTAGATCCTCTTATATTTTACTGTAGCGTAAATTTGGACCCCTCTCCGCCGGCTAATGCAGACAATTGGGATCCACTCATGGCGGTCGTGATGCTCACGTCATTAATCAATAAAAAGCATGATCCCCATACACACACACAAGGAATTTTAATATAGCAAGAATTTTATCCACCCACATTCTTTTGTTCTTTTATAAAAAGAACACTATTGCATCATTATCAAGATTTGCCATATGAAAACTACACGAGTACTAAAATGAAGTTTAATTTTGCTAATAAAATAAGGTCTTCCACTTTTTGCGGCCTGGTCTGAACGATAAACTTACTGAACTTTGACTGATAAATCTATCCACCTTCTCGGGTCGTGGGGTGATCCTGTATCTATATGTACATATGAGAAGAACGTCACAACAGTTAACACGGTTCATTTTCGATACAGATAATTTCACCACAATATTATATTATTACTAATAAGAAAAATGAATCTGTTACAAGCTTCTTTATCAAATCAAACTATTACAAATTTGGTGTGATCCAGACCTCAGAAGGAGTAGGGCTGATCCATGTTTTACGATCAGGAATGTGAAAGGCATGTTCAAACTTTCTTGTTTTCAAGTCGAATGTCCTTACACCTCCCCAACGACCATGGCCTAGTCGGCGAATCCAATCAAATAATGTAAACATCCATGGAGCTGAGAAATAGACAACATTGGGCTTTTAGCTCGGGAAAACTCTTGGTGGGTAAACACGCCGAGTGATTTAGTCCAAGGAACAGGGCATGGTCCATCAAATCCTCCCTTGACACCTTCTTGCATCCATCCTGACCAACCCTGTGAATTTGGAATCTGATACCGTCTGGGTACCCAAGCTCAAGATGTGAGCGAACCTGCAGAAGATCACCCCACGGTGTAGACAACAAATGCCTAGTAAGGATAGGTCCGACAGGTATCTTTGCTGGAACAACCACCTTCCTTGTTGCTCTACTCAAGTCGTCAATATCCCATCTCTCCACCATTCCATGGTACGTCACGGTGTAGAACCTCCCATCATGGTAGGCACAATCCCAATATCTGTCTCTCCCGCTTACATCTAAAGTTGCAGCCACTTGCCACTTGCTCTGCCCTGCCTTAACAAAAGAAAGCCAATCGCTGCCACGATGGATGATCATCACAACGTAGTCACCTCTCTTGGATGGGCTGCAGGACAACACGGCCTTCTGGTAGAACCATGTGCCAAGAGAAGCTGTTTCATGGACTTTTCCTGTTTCAAGGTAGTGCTCCAGGTTCCCTTCGCTACCACCATAGACCGCCTCCACACACGCAAAGTCAGTGATCGGAGGGAGATGGATTGTGGCTGCAGTGAAGGGGTTGTAGAGCACGAGATTAGAGAGCTCATTCACCAAAACCAGCCACCCATGAGAGGCTCCGCAGCATGCAACAAAGCTGCCCTGTGGAAAACTGACACCATAAGCCTTGTTGGCATCAAGGAGGTGGTAGAATTTGCAGGTAACAGCTGAGCTGGTTCTGATGCGCTCCTCCCTCTCTTCTTCGAGGAGACTGGCCCAAGACATAAGCAATGGTGCACTGGAAGAGGGAACTCGGGCAGCCATGGCAGCGGCACGCCAGGCCTTGCAGACTGTTGCGAAAGCTAGTGCTTGGGGAAGCTCGAGGCAACGCAGAATGATGAAGAGAATATCAACCGGGAGGTCCGACCAGTTGGGACTTGGAAAAGGTTCTGCCATACCAATTATACTTGTTATTATAATCTTATAGAGCACTACAAACGCTACCTTTATAGATAACTAATATGAAAGAGCGGCAAGCAAATCCATCTCTATTCGGAGAGTTGTGAAACTTAGGTAGATGGAACTCTGTTCATCCACCTTGCCCACGAAAAAAAGAAAACAATATAGATACAGGAGCCCATGGATTTTCCATTGATTAAATACCGTGATCGAGTCAGATACAACTTTGAAGGGTATCACATCATGAAGTAGAAAAACAGCAACACATCTTCAATCTAGTATAATAAATTTGATTTGCGTTGGAGAAAAAAACAAGAGGTAGGGAGCCCTATGTCAGACAAGGCGTAATTCTCGTAGGTGCAGACGACGCCTAAAAAATTGCATCTTGGGAAAGTTCATATGTGAGTTTGAGGAAAAATTGCACATTCACCTTTGATCTACAAAGTAATAAACTGTTATACGTTTCTGTAATTCGAAAGCAAGGTGAATGCAGGCTTACCCGTGACGGTAACGTTAGAAAAATCATCACTGAGTGATGAATAAGGTCGAGGAGACAGAGTTGGGCTTCCTCCCATCTCCAGCCGAGGTCACCTAATAATCCAGGAAAAAAATAACGGAGGGAGAGAACTTATTTGGTTTAGATCTGAAAAACACAAACCTTGGGAGACGAAGATGGTGGAAAGGGAAAGCTCTTTGCTCTCGTCGTCTGAATCAGGGGGACGAAGATGGTGAGGCGATGGAAGATGGACATACCTGACTATACCGACACCGAATCCGGCTCGGACGGAGAACATGACGCTTTGGGTTCTGTGGGCCGTTTTGTGGTAGGAAGAAGTCCTAGTTTGCCCCCTAAACTCTCGGTTTTGTCCTACATGGCATATAGGCTCCACATGTCATTGTGCCACGTCATCTTCTTCCTTCTCTCTATCCCCCTCATCGCATGGTCATGTCTCTGGTGAGATCTTTGTCTCCCTTGTCCGATCCCCGTCGGGCGTCGGCCACAATGGCGCCCAGCGCCCTGCTGCGTGTTGACTAGAGAGCCTCCAACGTCATGCTCCTGCGGCATGCTGCCGCACTAGTTCCTCCTTCCTGTCAAGTTCGGGTTGGCGATCAGTGTCAATGATTGAATCGATCTCGGCAACGTAACTCTCAGGCTTGGGATCAAAGGGCGATAGGCATCGATTTCCGTAACATATCGTCCGCCCAACAATGGGCGCCAGTCACCATGAATCCCACCAACGCTGTCTTCAGTAAACCTGGAATGGATTGGTTTGGAACCGGTTCCAAAGGATTGTCTTGGGTTTACTTTGGGCGGGTTGAAATGGGTTGGCAAAATAAATGGTTTAGTTTGGTTTGGATGCAACACGAAATCAATTTGGGTTTAGTTCAGTTTGGATTCGAAGAGATTTCAGGTTTCCGCAGGCAGCGGATACTGTACCGGCTGCTTGCCGTCGTCAATGTTGACCGGTCCCTACACCACAGGCTGTTGTTGTTATTAGTCGTCCTGTCCTCCTCATTGTACCCGCCATCGTCTTCCATTCATGATTTCACGACTGCAAAATGACTTGGATCTAACAGCTTCGTGTCAATGCCCAGCATCTTGCAGCTGCCTTGGCCGCCGGAGTGCCTCAAATGGAATCGCCATGGCACAAAGCTTCCCTTCCCCATCTCGATTGCTGCCAATGAGCCTATTTGGGGTGACCTTTGCAGAAAAAAGAGAATATAGTAACTCAGGACCAGAAATTTTATGTCCCACCTATTTGGGAGAAGAATCCACTCAGATGTTTGTTTGAACACAAGATCAGTTCAAGCCCCGACCAAAGAATGCCGGATCAGCAGCACGCTTTTTTAAGATGCCACTGTTTCAGTAGCAATGCTTTGTTTTTTCCACAGCAACAACAGTGGAGGTTACACTATACCCCCTTTTATTACTAACACTACAAGCTCACAGTATTTATGTTTCTCAAATAATCACGGCTAGTTTGCCATTTGCTTCTGTCTCAGTGCTCTCCAACCAATGTCACGCCTCACGAACCCTTCTGGCCAATCAACAGCATCTACAGCCTCATATGCCTTTGCCCTTGCTTCTTCAATGTTCTTGCCCTTCGCAGTGACACCAAGAACTCGGCCTCCGACAGCTACAAGGTTACCATCTCCATCCAATGCTGTTCCAGCATGGAATATCTTAACACCCGGAGAAACCTGCTCAGCTTTGTCGACGTTTCTTATCACAGTCCCCTTCTTATAAGAGCCAGGGTATCCTTGGCTCGCCATCACAACCACCATTGCCATTTCAGGTGACCAAGTTAGTGAAACCTTTCCCAGTTCTCCTCTGCACGCAGATAACAGAACCTGTGCTAAATCGGATTCTAATCGCATCATCAGAACCTATAAGGGCAGGAAAATATATTAGTAACGAAGCATAATCAAAATATTGACAGAACAACTTGTAAAACAGATAAAACAATAATCTTGTCTGGAAACATATAAAATTGATGTATTATACAACCACAGTGAAGATCACAAAGAAATGTTTCGAGTCATACTACCAAATAAAACACACACAAAAAAAAGCAGGGTTAGCGTTTAAAGAAGTGTGCAGTAGGCTATTCATACTCCATATGTTAGCTATCAATTTTATAATTCGATTTGATATGCTTAAATGATTTATGAAAATAGTACTACTGATATTCTGAGGCCTAAAAAGAAATTTTTCTTAGATGTCATATAGACATCAATAAAATTTTGCAAGTTGCCTGAGTAAGTAACAGTGCCAGAATAATATAATGGGCTATAATGCGGATTAATCCTCAAGGGCAGCTATCGCTATCCCTCAGCGTGCTTTGGTATGCTGTTTTCCCTGCACAGGATCTATCTTGATCATGGACTATACTATGCATTTGCGTACCACCAAATGCATCATTCTCGATGGAATCTATTCAGCTTCTCCACTAAGCAATAACAAAGTGCTAGTCTTAATGAACTGTCAGAAGCAGATGGATATCACTTTACTTGAGCTAAACCAAGTAATCCCCCTGAGGCAACTTTCTCAAATTCACTGAACAAGGAGAGAAAATAAGGGGTCCTGAATACTCCCTCCGTTTTTTTTTTTAAATACTGACGTTTAGACAAGAGACTCTAGTTCATTTCCCCTGTCTGAAACATCAACAAGTTTAGAACAGAGGAGTATACGTTTTGGTCTCAATTGAGATGGATAGGCAAGTTTATTGCCTGTTACTCTGTAGAAATGATCCTAGAAAGTTCAGAAATATAGATAAACAACTAACCTGGCATTCTGGATCACCAAATCGTACATTATATTCAATAAGCTTAGGAAGCCCAGATTTCTTCTCAATCATAAGCCCAGCATACAATACACCAACAAACTTGCAACCTTCAGCTGCCATACCTTTAACAGTGGGAATAATTATACTTTCCATAACTATGCCTTTAAGCTCTTCTGTCACTATTGGTGCGGGCGAGTATGCACCCATACCCCCAGTATTTGGACCAACATCACCATCACCAACTCTTTTGTGATCTTGTGCTGATTCAAGCGGCAAAGCATTTTCACCATCTACTAATGCAAAGAAAGAAGCCTCTTCACCCTCCAAAAATTCTTCAATGATAACCCGTGAACCAGCAGAACCAAATGAGCCTTGAACTAGCATTGAGTCTATGGCTTCAAATGCCTCATCCAAAGTCATTGCAACGACCACGCCCTTACCGGCAGCCAGTCCATCAGCTTTAACAACAATAGGGGCTCCTTGCTGTTTGACATATTCTTTAGCTTCCGCAGCATCCATGAATGTGCAGTACTACAAGAAAAAGAATAAGTACTCAAATTACTATCATCAGCATGGCAAAGAATATCTGGAACTAGTGATAGTTTGAAAAGGATATTAATGTACTTTCTTTTTGTTTCCTTTTGTACACTGATTTTAAACTGTCCCCTAGAAAACGTGCAGCAGGACTTCATATCAATGTGTTATGGTCAAGTCAAAACATGCGTACAAGAAAAATAAAGAAACACTGAAGAAAGGCAAACCACAGAGCAGCTCTTGTCAAAAAAGTGAGTTCAAAACTTCAAATTCTACACCAAGCTGGCAAATTTTACTACATCAGTCCCTTTTTGCAGTAACTCGGTTTAATCTAAAAAGCATCTATCAGAAGGGACACTCCAGAATTGACAATCAATTAAATATAACTCATCAGGAGAGCTGTGATGTCCCCATGGAAACTTGCAGATGGTTTGTTATAGCATGATTGTGTCTGAAACTATTAAAATTAGTTCAAACGAAAGTGATTTTGCTAGCAAAATCCTGTCAAATGAAAGAAACAAATTAATATAATGCCTGAAATGTTTTATTTTCTATTAATCATAAATATAAAATATCATATCTAAAGGATCATATGAGGGCAGCAGCACTAACTAAAACTTTAGGAAGGTTAAATAGCTGATAGTCAAGATGAATGTAAAAGAATTTACCTTAGCTGTCGGAATATTGTATTTATCGCACAACTTCTTCATGAAGTCTTTTGATCCTTCTAATGCTGCAGCTTCTGAAGAAGGACCGAAGGCTGGTATCCCAGCCTTGGCAAGGTCATTTGAAAGGCCAGCGACAAGAGGCGCTTCAGGACCCACAATAACCATTCCCACTCCCTTCTTACGGCAAAATGATATGACAGCATTGCTATCGGAGATGTCCAAGTCTGAAATACAGGTCGCATCCCCGGACTGGGAAATACCAGCATTACCAGGGGCACATAGGACTGAAGTGCAAGATGGGGAGCGGTTCAGGGCATAACAAAGAGCGTGCTCCCTTCCTCCACCACCAATAACCAATACAGTAATCATCTCATCTGAAACATGACAAAAAGAACAAGAACTAAACCAGCTTGCTTGTGAAATTTATATTCCGTGCGCTGATTTCTTTTCTCAAAAGAAAGCGAGGAAATTGGATGATTGGTGTTGAGCAATTTACCAGAAACAATGCTGCCATCAGTTGCTGAAGCTTCCAAGGTCGAGCGCCACCTTATTGAAGCCCTCTGGCAATGGGATGCGGAGACATGCCGAATCGGAAAGGAAGAGCCATCCCTGCTCCATCCCTGAGAAAACGGGAAGGATACCGAGGACTTGCAGTCGCCGCATGAGGGATTACTGATTCTACGTCTTACAGCAAGCTTGAGAGAGCCCTTAACAGTATAAGCAGCGCACGCCATGGAAGGTGATGGCTGCGCGAGGTTTCGGTTCAATCACCAGCTCCCGCACCTCGATTGAGCACCAAGAATCTCCAGCTAACGAAATAGCGAAAGTGAGAGAAGATTTGGAACCGAATCTTGCAACAAGGAAATCCACCAAGCTCGCTTACCAACCAATCCACGCTCGTATTGCTGAAGCCGAGGACGTTTCGACGACAGGCAAGGAGGCGGGCAGCGGGGAGGCGCTACGTGAGGTCGGAGACGGCGGCGGCGGCCGGTGCTCCAGACTGCAACTCTTGGATGCCGGCAGGCCAATTTTCTTTTGTACAGTGCTGGGCCGTACTCTATGCTCAAGGCTCAAGACATTTCCCCAGTACAGGGCCTACAAACTCTGTTTGGGTACGAAGTATTTTTTTGAATTTTCTAAGGATGCTATAGTTTAACAATATGTATGCAGATGTTTGGATGTAACTTTTACAGTTTTAAAAATAATGGTAGTGCTAAAAGTGCGAATATTTTGAAATTTTAAAAACCTCCATGACCTCTTTTTTTTTATTATGTTTTTGCAAACATGTCTACACATCTGTTCTAAAATATAAGTATTTATTTATGGTCATTTACTATATTCATAGCATCTCTAAGGAACCTAGCAAGAGACTGATTAAATTAATTAAACATTTTAAGAATTTACACACCCTAATATATAGTTTGGAATATTTATATCTTGAGTGAGAGAGAGTATAAGAGTTATTATGTTCACAATTGTACTCTATTTTGGACAGGGGAGATGAAAAAATGACATAAAAAAATTGACTAAGTTGGTGGATCATGAGAATCTTCAATTTCAAAGAGGATTAGGATGCATGT
>JAUNZO010000993.1:0-14441 GCA_031894775.1 Chloris gayana | reverse complement strand
TGTTGGTTTATCGGATAAACTTGCATCAAACTAACTACCATCAGATCGGCTTGTATAATATTGTATCATCTTGTCCAGCGACGATAGCCAATAACATTCGCTCTATTTTATTTTTAGGGTAAATTCCTTTCTTGTTCCTCTAAAACTTTGTGGTTCTCTTCTTGGCAAATAAATAAATCAATCAATCAATCAAACATACATATTTGGTCCTGAATCCAAATTTCCTTCCCTTTTAGTCCTTTTCCGTTAGTGGAAGCATCTCGACAGTGTTAAGTGCGGGGTAAAATCACCGTTATACCCCCGAGCCCTGATTACCTTGACGTCACACAATTTGTTCAGTTTTCATATTTTTATTTCGGAATAAATATTTTGCACATTATTCCGAGATTCAATGATTTGATCAATATTTTTCAATTAAATAACTACACCAAATTTCAACAAACAGGGGATGCAAATAAGAGATGCAGTGTTTAGTTTTGGGTATCAAGAACAAATAAGAGATGAGAACTTATGTTTGGGGACAAATAAGGTATTAATTCTCAAAAATATATTGCAAGTTCAAGAAGTAAATATTTTTTGTTGGTTGTTAGTATTTATGAGGAAATGATTTAACACTTTCGAGAGCATATCAGATTTCATTGATCCAATAACATTACATTATGCTAGAATATGCAACCAACACTTCCGGGAACTAAAGAAAGCCAGATGAGAGCTGAAGGCTGTAACCAAAGGCTGGCGCACTCGCCTAGCCTAACTCGTGCGGCAGTGGCACGCGCGCGTGCCTAATACACAGCACGTTGAGAACGTTGTACGCATGTTACCAGCTCGACTGCCTTGCATCGGGCTCTCGTGCGCGCACACACGTGCCGCAGCTCTTCGGCACGCGAGACGAACACGGTCTCGATCAACTTGCCACACTCGAGCAACCCGAAATTTTGATTTGTACATGCTGAGCATGCATTATCTGCACCGTTGGTTGTATGAAGCAGCTTTAAGATCTGCGATGCTGTCAGAGAAGATTCCATTTTGTATTGTTTCTGTCATTCATATACTCCTCCGTTCCATTGAAAGTGTCGTTTTAGCATTTTTAGATATCGTCCTTTGATCGTTCGTCTTATTCACAAAATTTTTGTAAATGCTATATATTTTTTTGTAACTTAATTTATCATTAGTGATACTTTAATAATAATGTATTTATTTTTATATCCTTATAAAATTTTTGAATAAGACAAGTGATCAAACGTGAAATCTGAAAAGTCAAAAACGACACTTTCAATGTGACAGAGATAGTACTACTGTATATACAGTACGCATACATACCTGACAATCTGACGAGCTGACGCATCCACTCCTCCCTCATCTCTGTAGTCTCTACTGGACCACTGCACGGAGCAGCTGTTGTCGTATTCATTTGCACTTATCTTTCTCTCCCTCTACAGACCAGCGCACTCCCTAGCTTCTTTCTCAACTCTTGTGCAACAACCCGATGGTGATACTCTTTCATATGCTCTCTCTCTCTCTCTCTCCAAAGCGCGAGCTGCAAAGGATTACGGATGTCATCTTGGATCTGCTAGTGTTCCTTCTAGTATTAGGTTTCTTCTTAAAACATATATAATTTCTCTGTTTAACTCACCATGATTCTTCTTCCTCGACCTTTAGTTCGCTAACATGTTCTGTACTCCAAAATCAAGTGGCATGCACTCTCTTAAAGTCATTCCAAATGCCTCCATTGTTTTTTCAGAAGAAGTGTCTGGGGTTTCAGAAAATCGCTGCAATGTTCTGTATCAAGGCATGCCTTGTTCTCTTGACATATATAATGTGTGTACTAAGGCCCTGTTCGTTTCCTCGCCTCTAAAAATTATACCCATCACATCAAAGAGAATCTTACTATTTAAGTAATACTTTTATTAATTTAATGACAAAACCTATGTCACGACCCCCTCTAATTTGCGAGACGAATCTAATGATCCTAATTAATCTTTGTTTTGCTACGGTGATGCTACGATAAACATCTTCTAATAACACCATAATTACCCTCGTTGGATTCGTCTCGTGAATTAGATAGGGGTCTGCAATTAGTTTCGAGATTAGACTTTATTTAGTACTCCAAAATGATAAAATTCTCTTTGATTTGACCCTCTAAAAATTATATACCTGGAAACGAACACACCCTAAATTAACCTGGTCTACTCTAGTATCACTGATGCACATATACAAGAATTCTCTCTCTCTCTCTCTCTCTCTCTCTCTCCAAATGATCCTTGGATATGTGGATAATAGGATTGTAACTTTGTAAGCATAATCCAAAATATGTATTGTAAGCATTCATTAATATACGATGCACATTGGACCTTTGCAAAAAAATAATTCACCCGATGTACTGGTAGTAATAAACAATACACATCCGGCCAATCATCTTATCAATTTGTTTCAATCTTTTCTATAACTTTAACATATGTACTAATATAATCATAAAAAATACTAACATATGGATGGACTTTAATCTCTGCAACAAATGTTGTTTATCATGTTATAAAAAATAAATAAGTTATATTACAAGTATATCTAATGATCAAGTAAATCATAATAAATAAATGATATTAAAAAATGAATAAGATGAATGGTCAACGCATATGCTAAAAAAAACTGAATATATTGTATAATAAACTAGGAGAGAGTATAATAAATAAGATTAATTTTTTGCTTATGAAATTTCATGGAGAAGCAATGAAGAAGATAAGGAAAAATATTATAGCTTATCTTACAATTTTCTATATTTTATTCATCCTTAAGAGTTTTGATGTAAGTGTTTGTACTTAATTATATTTTCATATATAATCCCTTCATTCGTAATAAAAAAGATTGAAATTGAAATCTAGTTATCAATTTATCATCAAACTTCATTTAGAGCAAGTATAGCAACTGAACATAGGTTGATATGGAGCAAGGAAAGAAGGAAATATTCCATGAACCTTGATGTTGAAGCTCCCGGCTAAAATTGAGGAGTTTTTCGATCCACAATACTTGCAAGTAGTTTTGAAAAAATACTTACAAGTAGTTTATGGGTATTTTGGTAATTTTACTGATAATTAATGGATTTATATTTTTTTCATAAAATATAATTTAGATATCTGAACCACAACTTTATTATAAGAATAATATTGAACACATTATTAACAACAAAGATTAATTACTTTACTAATTTTCGATTATGTTATCACGAAAATAAAAAATAATCATGATAAATCTATCGCTTTAACGATAATACCCTAAACATGATAAAATACTTGCTATTAATCGTGTATTTCTAATATCAAATCTCTACCGTTGGATCAAACTACTGCCAAATACTTTTAGAAAACTATTGGCAAGTATTGTGGACCGAAAAACTCCTCCTAAAATTTGGCTGCTTCGTGTCCGTCTTGCATGCGCCTTCTTGCTTTGCGATTAGAAGAAAGGGTGAGATGATATGTTGCAGATGGATACAACTTTTTAATCGGTGAGCAGGCTGAGCAAGTCTCCCATGCGTCTGTGCATATCGACAAGAACCTGCAATTCTCAAAAACAAAAACAAGAACCTGCAACCCTGCAATGCAAAAAAACTCTGTAGGTACATCGAGAGAGAGGGTGAGATGATATGTTGCAGATGGATACAACTTTTTAATCGGTGAGCAGGCTGAGCAAGTCTCCCATGCGTCTGTGCATATCGACAAGAACCTGCAATTCTCAAAAACAAAAACAAGAACCTGCAACCCTGCAATGCAAAAAAACTCTGTAGGTACATCGAGAGAGAGGGGGGGGTGGAGGATGGAACGGTCGAAGTCAAAAAAGTTACACTGCCCAAATCTGCATTGCATTGCTCAGGTGCATGGACCACCATTCTATATACGCAGAGCAAACAGTAAATAGCTACTACTATACATGAGAATATACTAAGAGCAGAGCACGTGTCACACATCCATTGATTCCTTTCACGGTGGGGATAATACCTGCTGAGCAAGTGCATGCCAGAGTGACTTTTCGACACTCGAGCCGCGCACAACACACATACGTCACACATGCTCATCGAGAAGACAAGATCAACTCATCCCCTTTGCTGTTATAAAAAAAACTCCCCTTTGCCATGCTCTGCTCAGTCTCGTCTTTGTACCTCACACATTCAGTACAGAAGAAGATGATGGCAGTCAACGCCAGCGTTCATAGGTGGTCAGAAGAACACGCGGAAGACTTACACGATCTCTCGGCCGCGCGATAAGTGGAGCACCGAGGGTCATGAGCGGTTCCTCTACTCGCTGCTCTTGTTCGGCAAGTTGACACGTTGTTTGGACTCTTCAAGGTGGTATGACAAAATTAAATATTTTCACAATATGAACTTTCCACTGAATTTATTAAGTAAGAGAAGATAAGAGTTACTAATAAATAATAAAAGAGTATTGTTTATAGCTTTTCTAATATCTAAATAAATATGAAATAAATTTCCTAGCTAGAGCAAGCCATAGCCCTACACCTACCCCACCGCATCTCCTCCTTCACTATGGACTTGGGCATGTGCACGGGCCTTATGCCACTAGTCTATCTCCCGGTGTAGAGGTTAGGATCCTCAATATATTTGGTGTGACAAATCCACTATATTTGCATTCGTTCCTACCTCTCTATCTCTTTTACGTCAGTATGGCTCAGCTCCCGATGATTGACTCACGGTACCGCTAGGGCACACATGGTGGGCCGTAGGCTGTTGCGCATGCTCCAACAAGTCAATGGACGAGTCACGGCGCCGCGCCGGAAGGCTGCCCTCCGTGTTCTTACGCGGCTGCCTCCCCCCACACCGAAGAGGTCCGAAGAGGTTGAGGACAACCAATGCGAGCAAAGCATCCTCATCAAGCTCCTAGCCCCGGTGTGTGGACTGTAAAAGTGGTGCCGCACTGACTATCTCGAGGGTCTCCAAGTTTGTGTGAATGACTTAAGAGATAGTAGCAGCAACTTAAAAAGAACGCACGCAAGCTAGTCATAATTTAACTTGAAGCTTACAATAAAGTAATTTCAATCCAACAATATAGTCAAAGTAAATATACTAGCAAGAATTTATGAAGTTTTATTGTGTGGCAATTTTTACATGAGAAAATGGATTCAACACTTTCAAAACCAAAAATCATATCTCAATCTAATAACATTATTAGGTTAAAGTAGAATTAAGGTGGAGTAGTCCGTACAAATACAAAATTAGTTATCATTGTTTAGGTACAATACTCAATCCACAATGAAGGTATGTAAGTTTGATATCTCGCTTATCTTTATTTCCCTTGTAACACCTTACAAAGTCGCCATAAGAAATAATGTCAAATGATTATCATTCAAGTACATTATTCTACAAGTAAATTGGGTACTCTATGATATTTGTGAGCTCTCATGGTGCTCAAGCCATTCCTATCAAGTGAAATATCCACGACTAGAAATTTCCATCTTTCGCCTCTAAAGAATAGCATTATGATTTTTTTTAGCATCCACGAGAAAATCAAATCTACATTTGCAACCACAAGAGCTATAAGAAATATTTTCATCACGAGCTTAAAACCCAAGGCCATCATTTTTGTGTATCTGATCTTTTTAGTAGTGTAACTATTATTCATATTATCACATGATATTGTAAAATTTGCATGAGTTAGACTCGAATTCAAATTTTTGAAGGATAGGCTCAATTATGCCATTATGTTGGGTCCACAAAATGGAAAGTGTAACTCCCATGCGCTTTTTTAGTAATAAAATTGTCTAGCTTCATCTACATTATCCATTGAATGAAATGTTGTATGGCCCTTAAAGTTTTTCTATTTTCTCAATTAGGTCCATAGAATTTCAACATTAATTTGTATCTACAATTAATTTGTGTGGGTATGTAGTGTTGACTCTTGGCTCTAAGGTGGCTTAGCCATCTGTGCATTTTCGGTCAAAATGCCGGATTCTTTTATAGAACCAAAGAAGCCCAAATTTATCTCCATTATTATTGCGCCTAACCTCTCTTCCTCGATCGGGCATAAAACACCCCGGAAGAAGCCTGAGAGAGAGAAGGAAGGCCGGGGTGCACGCCTAACTCGTGCCGCAGTCGCGAATACGCGCGTGTGCGCCTAATCCAGCACGTTGAGAACGCACGCTGCGCGCATGTTACCAGCTCGATCTCGTCGGGCGAGATGCGGCGAACGCGGTTTCGGCTTGCCGCTCGCTCGCCGGCTGCACACACTACATATATATACTACTAGTACGCTGCAGTTGCGGCGCACTGACACAGCACATCTCCTCTCTGTTTCTCTCACACACTCGAGAGCCAAGAGCCACAAGACGGATTAAGAAGAAGACGATGACGTCGAGGAGGAACACGATGGCGACGCCGGCGATGATGATGATGATGGGGATCGAGAAGAAGCCGCGGAAGCCGTACACGATCTCCCGGCCGCGCGAGAAGTGGAGCGCCGAGGAGCACGAGCGGTTCGTCCGCTCGCTGCTCATGTTCGGTCGCGACTGGAGGACGATCGCGCAGTTCGTGGGGACCAAGACGGCCACGCAGATCCGCAGCCACGCGCAGAAGTACTTCCTCAAGGCCCACAAGCTCGGCTTCGCCGCCGCACCCGCGCCGCGCCGACGTCCTCCTCCCGCCGCCGCCGCAGCCGCCCTCCTTCAGCGACGCCACAACGGAGAGCTGGGTGGCGCCCGAGATTGCCGCCGCGCAGCCGCAGAGCGTGGACTGGCCGGCGTCTGGCTCCGCCTCCGCGGCCGGAGCGGGTCGCTGGTCCGGCCACGACGGTTCTTCCATGGCGGCGCCGAACAGCAGTGGCGAGGAAGGAGCCTGGTTCACGGACTGCTTGTTGCGAGACGACACGATGGTCCAGCTCCCCTTGTCGCCGGACGATCTGCGCTTCGCCGAGGTGTACAGGTTCGTCGGCGACGTCTTCGGCTCTGACGCATCGCGGCCGGTTCAGGCGCACCTGCAGAGACTGCGCGGCGTGGATCCACTCGTCACGGGGACGATCTTGCTAGTGCTAAGCAACCTTCAAGATAACCTATGTGACTAAGACGACGGATACGGTTGACCATGACTGTAGTAGCTGTGTATATGCGACTGAATGTGAATGGAAGGCTCCTTTTCTTTATACACTAGAATTGTCGATGCCAAAAGTTCCACTTATTTTTAGGAGTAGCGAGAATTGCTTGGTTTAATGTTCCAAGTTCAAGTTTAGATTAAATCATTTAAGTCAAATGTGACGAAATATGAGAAAAAAACATAAATGTAAAAAAATCACCTCAGTTTACTCAAATAAATGTTTATTAGGTTACTAGTACCAAAATAGGATTTTGTGGAAAATTTCAAGATTTTAGGATTTCTAAAGTAATTTGAATCCCTCTTTAAAAGCTGAGAAATAGTTTAAATTTCAAATTTGATAATTCAAATTTGAAATAAAAACTTGAGTCAAGACAAAAATCAGAAAATCCTACACATTATATGTGTCAATCGCATAAATTGTCATGATTTTATCAATCAGAGAAATATATCTTTTTAAGTTTATAAGAAGAAGTAAAGAGGCATCTGTAGCAAAATGAATCATAAGTCATTGGAAGGGGTAGAGAGAAGCTAGCCCTTATGGCTTGAAAGGGGAGACAAGTTTTGGCGTAGTTTGTTGGAAGGGGTAGAGAAAACTAGATCCTCGTCTCTTTTGAGACTAGTTCATGTTGGAAACGTCATTGATCGATGAACAATCAAGAACACAAGAGAATGAGAGACAATTGAATATGTCGAACGATGAATGCCCGCCGGCAACGGAGGTCCCCTAGCGACAAACACCTGGGCCTTTTTTCGTCTCAGTATTTCAATGGCTCAACTCAAATTACATGCATTTTATAGCCTAACAGCTAGCAACTGCTTTGCGGCCCTCGCGCGCACGCCACACATGAGCTCCTCACGACCCGACCTTTTCTCGCCGTGATCTACTTGATCCTCTCGCACAAACCCACCATTCCGAGATTTCTACAAGTCGTAGCCCCATGAGACCAAACTCCACATGGTTGAGCACGAACTCAACTAATAACACACAAACACACAGAAGCATGCACTAATCTATTAAACGACTCATGCTACGCACGCACACTTCTCACTAATCTACTAGAAAAACTCATTCTACGCACACGGACCGAGTCAGATCATATTTAGGACAGATTACGGCTAATAGTTCATTCTAGTTTGAACTAGAGCTCCACTCTAGACACATCTATTTTTGTGCCAATGACTTGGAGATAGAAGCATCGACCTCAACAAAGGAGGCACACAAAACACGTATTATAAGCTAGACATGCATAAGTTAAATTGAAGCTTACAATAAAGTAAATTCAATCCAAAAAATATGGTCCAAGTAAATATACAACTAAGAATTTATGTAGTTTTGTTGTGCAGCAATGTTTATATGAGAAAAGGGATTCAACACTTTCAAAATCAAACATCATATTTCAATCTAATCACATTAGGTTCGGAAACAAGAGAAAAGTAACTAAGGTTTAGGTACAACACTCATCAATCCATAATGAAGGTATGTAAGTTTTATATCTTGCTTATCTCTATTTCTCCTCTAACACCTTGCAAAGCCGCTATAAGAAATGATGTCAAATAATTATCATTCAAATACATTCTTCTAAAAGTCGAATGGGGACTAGATATTTCCATATTTTCCTTGTGTACTCATGATATTCAAGGCATTTCCTATCAAGTGAAATATCCATGACTAGATATTTCCATATTTTCCTTGAAGAATAGCATATATCACTTTATTTTTAGCATCCATGAGAAATTTAAATCTGAAGTGACAACTACTCGCATGCATCTATAAGAAACATTTTCGCCACCAACTTAAAAGCTAAGGCCGTCATTTCCAGTGTTGTTATCAAATTGTAACCATGCATTCACATTACCACCAGCTGAAAATCTAAGGCCGTCATATTTGTCTATCCGATCTTGTTATAAAATTGTAACAATGCATTCACGTTATCACATGGTATTGTAAAATTTTGCATGAGTTACATTCAAAATTTAATTTTTTTGAAAAGCAAGAATAGGCTCAATTATTCCATTGTGGTGGTTCCACATAATCGAAAGAAATGGAAATTGTGACTCCCATGTACTTTTTTAATTATAAATTTATCTAGCTTCATCTACACTATCCATTGAATGACATGTTGTGTGGCCCTTAATTTTTTTCTATGTTCTCAATGAGGTCCACATAATTTCAACATTAATTTATATCCACAATCTTTTTTTTAGAGAAAGGTCGTAGCCCTGCTTTGCTGAAAGCATGGTAACATTCTGCTGGGGTTTCTAGCTTACAAAGACGCACCAACTTCAGAGATTTTTCTCTGAGACACCTAGACCTCTATTACCTTTCCACTAGCAAGTTTACTTAACATCTATTACAGAAACCATCATGTTTTGATGTTACAAGACATCTCATAGTTTGCTTTTCCTCTATTACTTTTCCACTAGCAAGTTTACTTAACATCTATTACAGAAACCATCATGTTTTGATGTTACAAGACATCCCATAGTTTGCAAAAGCAGAGAAACATCACACAAAAAAAAACTATCCAATCCGTATTGCCTGGGCCACAAGCTCTTGCTTCCCTTTTGGTTGTGTCGTCCTTTTTCTAATCTCTTTCACCATATCCAGGGTCTTTCCCTTCTCTTCTCCTGAGCTAAGAGCACTCCATCTCTGTAAAAAAGATGTTAGTTTATGAGTAATCATTACCTCTGAATAAGTCACTTTATTTTCAAAAACTAGCTCGTTTCTGGTTAGCCACAGAGCCCAAGCTACTGCCAAGTATTTTGATCATCATGTTGTTGTATCCTATATCTCTATTTTCAATTGCCAAATTAAAGATTATTTGGTATCCTATTCCAATTCATAATAACACTAATCACAACCCATTTATAAAGAACAACTGTGCACTCAAAAATTATATGTCTTGCCTCCTATTTTTCCCCGCATAATTTACATTTAGTATCTCTGTTCCAATTTTTCCTTTCTAATTGACCTGCCGATTTTATTCTCTCTTTCTTCACCTGCCATAGAAAAATTCTGATTTTTAGAGGTATTTTGGCTTTCTAGGTCAACATTGCCTTTCTATCTCTAACTCCTCGGTCCAAAATATTTTTATATAGTGATGATGTGGAGAACTACCCAGTTTTTTCAAGTACCCAAATAACTCTATCCGACTCATTTTTTAAGTCAATCCTCTCAACTATCTCTATTAGTTGTTCCCATTCTTACATTTCTTTATCTCAAAAATTCCTCCTAAAGTCTATCTCTAGAATATCATTTTTGACCACTTGGCAGAGTAATTGGTTGGGGTTTCTGCAAATTATGAACATGTTGTGCAGTCTAATTTTTAGTGTTACTTCACTATCGCGTCCATCCAACCAGATTCTTCCCCCATTACCCATGACTTATTTTGCACCTCTTTTGAAATGTTCCTTGACTGCATGTAGTCCTCTCCAGAACTTGATGTCCCGGTTGTTCTACTGTCAAAAAAACTCCCTTCCTTTAAGTACTTAGCTCTTAGCAAATCGCATCATAAACTCTTCTCCTCATTCTCTAATTTGAAAATCCACTTAGTTAACAAGCACGCATTCATTGTCCTAGTTTCTGTTAATCCCGTTCTTTCGAACTCTTTTGGTGTTGCCATTGCTTTCCAATTGATCATATAGTTTTCTTCTTCTTATTATCAGGTCCATGCCAGAAGAAATCTGCTCTGTCAGTATCCATCTTGTGATGAATCCCTTCATGCAAGTTGTAGATACCCATTGAATAGTTTGGTACCGCGAGCTCAAACTTTTTTTCTATTAGAATCGATTTCACAGTTAATGATAGCCATTGACTATGTCATCCTGATAGTCTCTTTTGCACTTTCACATTTACACATCTTAGATCTTCCCTGTGAATTGGGGTGTTGCTAATTGGCACTCCCAAATATTTTATTGGGAACTGTCCCTCTTGGCAGTTGAGTAAGTCTGCTACTCCTCCTTTCTTCCTCCTCGACCCCTACTACAAACACTTCACTTTTATGATAATTTATTTTTAGCCCACACATACTCTCAAAGAAGTATTGCAAGAATTTTGTGTTTGCAATTACCTCTTCACCTAACTCTATAGGAATTATGGTGTCATCAACATATTGTAGATGTGTCAATCCACCATGTGGTATGAGTCCTGTGATGTATCCACAATCTCTAGCTTTATTGAAGATGGCATCAAGGACATCTCCTACTAAATTGAAGAGCAAGGGGGATAATGGATCCCCTTCTCTCAACCCTTTTTGGGTTCTGAAGTAATTGCCTGGGGTGCTATTTATATTTATTTCCACTTTTCCATTTTGTACCACTTGCATCATCCATTTGGTCCATATTTCAGGGAAGCCTTTTGTCCAATACCTCTTCCAAGAAACTCCATTGTACCTTGTCACATGCTTTTTCCAAATCCAATTTCATGATTACACCTTTCTATTTTCCGACTCTAAGCTCATGTAAGGTCTCATGCAGAATTAATGTTCCATCGAGTATGTTCCTTCCTGGTATGAAGGTTGTCTGATTTTTTGTGATTACAGTATTTGCCAATGTTGTTAACCTCCTTGCCAATACCTTTGTGAACAGCTTATAGTCAACACCCAACAAGCATATTGGTCTATACTGCTTTATGTTGTTTGCTTCTTTTGTTTTCGGAATTGTCGGTGTACTGGGATCGGGGCCCCCACACCGCCTACTACCTAAGCGCAAGCCGCAGAAGATCCGCGAGATGCCAAAGCCAAAAGCTAGAAGACAAAATCCTTACATGCATGCAAGGGAATCTTCTCTCTCTCACCCCGGTGGCTTACGGGAGAAGGGAAAGGGGGAGGCCCAAGGCAACTCCCAACCTCCAACCACCCGGAGTTAATGCGGCACTCGAGTGCTCGTGGCGACGCCGCAGCCCGACGAGACGTGCGCGCGTCTTCCCCGTGCGCCGCGTCTCGGGAAGCCGCGCGGCTACGGTGCCGGGAGGGCTCTCGGCCAATGAGAAGGGAGAGATTGGGAACGCGAACCAAGGGACAGAGACCGCAACGGATTTGTGTCGGATCGTGTCGGAATGTTCCGGGAGGGACCGGACCCCCACCGGATGCCCGGTACCTCTCCGGTACTCAGTACAGTACTCCCCTCCTGGCCCTATAAAAGGAGGGGCTTCCCTTTCGAATACACACACAAGCAGGACGTAGGGTGTTACGCATCTTGCGGCCCGAACCTGGATAACTTCCCGTGTTCTTACTCATTTCAATCATCTACCCTAACGCGCGAGCAAATCCGTTCTTCCCCGAACCTATCCCAAGGGAGCCTTGACGGGCCCCCATTTGGAGGTGTGCTCACACACCGACATTTGGCGCGCCGGTAGGGGGCGAGAGGCTTTGTTTTCCCCTTTCTTCGTTGTAGATCTTGCTTTTCTTCGATTTGGAAAACTCGTTTTTCCCTTTCTGCTCGTATTGCTTTGCCTTTGATTAAGCTAACCTCACTCTGTTTGTTCTTGCTATGAACGTTGGGTGGAATCCTTGACTCCGCGAGACACGCCCTGCCCACTCCTTTGTGCAGCAAGGGAGCCGAGCAGCAGTGGAGCGGTGGAGCCGGCTCCTTCCCGCGCGTCTCGCTCGAGCTTGTGCGGCGGTCGCGACTCGGCGACGCTCGGGGCTCCTATCACCCGCGGTAGCGGCGATGGCGCTCGGAAGCGCGTCCACGACGACACCGGGCACGCCGTGTCGACGGTTGCGGCTACCCGGGGCGAGCAGCGAGTCCCCGGATAGCATGCGGAAGACCCGAGCGCGTCTCCGACTACTCGGGCGACGTCTCCGACTACTCCGGCGGGCGACGTCTCCGACTACTCCGGCGGGCGACGTCTCCGACTACTCCGGCGAGCACGTCTCCGACTACCCGGACGACGTCTCCGACTACCCGGCGACGTCTCCGGCGACTACTCCGGCGACTACTCCGGCGAGCGCGTCCCCGACTACCCGGATGGCGTCTCCGACTCCCGGCGACGTCTCCGACTACTCCGGCGAGCGCGTCTCCGACTACCCGGACGACGTCTCCGACTACCCGGCGACGTCTCCGGCGACTACTCCGGCGAGCGCGTCTCCGACTACCCGGACGACGTCTCCGGCGACTACTCCGGCGAGCACGTCTCCGACTACCCGGACGACGTCTCCGACGACCCGGCGACAGCGGCGGCTACTCGGCGTGGCTCCGACTACCCGGATACAACGGAGACGGTTTGGCCTCACCTCCGGCCACCTCACCGACCGATCATAAATGTCGAAAAACTATGGTACAGTTGGAAGGGTTCTTGAAGTGGGGATGACCCTGCGCACGCCCTCGGTCGTCTCGTGCACCGAGACGAGGCCACCGCGTCGAGCCCGTCAAAGGGCGAGACCCCGGGGACCAGAAATCTTGCGCCCGCGCAATGAGATTATGGTACCCGGTCTAACCCGACGGGCCGACTACCGGTTCGGTCAAGTCAAGGCGCACGTGGCACCAGTGTGGTTCAGGGACACCCTAGCTTCGAAACTCTTGTGATTGTGCCTAAGTATTTCCCACATAGATGATCGAGCAAAGAAGACATGACGACTACGGCGGGGACAAGTTGACCTCATCGCCAACCACCTCGGCGTCCGGCAATGAGCTCGGGGCTCCCGTCGGTGTACTGGGATCGGGGCCCCCACACCGCCTACTACCTAAGCGCAAGCCGCAGAAGATCCGCGAGATGCCAAAGCCAAAAGCTAGAAGACAAAATCCTTGCATGCATGCAAGGGAATCTTCTCTCTCTCACCCTGGTGGCTTACGGGAGAAGGGAAAGGGGGAGGCCCAAGGCAACTCCCAACCTCCAACCACCCGGAGTTAATGCGGCACTCGAGTGCTCGTGGCGACGCCGCAGCCCGACAGGACGTGCGCGCGTCTTCCCCGTGCGCCGCGTCTCGGGAAGCCGCGCGGCTACGGTGCCGGGAGGGCTCTCGGCCAATGAGAAGGGAGAGATTGGGAACGCGAACCAAGGGACGGAGACCGCAACGGATTTGCGTCGAGGATCGTGTCGGAATGTTCCGGGAGGGACCGGACCCCCACCGGGTGCCCGGGTACCTCTCCGGTACTCGTACAGTACTCCCCTCCCGGCCCTATAAAAGGAGGGGGCTTCCCTTTCGAATACACACAGCAGGACGTAGGGTGTTACGCATCTTGCGGCCCGAACCTGGATAACTCCCCGTGTTCTTACTCATTTCAATCATCTACCCTAACGCGCGAGCAAATCCGTTCTTCCCCGAACCTATCCCAAGGGAGCCTTGACGGGCCCCCATTTGGAGGTGTGCTCACACACCGACAGGAATCATTGAAATAAGTCCATAAT
>JAUNZO010000991.1:0-248389 GCA_031894775.1 Chloris gayana | reverse complement strand
ACAGCGGACACGGCATTCATTCCTAGCATAGGCAGCTGCAGTTGTGTTTTCCATTGTGGAAGGAAAATTACGGCAAAGCCATTCTAAGCTGCTTCCGCTGTGTCCGCCTCAGCCACCTCACCGGCGGCCTCCTCCGCGGGCGAAATTAGGGTTCGCACTCGACTCGCCCCACTTCCATCCCGGCCGATCCGCGTGCGCACGGAGGCTCGCTTCCGTTCGCTCTCTCCTCGGTTTGGGCTCTATGATTCAATTTCGTCTGTGTTTTTCCTTCTCGAAAAGACTGATTCGAGTGTTTCTTATGGAATGAGACTTCGATCGCTACTGTTCGTTGAGCCTTTATGTTTAATGTTTGCTCCTGTTTGCGATATGCACCATCGGGAGTTGCTGTTCGGTAAGATCAGGTTCTTCTGTTTGGGATCGAACAAATCTTAGGGTAAAATGGATTTGTTGTATTATAACTATTCGAAGTTGTGTGTTGATGCCACTTGCTTGCTGACTTTAGGAATTTATTATGTTCCTAGGATGTATACTGAGTAGTATGCTTTTTGCTTCCTGTAGCGAGGGTAGATTCGAAGTTTCTTTCTGGGACTGAATTTGGGACGGTGTCTTTGTGTCATTTTTTTCCTAGTTATTACAATTTTCTGTTGAAAGTTTATATCGAATTTCTTGCTCTAGGATTCAGACCTGATGAGTCCATCAAGGAGCCCCAGCACCACAAGCAAGAGCAGGAGTCGCAGCAGAAGTCGAAGCCACAGCCGGAGTAGGAGCCGAAGTCCTCACAGAAGAGATAGGTTGCGTGGTGAACGTGCTCCGCGCCGCACTCGCAGCCGGAGCCGCAGCCCATATCGTCGTAGAGAAAGGCGTGCCAGCAGGTGTGCTCCCAAGTGATGTCTCCTGTTACATAGCTTTCTTGCAAATGATGCTACAACAAGATAGATTCGCGTTTATGCAATTAGGTTACATGAATATTTACTGGGATGCTACTGTAACACTGGGTTTATCGTGTCTCCAGACTCCAGTGGTGCATCTCTATTGCCTTCCCTTATGCTGTTCTGCAAAATGATTTGTGTATGAATATACCCAAGCTCAAGCAATATTGAAATACTGGCATCTGATTGTAGTTTCAATGCAAAATGACACCAGTCAAACGACTTTAGTTATTCACACAATACATTCAAGTGACTTACCTATTCAAACGACATTGGTTATAATTAAAGTGCTATGCTGGTTTGTCCACCACAAATAAACCTTTGATGAATCGCGGTTTTTATAGGGAAATCATCTTGAAAGGAAAACATTGATTTGACAATGATTAAATTGTATCCCAATAGTTCGACCACAAATAAACCATGCAGTCCTGAAATGACAGTTTAATAGGAAAATATTCATTGGCTGCTTCACGACCAATGTGGTGTATTGTTTCCTCTATTTTTCCATATTTCTTATAAAAATAATGTTTCTACCTGCTTCCATTTTATGTTCACTATTTTCACCCTTTGTCATTAATTGATGCATTAAGTTTATAGTTTGTGCATCTTCAACAGCCTTATGAAAAGAGGATTGCTTGTTTGTTCATGAATAGATAAATTTAAACTGTTCGTTGGGGTGTTTATGATTTCTTTGAACTAAAGTACAATTACTTTAGCTTGTGATACCTAGCTTTATATGGGTATGGTTCATTAACATTAGAATGAACAAGATAGCTGGAATGTAGGTTTAGAACTCTGAAGTAGCTGGAAAAGTTCTTTAAGATGTAGCTGGGTTTCTTCCATTAGAGTTAATGGATCTATTAGCTATTGTAAGATTGAAACTATTTGGCTTATAAATAAATCTTGGAACTTCGACTCCCATGCAGAAACTATAATTTTTGAAACTTGGAATTGGACTTTTAGTAAATTAATTTGAAATTGGCTTGAGTGCCATAATCACCAAAGTACTGTAGTTTCATGATACTCCTGGAATCTGATTACAGTAGTCCTCATCTAACTGGGTTATATTCATTGCCACTGGCATGTAAGGAATAGGCATTTTCACTAATCCATATTCTTGGCGGAGAATGCAGCAATCCACATTATGTATTTGTTTTTTCATCCATGAGAACCCTCCGCAAAAGCACATTACTTAAGGTTTATGCTTGCAGTTTGTAAGTTCTAAGCAAAAAGGTTTGTCCTTAGAAACAAAACATCACATTTTCCCCTGGAAACAGGAATTTGCTTCTTGTGCTAAAATAAGCTCTATTCTAGGAAAATACATATTTTTATGTTATATGCAAATATCTGTTTTTAGTATCTTATGTCAATCCACATGGCAAGTTGAACATAACTAATTTGAATTACTTTCCAGAGATCTTACATGCAACAATTGCCGGAGACCTGGTCACTTTGCTAGGGATTGCCCATCTGCTGCGACATGCAATAATTGTAATCTTCCAGGGTAAATACCGACACCTTTGTTAGACGCGGTAGTATTCAGCACATACTGTTTGCAGTTTGCACAATGGTTCTAATTCTGGCTACGTGTCATCTTTCCTTGGAAATTTATTTAAATGGGACAATTGCAAAACAGGTCCTGTTTTGGGTTTTAATTCTGAAAAATGTTTCTGTTTCGGCAAAGTTTGCAAAACTGTTGCCGAATTAGAACTATTTTCAGAATTAAAACCCGAAACAGGATCTATTCTGCAATTGCCCCCTGGATTGTAACAGTTTTTTTTTTCAACAGCCACTTTGCAGCAGAATGCACTTCACAGACTGTTTGCTGGAATTGCAAGGAGTCAGGTCATATTGCTAGCGAGTGCAAGAATGAGGCCTTGTGTCATTCCTGCAACAAGACAGGTCACTTGGCTCGCGATTGCCCTAGCTCGGGTTTTCAAGCTAAGCTCTGCAACAATTGTTTTAAGCCAGGACACATTGCTGTTGACTGCACTAATGAGCGAGCCTGCAACAACTGCCGCCAGCCTGGACATATAGCTCGGGAGTGCAAAAATGAACCAGTTTGCAACTTATGCAACGTCTCTGGTCATGTTGCACGCAGCTGTCCAAAGACGAGTCTGGCTTCGGAGATACAAGGAGGGCCGTTCCGTGACATCTCGTGCCGCATCTGTGGCCAACAAGGGCACATCAGCCGCAACTGCATGGCGACCATCATCTGTGACACATGTGGTGGTAGGGGGCACATGTCGTATGAGTGCCCATCTGCCAGGATATTTGGCCGGGGGCTCCGCAGGTTCTGAAAGCCATTTGCCCAGGATGTGTGATCATGGGCCCTGCTGGTTCTGATGGTCTAGAGTGTCGCCTTGTTTCATTGGTTCTTGTTTAGATAGCTTGTTTGGCAATTCTGTGACAGTTTTTCTTTTAACTAGTTGTGTTCTTCGGCCCCATGTGAGTTGAGAAATGATTCGGCAAGATGTATTTGGGTGTTAATCAAGATACTGCCCTTTGTGGGTGTAAACAGCGTTCTACGAACTCAAAAAGAAAATGCAAGGGTATATGACTGTTGTGCTTTTTGAACATATGTTTTCTCCATGTTGTATTGTACTCTAAAGTGGTGACAAGGACAGATATGCCTCATGCCGTCGGCCAACGGCGCCTGCTGTCCGAGATCATGGATAGGTCTCTAGTGATGGCTCGCATCCACGATTACTACAAGCGCGCGCTCGACAGGCCTCGCTGATCCCGCGCGTACACGAACTGCCGTCTCCTACGGGGAGCGAGGCGAACCATAAAGATCAAGACGAGGTGGTGACGGTGGTCGTGAGGAAGGTGACGAGGCACCTCGTCTGCCATCCCAAACCGGACACGTTCGCGTCCACCTCCCTCGTGCTGGCTTTGTAGGTTTATATCTGGTTCTGATGAAGGTCGATGGATCTGATTGCCCCCATATGGCTAGTAGTCATATGGATCCTGAGAACTGCTAGGAAGAAAAATGCGCGAAAAAAAAACTGTATCTGCCATGTACAGTTTTTTTTTCTGAGGGGGTTCTGTTTGTACCGAGATGATAAATTTACAATATGTGTTCAAGTTCCATGCTTCTTAACATCCTTGTGTGTTCGTTAAAAGAACATTCACGGTTAGCTAGAAAATATGAACGATACTAGTTAAAATTCAACTAGTTGTCATGGATCAAGATAATTACTGATCTTTATAATGATGTGTTGATTCTCCAGCATGACTTTCACAAACATTAAGGTGTCGTGGTGTAGTTGGTTATCACGTCAGTCTAACACACTGAAGGTCTCCGGTTCGAGTCCGGGCGACGCCAACTTTAATTTTTATTATTTTCTGCTGCTGGATGATCGTATCACTGGTTACCGCAGCACTAAGTCAAAGTGGTACTGCTGCAAAACCTTAAAAAACAGTATTACTCCATGCAATGCAAACAAACAAAATGACGACATCGGAGTTATACAGCCACACTTTGCTCACGTTATGCTGCTCCGGGACAATCAAACTGAATCATTAGTAGACGACATATCAATTACTTATTTCGTAGCTCCAACAGAACAGTGCACATGACAATAGATAATACGCAGACAAGTAATACATGATAGATCCCAACTGTCATGGCTCTCTGGAAACCATGAGGATCTTTTTTACACGGCAACAAAACCCATAAATCGCCAAGCAAGTTTTTTCAGACCACCAAGCCTATAACGGCAACACAAATTTGCAGTAGCAGGAAAGTCCATAATGCACGATCATGGAACACATGATGCTGCCTAGCGTGCTCGATCCTTGATCTCATCAAGGCTGATTTCACTAGCATCAGTAGCCTGCAGCTCCACTTGAATGCCATTGAGCCCACTCTTGAACTTTTGGTTCGAGCTGGCGTACAACATCTTGCTCTTCACCTTTGCGGTGGATGGGGACCTAGCAATACAGACACATAGCATCTCATATGAGTAAGCAGCTCTATAGTAGGCACGAATATAACAAGGACGACAAACAGAACTGCATTGGCAAATACCATAGGATGTAGAATATCCTGCTCTTCTGGACATCCTCAGCAGTGACAAAGTCGAAGTCGTAGATGGCGTATCGGCAGTCGTTTTCAGGCAGGGTGTTGGTGAAATCCTCATAGCTTGTTGTACGATCCCCGACCTGGTCCACGATGATCTCCTTGAACTTGTCGTCCATCTTGAAGGTAATGAAACGGTGCAGCCTCTTGGACTGCAGCTCGCCGAACTTCAGCATGCACTCGTCATTCACCGCAACTCCTGAAGCTGCGTTCGCCTGTGAGGACAAGAAACATTATGGTTAATGGGCTATAATACAACCTCGAATGCCCGCTTCAAAGTGGTGGATTCAAGAGATGTTTTGTATGGGGGAGCTAGCTGTTGCCAGCATCCTAAATCTGGCTGAAATAAAACTGCTTATAAACAACAACAAATATACTTTGAGCCCAGAATCTAAAATTGGGATTGCTCATTCCTTCTATCTGAAAAAGAATAGCAATTTTCTGGCTTGTTTAAGCATCTTATGGGCACTACTAGTTGTAGTCCACAGATCCACACCATGACTGAGTACAGAGTCAAAGATTATGCTACAGGTGGCACACTACTCTCCCGTCCCAACTCCTAGATGCACGACTCTAAATTGACGGATGTATCCCAGTTACAGTAGCTCATCACGCGATCAAACACAGATCAGCCATGATTCCGCAACGGACCCGTGACGCACAACTCAGATCTAGCAAAATTCAGGTTTCAGATGCCACAGTCCGTAAAACCGAACCAGAACGCCAGTCCACTCTCGCTCTTCCGCCTGAACTAGACGGAATTCCTGAATCCTGGTACCTAAATCTTAAGATCGAGGAATCTCGTCAAGTTTGGCTCTAATCAGTCCCCGACCAGACGCAAAAACGAAACAGTTGCCATGATCCGATCAAAATTCCCAGCCGAGAAAAGCAACGAAGAGGCCAAGGACAGCCTCGATGCCCCTTGAATCCACCTAGATCCGAAGCATCTAACCGGTCTACTGCTGGCGCTACAGGAACAACTCACCGAACCCTAGCAGACCACATCGAAACGAACAGGCCGAACACCGATCTGGTAGAACCGGAACGAGGAGGAGAGCGGAGCAGAGAGGAGGCCTTACCATCTCCGAGGTCGGAAGCCGGAACCCGGGCGAGCAGAGCAGGCGAGCGGAGCGAAGCGAAGAGGAAGGGGAACCGGGAGGGGCTTGCGTTCCGAGTGGCGAGTCTGGAGGAAGGCTGCTGCCGTTTTTGATGCGGTCGCCGGTTTTTCTTTGCGCTGCCTGCGCGATGAGGTGGGTGGACTGCCTCCGCGACGAGGCGGTCGCGGCCGCGGCACGCTTCCGGCGTCGTCGGATCGCGCCGCGGACGGCTCGGATGGGCGCCACGCCACCCAGCGTGACGGGTTTCGTTACGAAATGTACAAATATTATTATTCTTCTTTGCTGCGAATAAAGTTATAATTATTCGCTGGTGAAGAATTTGTTTACGTTTTGTGTGCGGGAAAAAATGGGCATCCGGAGGGAGGGAGCGAGGGGCCTGAACAGTACGGCGAGCAGGTTGATTGCGGTGTTACGTACCGGCTTAGCCTGCTCCACGTGCGCGACATCATAACTAAACCCAGCCCGATTTGATTTCGCTTTGAGTTTTTTTTTCGCTTTGAGCCGGATGGAAGGAGCGAAAAAGCAGTGGCCGCGAGAAAATATCCGGCGAATCGAAAACCGCAAAAGAAAAGCAGCGTGAATTCGACGCGGACCGGGCCCGCCGCCGCCCTTATCCCTTTTCCCCATTGTTTATTATTATTGAATGTGTTTTTTAAGCCCCTTAAATCGCTGCTCTAGCCGTATGAGGCTGTGTGAGCACAGTTTTGGTAATCATTCCGATGGTGATCTGTGGCCATTAATGGCGGTGTTAACTTTGGTGATAGCCTGGACATCCATGTGCACGCACAGGCACAGGTTGGGAACATTGATCGGGCGAGGGATGGAATGGATGGATGATTAAAAGGCCGAACCGGCCCCCTGCACACCAACAATTATTCGTGACCACGTCACGTCACAACAGATGATGGGTTGCACTTGCACAGACTCAACACACCGAAAGCAGAGAAGGCCGAACCCGACACGACAAGACGCACTCAATCGCGGTACAAATGTTTGGTCATTAGGTGGTGTGGTCCTTGAGGACGTCGAGCGTGAGCTCGCTGGGCTCCGTCGCCTGCACGTCGATCTGCACGCCGTCCAGCTCCTTCTTGAACCCCTCGTTCGAGCTCGCGTACACCATCTTGCTCTTCACGTCCGCCGTCGCCGGAGACCTACACATTCAATTCCACAGCGGCGGTGAGGTGCCTCTGTTTTGCCCGTGCCAGAACAGAAGAGAAGAGAGCATTCCGGAAAGGGAAAGACTGACCATGAGATGAAGAAGATCTTGCTCCGCGGCGCCTCTCCCGTGCCCGCGGCGGTGGCGTCGCCGACGGTGAAGTCGTGGTCGTAGACGGCGTAGCGGCAGTCGTCGGCGGGGAGGCTGGCGGTGAGCTCGTCGAAGCCGGCGTCGCGGGGGCCCACCTTGTCCACCACCACGTGCTGCAGGGACTCGTCGACCTTGAACACCACGAAGCGGTGCGCGCGGGCCGTGCGCAGCTCCTGGAACCGGGCCTTGCACTCCTCGCTCACGGCCACGCCCGACGCCGCGTTCGCCTGCACATCGTCACCCCTCAATTCCTCAATCACACAACACAACGATTTCGCCCGCGCAATTTCCACAGAATCAAGACTCAACTCACCATGGTTATGGTTGTTGATCTGTCGGAGGAAGCCCGGAGATTGACTTGGAAAGAAGACTTGAACGAATGCGCCTATTCGATCGATCTGCTGCAAACGGGGAACGCAAATTGCATCGATCAGAGTCTCATTAGCCGGTTTAATAGGACAGCCGCGTCGGGATGTCGCAGTCGAGGAAGTAAATTGGAGAAGCGGAACAAGGGTGTACGTGTAAGCACCGCGGTGGCTGGTGTGGCACGGACGACTCTTCCAGAACGTGGAGATGTGGCGGTCGGTCGGGTGCCGAATGGAAGCAATGCCAGGTCCCGTATAACTGATGTGTCGACGGGATGACAGGGAGTCTCTCTGGAACTGAACTCTTGATTAGAGAAATCTGCAGGTGGTTGCTTACCGACGTTACCGCTGCTCTAGCGCCGCACCAATCTGGCAGGCCGCGGTGGAAAGCGCGTCCAGTCTCGTGAGGACGGATTATTTCCTGATGATTATTTCAGTTCTGATGGATGAAGACAAATATATAACGAAACAATGCGAGTGAATTATCTGACACCTGAATACGTTATGAAGACAAAGTAGTAAGTATTTTAGAAATCCATAAATCAAAATAAGTGTTGCAAATCTGGTTCAACATCCATACATACATGTTACGTTCCACAACATAAGTTTAAGGAAGAAAAGACTATTACAACTCAGTATTTTCCAACAAGCATTTTTCTATGTTGTTCCAGACACAATAGATAACGAAGGTGGCACAATAGAAGTCCAAGCTTCCTGTAGTTGGTTGGTAACTTGGTACAGATGGATGGAAAATCGGGAGCTTCAGGTTGGGATGCCTCTGGTGGGTGCGACCATCCCCTTGCTGCTTCTTGTAGGGGCGCGGCTTCTGCTCCTGCGTGCGACCCTTCGCCTGCTGCTACTCTTGAGGGCGAGCTCGGCAGTGGCCTCTCTCTCATGGCCAAGATCCAGGGCGTCCTCCCCTCGACAATGAGGAGGCGCAATGGGGAGAGGAGGCCCAGTCGAGCGAGGCGAGGAGATGAGGCCCGAGCGGACTGCGCTTGCGGCAGGGTTGCCGCAGGAGCGTCGCTCAGGGAGATTGGGCGTCCCACGAAGGAGTTTTTTACTTGATTCGTTCCTGGCTTCATGAACTAAGCGTGTCTTTGGTTTTGGCACCAAGTGGGACGGGACGAAACCGTCCCATTTTTGTAGGATGGAACCGTTCTATTTTGTGTTTGGATAGAGGGATGGAACGGTTCTCTTTTTTGTTTGATTGGAGGGATAGAAATGGACCAGATGAACACGTTCTCACGGCATCTTCCAGATTCCGTTAGCATACTGCTTACTTCCTTACGACATTTCATCGAACACCACGAGGTCGGAGACGCCCAACAGCTCCATCGCACCGGCAAGAGCTTCACCGCGCCGGCAAGAGCTCCATCGCACCCCTGGACAGCTTCGCGCCGCCCTTACCTAGTTTTACGCCACGCCGTCGGACTGCTTTGCGCCGCTCTCACCAAGCTCCACGACAGGCCGCCCGCCGCCGTGCAGCTTCGTGCCACCCTCACCGATCTCTGCACCTCCCGTGCAGCTCCGCGACTCGCCGTGCAGCTCCGCCGCCCGTGCTGCGCCTTGCCGAGCCGTACTGCCGCGACGGAGGAAGAAACAAAAGAGACGCCGTATAGGTGGGACGAGATGGTCCGACCAATTGCCCGATCAATCTGCTGCACATGCGCACTCCCCTGCCGTTCACCACGCCGTGGCGTGCTGCTGCCTCCGCCACCCTCGGCAATGGTCCGCTTTGTCGCCTGCAGCTTGCGTCACACAGGTGTCGCGTCCGCCCGGCCCTCGCTCCGCTCTTCCGCCGCACGCACGCAGGCGAGCACGGCAAGACGCGTCGCCTGCCAACCCGCACAGCCGCAGTTTGGGCATTTGTAAAATGTTGACGGTCTTTAGACGGTAATTAGACGTTCAATGCTACGTTTTTTTGGGTTAACTGAAGGAAAGGGGCATGAAAGGGAAATATTCTCAAATTTTGTGTATGTGTTGGATTTCAGGTTTAATAGGGACAAATAAGGGATATGATTGTAGAACAGGGGGAAATAAGTAATTTGCTCTATTTGGAGATGATCTATCATATATTCACCGATATTGACTGTTGATACGAGAGAATGGAATTGCACATAAAACAAAAGTTCAGCACATTCCTTGTTGCTTATCGAATTCATGTTTAATTTGGTGGTATTTTTGTAAATACATTGGAATAGTAATAGTAGTCTTATATATTCTATTGGGAGGATCTCTTTTGGTAAGTTGCTAGTGTTGGTGATAGTATGTCGACCGGACTCACATGACGTTCGTGAAACCTTGCTATTTTTTCTTGGAACAGTCAAACATATCGTCATAATTTATTAAAATCGCAATATACATCTTGCGACAAGTAGTTGTGCAATATTGTTTTCATATCACATTTTGTCGGATAGGACCTTGAACTCGGCGTCAACGGTGGGATTGTTCATCTTGATGTCTTCGTATACCATTTTCCATTTGATGATTCGCCTACAAGAACCGGAAGACTGGTAGCAATGACATCTCTGCATTGATTCATATACAATACACAATCATGCATTTATTTTGGTATCACATGATTGAAATAGGAGGGAGAGGGGGCATATGTTCAGGGACCTTGGCTGCAAGAAAAAAAACAGTGTGTACAACATGCGTATTCAAGCCAAGCGAGGAGCGCATCATCTATGAGCACATCGTCTATCATAATGACTAGTCAAGGAGTTTTGTCGAGTATATGTTTTATTGTTTAATGTGCTACCATGTGTATGATGTCGAGGATAGAAGAAATTTTTTGTTGTTGTCGTAGACTTAGAGGGGAGGTGAGGTCTCTCGGCCGCAATCCGAGTAGCCACAATTAGATCAACTAAGATTTGGTCTACTATAGAGCCATTTGATTTCATTGCCATTGCTCACATTGCCTAACTGAGCAAAAATCTTGATATTTGATTGCTTTGCCAGCCACTGATCAAGAAATTTGCATGTCGGACCAAGGTAGCCGGATCGACTCTCCAGGCAAGGCTAATCTTGTTGGGTTAGGCCTGCAACCAAAGGAACCAAAGGCAGCCAATAAGACTATTAACATAATATTTCTTTTTTACTTTGAATTATAATAATTAGTTTATAAATTATTGTATTAATTTTGCACAATAAATTAATATTTTTATAAAAATGTTGATATAAAATATCTAAATCGCTGACACATCACATGCAAAATGTTGATAAAGTACATTAAAATGATTTTAAAAAATAAATTTGGAAAAATGAAAAATATTCATATTGAATCTTATTTCGTAATTCTAAGCAACATGGTGCTTGAAACGGAATCGAAAATAGAGTTACTGGTGCTCTAGCACAGTGGTGGCTTATTAATGACGCTACTCTCGAACTAAACTCTTAACCTAGAATCTGCAGTTGCAGGTAGTGGCTTAATGATGTTACTGTTGCTCTAACGCAAAAATCAATATGGCAAGCCGCAGTGGAAAGTGTGTCTAGTCTCGTCGGAAGGATGACAACAGAAAGAAAAAATGAAACGAGGCGTCAAGATGTTAGCCATTTTCAGGTGCATTAGGCCTTAGTCACGGACTGTGAGAGCCGAGGGGCTCTGGTTTAAATTTAGTACTCTCTCCATTTCAATTTACTTGTCATTCTAGACTCATCCAGATTTCCCAATTTACTTGTCATGCTCGCATCCTAATGCACCTTTTTCTCTTCCCAATACATCTCTATCTCTATCTCTCTCCTCCTCGTTTTCTACGTACCTACCTTATTCACTTCTCCTTAATTTACGTGCCCAAGTCTAAAACGTCAAGTAATTTGAGACGGAGGGAGTATCATGTAAGACTGGCTCATTTAGAAAATTTATAATAGTTAATTTATAAACTGTTATACTGATTTTTATATTAAATTAATAGTTTTTAAAATATATCATTTTTATATCTCTATAGACATTTAGAAAAAAATAAAATAAATATATTTTTAAAATATTGATATAAAGTATAAAAAAATGTTGACACAACACATAAATTTTTTTGTAAAGTACATTTAAAATATTGACAAATTTCAGAAATTTTTAAAAATAAAACAGTATTGAAAATAGAGTAAAATACGTTTAAAGTTTTGAAAATGGTTCTTTTTCTCCCACGTCCCACCCATCCCCATCACATGTCAAGCGGTAGCGTCTGATGCAACCCCCTTCCCAACTAAGGTTAACTGGATCAAAATTCCTATTACTATATTCCTATCTCATAGGCTTTTGAGACGATCTCTATCATAGATTTGATTTTAAAATGCTCTAGATATAGAAAAACTCACCGACATTAGTGGTTGATCCGAGAATGGAATTGCACAAAAAACAGGAGTTGCATGTCGATTTCCTGTTTGATCGAGTGGTATTTTGCAATTAAATTCGTTCATGGAATAGTAATAGTTGTTATATGTTCTATTGGGAGGATCTTTTGTGGTAAATTGCTAGTGTGGGTGAAAATTAGTTTTTTGTGCAACTAGCCGAATACATCATCATAGTTTATTGAAAATCACATTATACATCTTGCCGCAAATAGCTATGTAATATTGTTTTCATACCACATTTTAGCGGATAGGCCCTTCAACTCGGCATCAAGGATTGTCGGTCTTGGCGTCTTCATATTTGCCATTTGGTGGTTCGTCTACAAGAAGTAGAAGAATGATGACGACGACATCTTAGCATTGATTCATATATAATACGCCATCAAGCATTTATTTGGGTATCACATGATTAAAATAGAGAGGGAGATCGAGGGGGCATATGTTCAGGGACATTAGCTGCACGAAAAGATATCATGTACAACATGTGTAGTTAAGCGATGAGCACGTCATTTATGATAATGACTAGTCATGGAGTTGTGTAATCAAGCGAGCAACGTGTGTGCAGAAGAAATTTTGTGGTGGAGTATAGGTATTTCCTCGGGCATTGATGTCGAAGAAGATGATCGCGAGATTGATCTTGATGGTTTGGCAGGACAATAGAAGAAACGATTCAGTTGTCGTATGGGATGGGAGGTGGGGTTGACGGAGAGGGCCACAATCTGAGTCGACTTTGTGAAGCTTCTCGATCAAGCTCGGGTGATGAATCAATGACATCCCAATATCCATCAGCAAATCAACGGTTGAAATAATCCGATGAGAGAACGCCACAACGTTTAGGTAGGTAGAGATTTACCAAAAATCACGATATATGCCTTGCGACAAGTAGCTACGTAGTATTATTTTCATGCCGATAGGCCCTGCCCAATTTTACCATCGTCAATTAAACGAGAATCTTGGAAACCGTGAAGCTCTGATTATGTAGAGACTAGAGAGAGCGAGAGAACTACTCAAGCAGACAGAAAGGATCATGCTTGAGCATAGTCATAAAGATGAGGGACAAAGAACGGAAACAGAAGGAGAAGTCGTATAAAACAGAGAAAACCAAAATCACTAAACTGAGTTACATTTATTTAATTATATGTGCAACAAGTAACTGAATGAATGAATAAATGGGCTAAATAGGAACACAGCCTATAAAGAATTAAGTGAATGAATGAATGGTCTACTAAATCGGAACACCAATGCCGACAGACGAGCTAAAAATTTACAGACAAGAGACAAGTATCCTGTTCTGTGCATGGACTAAACTTCTAAAAATAATGAAGGTCAGCTACACGAAGAGCTGGAGGAGGACCGGCGGCGCCTGGGCGGCGACCTCGTCGCGGTGGCGTCGCATGTGGCCGCCGAGCGCCTGGCCCATCTCGAACGCCTGCCCGCATACGTGGCAGTCGTGGCTGGTCGGAGCGGCCGCCGGCTTCGCCGCCTTTGCCGTCGCGGCAGCCGGCTTGGCCGGCGATGCCGCGGCCAATCCCGAGCGCGAGGCCGTGGCGTCCGCGCAGGTGGCTGGTGCGGTGGCCGCCCAGCGCCTGGAACGTTGCGAAGGCGCGGCTGCAGGTCTTGCACACGAACTCGCCGTCGCCGGCCGCGCGGCGTTGCTGCTTCTTGGCCCGCTCCGGCAGGCCCTCGCCGCTGAGGGAGAGCGAGAGGGAGAGGCTCACGTCGCTGCTGTCTCTCGGGTGCTTGGTCATTCCACACACGGAACCTGGAGCTGTCGATCGAATAAGGACTCGAGGACGATGAGTTCAAAATCGCTGGCGAAATCGAGGGTCCAAGCTTATCAGCAGGCCTAAGCTGGATGAGCTGATGTTCGTTGTGGTGGATATCCGTGTGCATGGGTTACCCTTTTATACTAGACAGAGGCCAGATAGGCCAGGCGCGTGAAGGACGTAGAGCCTGCCTACACTCCACGGCGGAGATTACGTAGGGCAGTTCACGCGTCGCCGACGACTCGTCGTCCGTTGAAAAGCCGGACCCGGACCGAACCTTCTTCTTCTTTCTGTTTGGGATCGGATCTGAACGCGCTCTGTGTGTGGCGTGACGTGTGCGCCGGCCTCAGCCCGCACCCGGTCGCGGACGGCGCGCGGAAAGGTCCGCGAAACGGAGCTACCTGACGGTGTTAAGAAACGGGCTGGTGGCGCGGCGTGGGGTCCACGGGACCCTAACGTCACGGAGCTACTAACTGACGGTGTTAAAAAGTGCTACCGTGGGACCCACGGAAACATGACGTAGGCGGTTTCGTACTGCCTTCGCGCGGCAGCGGGCAGCGGGAAGCGGGCGCGGCTTTGTTTGTTTGACCCTGGCTGCTAAACGGTCCTCGGACTAGTCACTAGCCTTGCGAGTGAAGAACCAACACGCTGACGCTGCTGGTGCTGGTACAGGGGGACGTGGTAAAACTATTGCTACTCGTACGTGGATTGGATACTTCCTGTTTCTTGCGCAAACGCGCATGCCTTCATCATGTAACCACGAGTGACTTTCTTCGCAAGTATTATGCTCTCCACGAACTTCGATTTTTCTGGAAATGTTACTACTCGCCAACTTTGATGAAGCTGCAGAATGTGTCCGTTGCCAATGCACGGTACCCGGGCAGGTTCGGGATCTGCAACTTTTTTTGTGGGCCTGCTATGCTCCTTCGTTCTTTCAGATATTGACATTCAACACGCAAAAGGATCCAATGTCAGGCCTCGGGAAGTCTCAGGCCCAGCAAACTTATCAGATGAGGTCCTAAAAATATTTCAAATGATACAGTGTATACATCTAATTAATTAGGATTTCACTGTAGTATGTCCTAGTCGGGGGAGCATTTCTTTAGAAGCCAAATATTCCCTTGTGCTTTGCTCAAGCGTGTCTGACCAACTTCAAGCACAAGTCAATTTGGGTTCCTTCGCCGCAACCGCAAGTGTTACGTATGGTAAAAAAATGAAATTTATTCCCCAGTGAAATTACACCTCCAAGCATCATCACCACGCCTTAATTATTTAAAACAAGTGGAACTGCTGCAGCTAGGTAAGCAAAGAGTTCGCGGGAATTTTTCACCATCAGTGGACAATTCAATTACTCATAGCTAGGTTCTGATGAATGTCGTATGATCCTCTTCCACCATATTTACCGCTAGCAGAGGCAGCAAATGTGCAGTAATTCTGTATATAAACCGAAAACGTGGAACCCACGTTTGCCTCCAAGGAGGAAGGCTTATTGAGGAGGCATCTAATTATTAGCGTCCCCCGGACGGAAAGGAAAGCCTCCAATTCTAAGATGTTGCACGGCCACAAAGTTTTCTCGTGGTTAAGTTATCAATATTTCTCCAGAAGAAAAAAAAATCACAAAATACAACACGAGAATGAACTATCAGCTGCAGTGCGGGAGAGGAACAATTACGTGGTCATTCAATAACTGTGAGAGGAAGTTTTACACGGATGATAGCAGAGATGATTGCATTTTGATGCGAACAGAAGATTAATTAGCAAATGAACCAAAGAATTTTGCTAGCTATAATAATTCCAGATGAATCAGCTACCAGTGCTGGGTATAAAACTCTAGGACCAAAACTCTGTCTCCGAACATGGAGTAGTTACAAAATGCAACTGTGTATGTTCCTAAAAATCTACTGAGGACGAATCCATTTACAAATCCTCCCTACTGCTCCTGGATCAATGAACAGTGACGAAAACCTAATTAACAAGCAGTGTGATCAATCAAGCGAAGAGCTCGAGCAGTACGGGCGGCTCGGCCGCCACGAGCCGCTCCTGCGGGCGCCAGACCCAGTCGTCGGCGGCGCCGCCGTTAGCCATCTCCTCGCGGTGCCTCCTCATGTGGCCGCCGAGCGCCTGGCCCATCTCGAAGCCGAGCCCGCAGATGTGGCAGTGGTGCTGCTGCCTGGGCGCCGGCGGCTTGCTGTCGCCCGCGGCGCTCTCGGCCTTGTGCTGCTTGAGCGCCTTGGCGCCGACGACGCCGAGGTCGAGGCCGTGGCCGCGGCCGCGGAGGTGGCTGGTCCGGTGGCCGCCGAGCGCCTGGAAGGTGGGGAACGCGCGGTTGCAGGTCTTGCAGACGAAGTCGCCCTCGCCCGATGTGGCCACCAACGGGCCCCGCCTCCGCCGCTTGGACGACGCTGGCGCCGGGCCGCCGGTGGAGGATGCGGAGGACGCCGGTGAGGCGTCGGTGCTCAGGGATAGCGCCAGCGAGACTGCGTCGTCCTCCCTGGGGTGCTTCATCCTGTTCTTAATTTGTGAGGAAGATGAACCCCAAAAGCGGTTGAGTTGAGTGGGTTGGGAAAATCCTGTTGATGATGATCTCTGCGCGAGAGCCTTGGATGTGGATGGAGGAATGGATGGGGGTCAAGTGCGGGCGCGCGCGTTTATATAGGTTTGCGGTGGTGGTCTCGGAGTCGGTTGCGAGGAGAGAGGCAACGTGTGCGCCAAGTCGGCGGGGAGGGCCGACATCGAGCGGCTGGGCCAATCTGGCGACGGCACCGCGAGACGCGCGGCGCCGCGTCGCGACGTGGGCGGGAGTATAGCCTCGCTCGCCCGGATATGGTCGAACCGTTTTCTTTATTTTTTTGGCGAAACCTGGACGTGTGTGGTGCGCGCGCGGTGACCTCAACCCGCACGGCAGGCAGACGTGGCGGCCCTCCGTTTGCTTAGCCGCGGGGGCAACGCCGCCGAGCTCGGCGGCGGAATTCTTTATTCGCTGGCACCCCTTTATTATTATTTTTATTATTATTCCGGAGGTCAGTGGTGATTCGAGACGGGATGATGATGGGGGCGGTCATCTGCGCTGACTGCGCTGTGGAGGAGGGAGGTGCGCATGTTGGACGGTGCGCACGAGGCGTGTTGGTGGAAGGGTCTAGAACCTTCCCGGGTTGTCGTGCTCGCGTTCTGAAAGCACGAGCTACTAGTACTAGTCAACTTTAATTTTTGTCCCGTTCTTCTTCGGTCTCGTTCCACAAGAGAGAATCACAGGAAGCGTGATTCAGGGTGGGTTTTAGTAACAGTTGACTAGTATTCTCGTAATGTTGATTCTCGTCTCGCGCGTGTACACTGCTGCTCAACCGGCCGGTCGTAAAAGCTTCTAGACGTACGTACCACAGTCCTGTCTCGATCACCTTTTTTCGTGCTGTAACCTTTTTCCAGTTGTGTGTGTACTACATCTACGTGGTCTTCCTCATACGTGAAGCCATGAAGGTATTGTGGTTCGAAAAGCTTTCGAAATTATAAAAGGCTGGATGCTGTGACAAAATCCTTTGACGGGGACGCTTCAGAGTCGCTCGCAGTCGCAGGCTCTCCGTTGGCGCACCCGGCAGCACGGTGAAGCGCTCGGTACGGTGCCTGCACGTTCACAATGCGTGGTTCGCACGGAAACCACGCCGGAGAATATACTGGAGTACTACGTATTACTAGTACAATAAGCTAATGTAATTGCCTTTACCAGTACGTAATTAGTCGTTGTAGCTAGGTTTCCTGTGCCGCGGGGGCCACGCTTCCTTGCCAAGTCACGACCGATCGACGGAAAAGTTGCCGGGTCTGCTAATTAATTTGGTCCAACATTTTTGCCGCGCGCTGAAGCACGTAGCCCCGGGTCCGCATCGTTACTTTTCTCTGGTACTAGCAAACTACGCTGCGACTGCTGATCCAAAAAAGGAAGCATTGACAAATCACTAGTGGTATAGTGGACAAGTCAGCAGATCGTGGCTGCGTATTGACCAACATTGAGATTGAGAGACCAGCTCCAAGTGGTGGCGGCGATCGGTTCACGTTGCCGGAAACCGCGCGCGTGCAGCCGCCACTTCCAACTCGAGTACTAGCAAGTACTCCCTACTCTTTCAATGAATCTGCTGACCGGTCGTCGTCTACTCTCAACTAGTACTAACAAATTTCCGTGTGGTGATGATGTCATGATACACGTAATCATCGATCGGCTGCTCTACTTGTGTGCCAAGTGAGCGGTGACGTTTCCATAGATCTGCAGATGATCATATGATGATATGGTTGAGATAACGCGTGTCGACACGTCATGTCCACGAAAATAATACAAGGTCACAGTCAAAGAAGAAATTAAAGAAGAGCCCTTTCTTTCACCCCGGCCATCTTGCCACCCATATTTAGTGTGGTTGCTTACTTCCGAGTATATCTGCATTGACAAGGTACTAGGATGATGCATAATGCAGTACCTACCGCACACGTCAAAGCGCGTACAGGTATATGTAGTTGGCCAGCCCGATGGATATATGCTACTGTAGAACAGCTTCGCCTATTACAGTTTCCAGCCTTAATTAGCCAATCAACTAGTGAAGAACTATAGGTATGTATGTAGCATATCTTTCTGTTCACGACCTTGGCTTGACGTCTGTCAAGAACATTGGCTGCCGACAATTGACCATCTGGCTCCAGCAGCTAATTCAGCAAGCAACAATAATCGGAAACTGGAAAACGCGTATTGGCTATACACAACACACACGCCAGTTCACAGATGCCACAGCAAACAAACAAGCTTTCTCAAAGATGGTTTCCTACTTTGTGGTAGACATGATCTGGATCTGGAAGTTCAGTGCGCTAGCTATCTGCCTAACAGCTACTACCAGCAGTAGGCACTTCATGTCCCATCACAATATCTTCTGCCTTCGCCTGACGGCAAGCTCATGGCGAAGAGATCGCCAGCCATTTGCTGGCTGTCTCTCTCTATCCGGAGTCTCTGGACTGGACTTTTGGTTTTTGCCGATGGCCTACACGGCTACACCTGAGAGCATACACACAGTCACGTCGTGTTCATCTGGAACTGGATGAGGACAGGCAACGTCGACATCTCTTGGTTGGTCGACGCGGTTTGCCGGTTTAGGTGTGTTCGTTTCCTGAGGTCTAAACTTTAGAGATGTCACGTAAAAAGAATCTTACTATTTAGAATTACTAAATAAAGTTTAATTATAAAATAAATTGCAGGCCCCTAGACTAATTTACGAGACGAATCTAATGAGGTCAATTAAGTGGTGATTAAAAGACAGTTACTGTAGCATCACTTTAACAAAACATAGATTAATTAAGTTCATTAGATTCATCTCGAAAATTAACACCAATCCGTCAAAAGGTTTTGTCATTAAATTAATAGAAATATTCATAAATAGTAAGATTCTCTTTGATGTGACAGTGCTTAAATTTTAGAGGGAGGAAACAAACAGGGCCGAAGATTGTTTTGCATCAGTGTGGACTAGTCCTAGGTTTCCTTCTTCCAGAAGTTGTTCCTAGTTCTGTGTACATTGCTGATTCCTTCAGTACTATCACTACATAACTTCGATGAACCACCTGACTTACAGGGTGCATCCAGTCAGCTGCACTTTCTGCGAACAGTGTCGATGAACCACCTGGTACCAACAGCGAAACAACAGAAAAGAGGAAAACGCGTTAGAAAAGAGCAGATGGTTTCGTGCTCTTTTTAAGATTATGACCTGCCGGAAGTTATGAACCCGTACGTAGCGCACACACTGCGCAATCACCCAATTTCTGCCTTCGCCTGACGGCAAACGCGTGTGGCAAAAATATCACCGGCCATTTCTGATTGCGGATATTCTGGTCAGCCGATGGGGCTGCTAAGAGTATCCAGACAGTGAGGTCGGTGCCAACGTGCTCACGTTTGAAAGTGCATCTCAGCCTTGGTTTATCTCACTCCGAACACTGGACTATTTTTTGTACTAAACAAATCAACTAGTCGTTTTTGACAGCTCTCGCACATGTCAATTGGTTTACAAATTCTAACCCATCCATCCTCGCGGGTACTCGTCTAAGATCTACTTAAATTTACAAAAAAGAGGAATCTAGTACGCAGTTACATGGAATCAATCGGATCACAGTAACGCAACTGATAATAAATTTAGCTTAAACCAGTCGCACAGGATATACGGATTTAAGGGAGCAGTGACAAGCATGATGCTATACAGCCCCTTTTTTCTTAACTATCCAGTGGGATTTTCTTAAATCTAGATCCCTTCTCTCCATTTCATCTTCCATTCTTAAAAAAGGTCACTCGGCGAGAATGTCACTCACATAAATATTATGCAAGTTATGCTGCTCGTCAGCACAATCATATAGTTCCAATCACAAGTGGAAACTGGTAACATTTCATTGCACCGCCAGGCCATGCTACAAAAATCTATGGCAACTCAAAAGTACTCAGCAGGATGAACTATCTCTTCATGTTATAATGCCAAAACTTGAGATTTGAGGTCGATTCCGTTGAATATAAATGTTCCAAGCAATGGCACAAACTGCCTGGTGACCAGCTGCAAGATAGGGGCAAAGAGCATTAGTCAATAATAACATACATATTCCCGAATGAAAGTTTATTCCAGCTCATGGTCAAACATTCTTCAAACTGTTGAACAAAATCCTCAATATCTATGTATGATGTGCAAGTGGCACAAAAATGAAAGACCAAGGACCCATCCAGTAAAGTGTGCATAACAGACCTTAATCACTTCCTGTGAAGCAACTCCACCAATAAAGGCAGCGACTGCATGAATCTCTGCGCCCCGAACCGGCACATTTCAGTTATCAGGTCTTCAGATAAGGGCGCTCCATTCAAACCCATGTCACTGAGCACTGAAGCGGCAACTGTCTTCAGCCTAGGGATATCCTCATCAATCTCACTATTGAATCCAGTAATCAGTACTATAAAGGCAGAAACGACTCTAAAGGTGGGAGATAATAATGTTCACCAAAAGCAAATGAACACTTTCTCATGTACCTGTCGAAGATTCCAGGTAATCTATTGTAGTTGGCAGCCAATCGATCAACAGCACGTAGCAGAATATAGAAGTTAATTGCATAGCTGCAAAGACATATTGTTTGTCATTAGGGATGCCCTTACAGTGAGAGAATAAAATCTAATCCACATACTAGGTGTGTCAACAGATTTCATACGCAATACTTATTGTTGTTGGAATTAAATTGAAGAGCATGAACGTGAGAGTACTTTTAGTGCTACACGAGCTGCAACATTTCCTTGATTGATTGCAGTACATAAAAAGATTAACTACAACCGACACGAACTGGCCAAAGTGGCTCCCTAAAAATGCATGAATGAACACCACATCGTGAGTACTGCTCCCTCTAAACTGAGAGGCTGAAAAACCAGGATAAGTGCTAAACCAATTGACAGACACGAAATACTAAACCAGCTTATGGATTACATTATATAACAATATTTTATGAATGAATGTAATAAGAAATACTCAGCCTAGCGTTAGTGAGACATAAATGCTCTGGTTTCTAGCTTAGAATCAGGACCACGTGTGTATGTATCAAAGGCATTTGCATTACAGATCTGCATAGTTTCAACAATCCGATCTTAGATAGGCTAATCCTGCAATATCCTTGATTTGCCTAGACATAGGGGGCATGTGATTGTGGCACTATTTTGACAAACTATAGAGCAGAAAATTAGCAGCGGAGCAATAAAATGCGATAAATGTTTTTCCGTAAAAGGAAAAATAAATGGGGCAGGTATGTCATTTTCCTTTACAGTTATTGACACAACAACAAAATAAGAAAAGACAAGAGCTCAAAAAATCAGAGTAATGGATGCTGACCTGTAATCTTCATCGGTGAAGTATTTTTGAACCTCAGAAAGAATGGGAGAAGTAAACTCCTCCTGAATACTACGGTATCTACAAACCTAGACATACAACACTAATCAGCATCAATAACAAAAACACTGATTAAATATTCTTTTTCGTATCTATCATATGATTATAACTTGTTAAAATCAACAACAATCCATGGTTTTTATTTTATCTCTTTCAATCTACAGCATTTTTATATTCTTTGAAACAACAGGCAAGTAGTAAATCTGCATGTCATGTAAGAAATCAGATTGCACTCTTATTATTCTGACAAAAGTGAGAACGGTCAACACCATACCCGTTACCTGGGAACAAAAAGGAAAGGACAGGACTTGCTAAAAGGAAATAGAACAGGATTCACTAAAACGAATTAGTTCTCACTGTTGGGCACACCATGCAATTAGAGTAATTATAGCACCTATAAACAGGAGCTACAAAATATGTAATCTGAATTCTGAAGAAAGTACTCTCCTCCGCATTTGAGAAGAAAAAAAATCTGAAGATAGTAGCTTACCCTGAGTTTTCTAGCATTTTTACAGAACGTTTTGATATATGCCCTTGAAATAGAGTCTGGGTCTCTACCAATTCGCTTCAAAATATCCTTGACACGATGCTCCATTGCAAGACAGTCAGATTCAGCCTTAGCTTGGTATATCCTTTGTAGGCTTACATAATAACTGCAGATGTTATGAAGAAGAAACATTATAGATTCACACAAGGGAATGGTTACAACAGAAGGATTTATAATTGATGAAAGAAAATATGTATGACAGCATCAGAACACTGACTCGGTAAGTGACGTCATATCAGGAATAGTTCCCTCAAGAGGTAGCTCACCATTGCCCTCATTTGCAACAAATTCCTGAAAATAAGTAGAAAAAATTTGTTAAGAAACAAGGTCTCATGGCACTTGAAAGAAGGAAAAAGAAACATGTCAGGAAGATTATTATGTAGCTCTGGTAATTTAGCAACTTCCACAAATAAGAATATATGAGCATTCTATTCTCTAACTGGGACTTTTGCTAGAACAAAGGCTTCAGTGTTTGGTTCCCAGTCTAGAATAAAGACCAGTAAAGCTGAAAAGGTCAGCATTGAAGTCCACAAACTAACCTACAACTAGACCAAGCAGGTTAATTGTGTATAGTTCATTACAAGGCACCTGGGAATATTTGGGGCCATAAATTATAGCACTCAGCATTCAGGATGTTGTACAAATTTAACTATAAGCTGTCAACTTTTAAGGCAGAGTTAATTCCAAGGCACCTGGGATATCGCAGCACATTTAAGAACTCAACATTTCAATACATTCAAAACTGTTGTTACCTTCAAAGCAGACACTAAAATCCAGAAATCTGATGAAGAAGGGCCAACTTCTGTAGAGTTATCATCAATTAGTTGACGGATCTCATCACCTAGAAAAAAACAATGTTGAGTTAGTACTTTGCAAAGCATATGCCATTTTGTAAGAACCCAGTGAACTCTGCTTATCAAAGGCATTAGGAAGACGAAAATAGACCAAACGTTTGGGAATAACTATCTAGGTCAAAACCAGAGTACGTTACAACAGCACATTATTACCACCTATATATTCTAACCAGAATTACCCCTCCAATGTTGCGTTGTGCTCAGCTGCCATTTTCATCGTGCTCTCGTGTATGCGCGTGTCAGCTGGGTTATGTGTTAAAAACATACAAACACTAGTTGACACTTATTGACCTAGTAAGCAGTGTCACCAGATGGACATAATTATATACTCCTCTATTTTTTTATTGTTGACGTTAAGACAAGGAAGCTAGTTCATTTTTGAACTAGAATCCATGTCCTAACGTCAACAAAAGAAAAATGGAGGGAGTATGCTGCAGAAATAAGACTGTGAATGGTCATATGTTTGCAACAGAAATGTGTGGAAAGATATTATCAGAGGTGGTATTGTGCAAAATAATTTGTCACAAATCAATATTTTAATTATAATCACTGACTATATGAAATCTATGTAAATCGACATATTCAGTCAAATGGGCTGAAAGCTGCACTTTATCAGTTAAGGTGTTTGAGGGGGCTTTGCATAGCGAGATTGCAAGATTCAGAAAATGTGAAAATGTAATTGATTTGAGTGCACGCAATATGTGCACATATAAAGAAAAAAGGATCCAACACTTAGGTGGCACCGCATATATCTAGGTCATTAATTATGCAAAGATTTGTACTGTAGCTTCAAGCTAACTGAGGTAAGTCTGCTGTATGCTATTGCAAAAGTTTTTTTTAAAAAAAAACAAGATTAAATAACTTACTGATTCCTGGAGCAACAGAGACTTTATATGAAGATTCTACTGCTTCTTTGTAATTTTCTTCATCCATATTTAGCATATGGGCTCGAATTAGATCCTGATGAACACAACAGTTTAACAGTTTAGTCACTTCACTGAAAGTAAAAAGTAAATTATCAATTAGGTTGCTTGGTAAGCCAACAGTCCTAACAATGTACCTTAAACTCCCTTTTCTCTTGCCTAGTTGAAGGCAAGCAACCATCATGTGCATCTGCCCATTTCTCTGCAAGCCTCACAAGGATAACAATGTAGGGAGTATGCTTGTGCACAACAGGATCTTTATCACATATGTCAATTGATTTTGCAAACCTACAAAAATAGAAGTGTCAACAGTAAGTCACTTCCTAGAAAAAGAGAGGACCATGCATTTTCTGTAAGCAAAAGATGTATTCTTACTGCTTGAGTTCAGCCCATGGACTGTGAAGTCTCAAATCATCCACGAAATGGTCTGGTTTTGATTCTATGACACAGTGCTCCTGAAAAAAATGGTAAAAAAAAAGTCAGCCTTCCCTGATTTGAATATTTGTCACATGTAAATAGCTGACACAGTCAGAATAGCTTAGAAACAAAGGCAGAAACAAAACAAGGTTCAGGACTCAGGAGGGAAGCAACTATTTGCCAATTGTTGAATGAGAGCTTTAAAATTCCCAGGTATTGCTAGCCATGACTGTGATATCATGATATATGGCGAAAGGTTAACAGATTTATTAGATGTCAGTACCTTGACACTGACCCTGACCATACCAGTTAAACCATATGAACGGGCAGCAACCAAGATAATATCTGCTTTCCTGCAGATATCATCTAGTTTCAGTAAAGAACTCTCCTGAAGCTGCAAAATAGAGAAGAACATGTATTAAAAATATTTCCGACATACAACACTAAATGGTGAGGAGACTGTACTAGAACCAGAGAAAATAAAATCCTGAGAAAATTATCGAACTGCAGTGCTGCTAAACGGAACCAAACTAATATATACTCCCTCCGTCCCAATTTACTTGTCATTCTAGACTCATCCAGATTTCCCAATTTACTTGTCATCCTCGCATCCCAATGCACCTTTATCTCTTCCCAATACATCTCTATCTCTATCTCTCTCCTCCTCGTTTTCTGCGTACCTACCTTATTCACTTCTCCTTAATTCTTGTGCCCAAGTCTAAAACGACAAGTAATTTGGGACGGAGGGAGTATATAAAAAGGGGGTAAATAGAAAACATGTGTTCAGTTGTTCTAATATCTTGGCAAATGGCCTGTAACATCAGTTGAGAACACAACCAATGCTGTGGGGAAGCTATATTTTTTAATGATAAACCCCACTCCTACTATCTCAAAACGCAGGGGGTGTATGGAATTTACAATTCAAATTTTCTTGTCTTTCACAATATTAGTGCATAGAAAATAACTTAAGCAGTTAATAAGGTGAGTCGATTCTAGCATGCTAATATTTTTAAAGCTATCAACTACTCCTTCTGTCCCAGAATATTTGGCACTCTAGCCTCATCCAGTTTTCCCAAAATGTTTAGCATTCTCACTTCCCGAGACACCTTTCTCTCTTCCCAATACACCTCTATCTCTATCTCTCTCCTCCTCATTTCCTGCGCACCTACTTTATTCCTTATCTTCTTAATCTTCATGCCCGGAGCTAGAATGCCAAATATATTGGGATGGATGGAGTACATACTACAGAATACAAATATCAGATCTAAAGTGCGTAAAAAGTAATCGTTCAGACACAACTAACAATGATTGAAGTACAGAAGAAGCCAATATCACATAACCATACATTGAGGGACAAAGTGACAAACTATTTACCATCGTATCATTCAATTCACTTAAATATAACAGAGCTCATCTAAAAAAACAGCCAATAGATTAGGTTAATCTCCCAAAATAGATACTTGCCTATCAAAGTACAAACTTTTCAACAGAAAAGGCAACCATAACAGATAATTGTTTCTCGTACAAACATTCTAATACTCCCCTAGTTGATTCTAATATTACTTTTTTTTGGCAAAGAACAAGCACCAAGAGGAAGGGCGGCCCTGGTGCAGCGGTAGAGCATTACCGCATGTGACCAGAAGGTCCAGGGTTCGAGCCAGCCTCTGCACATTGCACAATGTGCGGGTAAGGCTGTTTGCTGACACCCTTCCCCAGACCCCGCACAGTGTGGGAGCCACCGGCACTGGGTACGCCCTTTAACAAACACCAAGAGGTTCTGACTACATAGAAATTAGTATGCTTTTGCAATTTAACCAAAGAGTACTTCAAAAAGGGCATGCACCTGAGTCGCAATGACAATGGTAAACTGGGAAAAGAATGAGGGATTTGTGTCGATCAAAGTCGTTGGAGCCTCCTCGACAAACTTGGCTTTAACAGCATCATTCAGCTCTTGTAGGAATAAACATATAGATTTAGCTCTTGGTTGCCCCAAGCACCCTTCATCCACTGAATGCAAATGCAATTGCAACATATATGAATATAAGTGCCATGGCCTTCGCAGAAATACGGTCAGAGGAACATAAAGAATTAGAGCACAAAACTTACACAAGAAGTTATTTCCCAGATCAGATGGTTCAACTTTGGAGCCATCAACAACAGTGATACTTCCAATTCCTCCAAGCACAAGATTTTTCAGTGCTTCAGTTCCAGTAGGACCACAGTTAAGCAAGCATATGCTAGCCTTCTCCAGTGCAGCCTGTCCTTGGTCACCCCATATCCTGTATTTTGTAGTTAACAAACCACAGGTAAATTTGACTATGAGTATCCATTAGGATCTCACTGTGTCCGAACCAAAAGCAGCAGAAAATAACAAGTGTAATATCTACCTTGATAAATATTATTCTAGCACTGCGAACTACATTTTTGTTATGACCTAATCAACCAAGAAAAATCTTCCAATATCCAACCAGAAAATTTTCCGGTTCTATAATCAATTTTCTATGACTGTGAAACCAGATTTACCCAATGCCACTGAGGAACAAGGGTACCAGCTAGAATCATTAAAATCACTAGTACACTCATACAACCTTACATCATAATGCCACACATTAATACAACCATGTACTTCACGCACATCAAAAAGACCGAAACAAAATCCATGGAGTAAGAACGACTTAAAATCACTAAATCAGTCCCAACAACATGCTAACAGCCCAAGCTCCATCGCAAGGCCTGCAGCTTAGTAACCTCGAGGACGACGAAGCCTCGTAGTCGCGACACAAATCTACCTCCATCGTAGAGGATTCCCCTACCTTCAGAACGCATGTCCGCTAAATCACAACATGAGCTCAAAACCCTAGTTGAGGGAACATATCTAAACGGAACCGAAATTCTATGGAGAGAGGACGCATACCAAATCGCGGCAAGTCCCCAAACCCTAAGATTGGTCGAAGATGAGCCCTACGAATCTACCCATCGATCAAGCGGACACAGGAGGTGGGGGAGGGAGCGGGAGCGCAGATGCGCCGCGACGGGGTTACCTGAGCTGTCGATCGTACTTGGTCTTGGCCTCCACGACGACGCCGGCGGCGGCCATGGACGCGGTCTCGGAGGAGGCTGCGCGCTGTGTGTATGATGCAGGGTTTATGCTCCGCCCCGTTCACGCCGGCGAGGAATAAAGCGGAACGGGAGCTGAACAAGGAGATGGCGATTCGTACGGTAGAAGTCGGAATACAGGATGCTTCATCACGGAGCGGCCCAGTAACCAACACAGAATATTCACCAGGCCAGAATCTAGCAAAAGCCCTCGCAAAGAGGTCCATTGGACTTGGGACAGTGTTGGCTAGACGTGCTACTGTGGCCCAAAGGTTGGGCGAAGTTGCTTGCGTACAACATATTCCTCAGTGCACACTTCGCTGACTTCTTCAGGTTGTGTATAAGAAATGATTTAAGACGGCCACATGGTGATTTGATGTACTGGTAGGTCATTAGCAAGTATGGTTAGTAGTTCAATAAGAAGGGAAGATGCATTGTACCAGACATCTCAGACACACATTATATTTAGTTGTTTAAATATGCGTTGAGGATAGAATATGTAATTTGAGTTCAAGCCTGTGTCTGCTGCCAGATAAGGAGCATCAATAACTTAAAGTAGATTGAGTGAGTTACTCTTACAGATCTATTTTTCTTAACACCAAGAAGAAGAAGTTTAATTGTAACAAATAAATAAATCAGAGAGTATAGAAAGGGCATGGATTACGTTGAATAAGATATCATTATGCACTACTGATCACTATAGCGTGCTGGTTTCCACTTAGCATTTCTTATTTTTCAAGTTGGGTTTGAGGTTGTTTCAATTTGCAGGTACATCATTGATATTGGGTACGGTGCTGTGCTTGATATTAATCAAATGCCCATCCAAAGTCAACTAAGATTGTCAATTTGGAAATTAGCTAGTCAAAAGGGCAGATAAAACCGCCTCCACGCCGAGCAATAATAAGGCCAGCTAACATTTTCTTTTGTCTATTGCAAATACTTACGTATTCAGCAGTGACAGCGCAAAACCAATTATGCAAGGGACCAGTACTGGATAAGATAAACAACGTCATATCTTAACTTCAGTCTACCATATCACAACATTTCATAATGGGTTGGAGAGTATGGACAGTTATTTACTGCTTGTTTTTTCATAACTTGTACTGGTACATGTGTTGTATTTGCTATTGTGAGGATACTAGCAGGCCTGTTCTCACTAGTAGTAGTTACTAGTAATTCCTGTCAACTTCACCTCAAGTCCACTCTTGAGCAAACGATTAAGTCAGTACTGTACAAATTAGTATATCACGAACCCAACAGGAATCCCGAGTAAACACTCCCTAGTAGAACTTCGGGAAAACAAAATCCCAGAGAACATCACAATCGCTATCAATGCGCGCATGGGTTTGGCAGTCATATGTCATAGGCAAGCGGCAAGCCAATGCTCTCTCGTTTGAAATTCCCTCGTCTCCATATTAACGAACAAATTTAAAATCGCAGTTGCTCAAGTCTACTCCTATAATGCTCATTTGTTAACTGCCAATAAGAACCAGCAAGTCAATAGCTACTGCTACGTCGTCGAACGCCCCTTCATGAAGCTCAAACAAGGAACTCCATTCTCGCAGCTTGGCAGCGTTCTATAAATAGCTTCAAAACTCTGCAAAACACACACAAAGAAGGACATTTCAGCACGATGAAGAGGCTGACGTTCGGACAGGAAGAACCGGATGTGAGCATGATGAGCGTGGCTCAGGAGGTCATGCTGCTCCTAGCGCACACAGGTGGCGAGCAGCCATCGGCCTCGCCGCGCGTGTTCGAGTGCAAGACTTGCAGCCGCCGGTTCCCGTCGTTCCAGGCGCTGGGCGGGCACCGCGCGAGCCACAAGCGCCCGCGCCCGCAGGGGATTGCGGCTGCCTCGACGGCGGAGCCGGCGAAGGCTCGCGCGCATGGCTGTGGGGTGTGCGGCGTCGAGTTCGCGCTCGGGCAGGCGCTGGGAGGCCACATGAGGCGCCACCGAGCCGTGGTGGTGCAGAGCGCCAGCGCGGGAGGGCTGGTTAAGGTCGAGGCTGAGACGAAGGCCAACGATGCAAGAGGCCTGTTGAGCTTGGACCTAAACATTGCCCCACCCTGACTCAACTGTATAATCCGGAGATTCATTTGGTACAACATGATAATCGTGGAGTAATGTATAACGTGTTTCTGGATTTTTTTGTATGTGAACATGCTTGTAAAGAAAAAGGAATCTTCTGATTTTGTATGTGAACATGCTTGTAAGAAGGAATCTTAAAACTGAAAAAAAAATTTGCACCACAAAGTATCGTTGAGAATACAAGAGGTGCCACGGTATTCGATGATTCTTCGATGATCGCGTCATAGGAATACAAGTTGACCGAGAGTATAACCATTTGCCAATTTCAAACCAGCTCGGTGCTGCAAACATCAAATACAAGTTCGCCAATGGTTTGCTGCCGCATGGAAACGAGTGCACAACAATAAATTTATAAATCCACATGTCTCAAAGGGAACATCAGTGTTGCACGTAAACGATGGTTGTTGAGGCAAAGGACACAGGAAATAAAAAATCAATGCATATCCTGGAGGTAGCCTGCACAACATCAAACCAGCACCCAATTGTACGTGTGCCCGTCATTATCAAGAGCAGAGTTTCCATCAATATAGCAAGTAATTGTTCTGACTTAACACCCATTCGTCCAAATCCGAACAATTGAAATAACTTGAGTAACGCACAAGAAGAGTCACTGACAAAGAATAAAATGATAAAAATTACATGCGCGGTAACAGCACTATCTTGTAGCGAGGGTTGTTCAAGACCCGCAGCAGGCTGATTTCTGCGCTGCCGCTGCCTCACCATCCCCAGTGGGTTTGATCTTAATAGTCTCCTGCAAACAATAAATAGAGCTAAAGGTGGCATTCAACAAGAAAACAAATGCATTGAACTTGGTAGAAATGGTCCATACCTCAGGCTTCGAATCAGTCTCCGAGAGTCTCTGTTTGATATCCCTCGCTATAGAAAAGAAAACCTGCTCGACATTCAGGTTTGTCTTTGCACTCTGCAGCAGAAATAAATATTAAATAATTATGGAACAGAACGAATGCAAAAGCACATGCAATATGCTTTGGAAATAAAGCCAAGTCAAATTAATGATTATGTTACAAGAAAGGAATGTCCTAACGGAATTTGTGACTTCCACTGACCGTTTCAAAGAACTTAATCCCATATTCATCAGCAAGTGCTTGCCCCTTCGAAGTGGGCACAGCCTGCACAAAAGACCCAAGCAAATGCCAGAGCTAAGAGTCACACCACACATATGGTTTCATATATCAACAGTGAATACAAGCAAAGAAAAAAGTTGGCACAGGTAGAAATCAATTTAATACCCTTTTACTTTCATCCATATCAGCTTTGTTTCCCACCAGAATTTTGTTTACATTATCTGAGGCATGCTGTTCAATGTTCCTGATCCAATTTCTTATGTCTGCAAGTAAATAAAAACAGCATAATCAGAAGTGGAAGCCAAAGAACCATCTCAAAGAGTGTTTCAAGTGTAGGAATCTGTACTGTTGAACGATGATTCGTCTGTGACATCATAAACAAGCAAAATGCCCATTGCCCCCTGTAGTAGGCTGCAATGAAGAATTTGCACATCAACAAGCTTCCGCCATAGCCATACAATTTAAAGAACATGTACAAAATAACTTTTGCTCAAACGAAAGATGCATACCAGTGGTAATAGTCCGGAAACGTTCTTGGCCTGCAGTATCCCAGATCTGCAACTTAATCCGTTTGCCATCCAACTCAACGGTCCTTATCTTGAAGTCAATACTATTCCAACAAAATGGGCAGAATAAGTCCACAGAAGCTTGCACATATAAATTATAATTCCTTGTACATACAATTGTGACTTTAGGCTACATACCCGATAGTGGTAATGAAGCTAGTAGTGAAGGAGCCATCTGAGAACCGTAAGAGAAGACAACTTTTTCCAACACCTATATCAGTACACAAACTTTGTGAGAGACATAATTTTACCAGTATAGCATTACAAATGTGTACAATTATCTAGACAAGCCACACTCCACAAATATTTCAGAGGTCAATTAATCTAAAATTTCGATTGGAACACAATGAGGTCAAGCCTTTCTCTAGGTGCAAACAAACAGATTGATGGCATGTGAACCTAAATAGATCAGTGGCACTGTTTAAATAAAAACAAGAGTTACCGCAAAACGCCAAAACCAGAGGCCAGGCCAAACAGATAAAGCAAATTGCTTAGTTGATTTTGATAACAAAGCTGCATATAGGGGTAAAAAAAAATAGCCTTGTGTTTCAGCAGTCCTAGGGAACAAAAAATAACTGTGCTTCTATAATCCTACTTAGCCACCACAAACAATGATGCAGCATTTTCTTATAGTGACGAGAACAGCAGACTGATATATAGGAAATGAAAAATGATCCTTTAATTATATGTACATTTAGTAAATTTAGTTCTGGCTTTCAGAATTGCCAAGTTAATATCTTCAGAAGCGTTACTGCTTGCTATAGTTATGAACGCATTTGAAACCCAAAAACCCTGTAACCTAAGACAAAGGGATCAGGATCCTCTGCATTAGTAGAGCCAATTGGTTGTAAATGCAGAGAAAGTACTGTCTGCATTAGCTTGCATCTCAACTGTCCATCAGAAAATGAAAGGCTATAGTTGTTCCAAGTTTTTTCAATTGAAAGGCGCCCCACACAGTAGTTTCATCGGATCCTCCTCTATCTTCTTCCTCCATGCAGCTGTGGACTCCGTGAATCAGGATGAGAAGATTTGACCACCAGCATGCGTGCGGATGGCGACTGTGACCTCCGGAGAGCTTGCAGTCGGGTTTGGTCGGGGCGTCGGTGAGCGCGTGGGTCAGCGTGGCCACAACCTCCAAATAGCATGGTGGCGGACTCCTCGCCATTGGCGGTGTATGATTACTGAGCACACTGGCTAGTGAGGGAAGTATTTGAGAAATAGGACGACGGTTCCGTCTTCTTCGTTGCCATGGCCCGTCACCGTTTGTTCCTCCCCACTGTCGAACTTTCCTGAAGGACAACCCAATTGACGAAATTGAAGCTGTAGATGTCAAGACAACGGAGAATATCAGAAAGCTCCCGATGCTCGGTGGTGTCCTCAGCGAGTGACCGTAGTGGCTCTACAGATGAAGCACTTAATTAAGCCTGCTGAATTTGTGTGAAACAACAGTTTCCGGCGGCGTGAGCAGAGCAAAATCGAACAGAGAGAGACGGAGATTGAAGAGAGCCAAGCGCGAAACATCCGCCATAGGATACATTGAATGGTCGAGATGGAAGCTAATTCCCCTCTGCAGTAATGCAGAGGACCCCGATCCAAGACAAAGCACATCTATCAATCATGGGTCGGTGGATTGTTTCAATTCTATAACTTGGATGTGGCTCTTAAATTGCCATTTGACAAAAGAAGGAAACGTTAATTTAAAAAAGAATACATGGGCCAATTTATGAGAGACGTTAGCTAAAAGACCACTAGGTGGCAGCCAAGAATATAAGAAAAAAATGAAAAGTGACATGCTTCACTTACTTATCTGTTGACATGGAGTGATCAATCCTAACCACAATCTGAATTCCATTTTTAGTTATATAACACCATTAGTTGTTTATGACAGTGTACCCTGTTCTTTTTCTTCTCTCTTTTCATTTTATGACTTGTACTTTTGTTCCTTTTATAATGCAATAAAAATACTGTAGGGGCGGCAGCCTCTCCAGTTTCCCTCAAAAAAAAATAGTTGTTTATGATGTCACAGACGAATCATCGTTCAACAGAGTAATTATAATGCAAAAAGGGTCATTCAAATATACGGTTGCACGACCGACACCCCGAAGTGCTTAGATTCATTCACCTATTCACATTTAACACAACCATCTAGAGAGACTGATCTATAGCCAGATTGGGATCCGCATGCATAACACATCCTTAAAGCAATCAGATCTCGTACAGATCGAACGAGGACAGGGAGGAGGTGGTGCGGCGTGGTTCGGGGAACTCACCGCTGTCTCCGATGAGCAGCAGCTTGATGAGGTAGTCGTAGTCGGCCCGAGCCCTCGCCGGCGGCGCCGCCATCCTGCGCTACCTCCCAATCCCTAGCACAACCACCGACCAGATCAGATCGGAAAGGGAACCGAGGCGACACGAACCGAAACGAGGGTGGCCAGGGGGAGGGAGGGATGGCGAGCCGGACCAGACGAGGTGGCGTCGGTGGGCAGGAGGGCGATCTCCGCTTCGTCTCCCCTCGCGAGCGGCGGAGGCGCGCGGGCGGTGGAGGAACTGTGGGAGGCCGAGGCGTCGCGGTTACGGGGGAGGGAAGTGGCACCAAACCGGGCTTGGCAACCTGGCTCGATCGGAGGAGGAAGGGGACGCACGCACGCACGCACGCGCGGGGTGGTGGAATCGGTCTGCCTTGGACTTTTCCAGGAATAGTACAGGTGGCATGGAAGTGGGCTACAAGTACAAGCCCAGTATCCAGTAGGCCCTCTATGCTTTTCCATGTGAAGGCCCAGTACGATGGGCTAGATTTGTAGGGGAAAAAATGTGACCCGGACCAAATAGCGCGCGGGCAGGCGAGGACAAAATCTGATTGCTCCTTTCGGTAACGGTAACAAACGCAGATCTCCGTGTGTACTCCCATGTTTTCGCAATGCAGCTTCAATGAATCATCGGTGAGAGGTCCAGCCGTCGAGGCTGGCATCCTTGTGCAGGAGATCGCGCACGACTTCCAGTTTGGAAAGCCAAGGGTAGAGCGTCTTGCACAAGGCGATGAGGCCGTCGAGGGAGCGGAACTCGACGAGGGCAAGGCTGCGGGCGGGGACCGCGTCCACCTTGAGCACGAGCGTGCTGCGTCAATGGTATTTTTGGCTCCAACCTCCTACTTGAAATGGGAGCCGAGGTCAATGCCTAAAGGAGAGATATTCTTTGCTCCAACAGTAATCCACTTGTCTCTCCCCCATCTTAACGCTTGCATTACATTCTACTAGTAGTGTACTCCTTCCCTTATTAAATTGTTATCGTCATTGACTTTTTTTCGTACCGTTTGATCATTCGTCTTATTCAAAAAAAAATTCAAATATAAAAAGTTATATGCTATATTTCAAGTTTTTAGTGACAAAACATATTACAAGAAAATATGTAATATTTCTTAAACTTTTTTAAATAAGACAAATGGTCAAACGTAACAAAAAAGTCAATGACGACAACAATTTAGTAAGGGAGTAGTATTCCCGTGTGCAAGAGGAGGACAGACGGCGAAGAAGTGTGTAACAAAAGGAAATGTTGAAGATGAAACAATGGTTGTACATCTTTCATCCAATGAATCTTAGCGTCCTCTGAAAGGGACCACTGAAATATACAACAAAAGAATTGTAAATTTCTAAAATGATAACCTTTTTTTAATAATACATAACTGTAAAGTTGAAAAATGCTCAGGCAAAAACACCGACCCAAGTTAAGAAGCTATCTAGCACTAGCGGTAAATGATTATTTTTTTTCTTTTCTAAAATAATCCTGCCCCCTATAGTATCCACACTAGTTTAGCCATGGGAAACATCTCCGCCACCCACAACTAGTACCATTATTGGCAACGCTTTATGTTGTGATTCGCTTTGTCGGTGGTTTCTTCTCCACGCCTAGCACTAGTTTACCTTGTTGAAGCCGACCTGAGATGAGCAGCTCCCGGGAGAAGTCTTGTTGCTAAAGATTTAGATCAAATCAACATAAAGTTGATAATTTGAGGGATGCATATTGGGATTGCTGCTGCTTTTTGTCCATGGATTCACATATAAGATCAATTTGACAATTCAAAGGACGCAAGTTGACAATGGAGGCGTAGGGATGACCAATGATCGAGTGGAGAAGGTGAACCAACATTTTCTAGGAGAATCTTGGAGGCTCGGGCCGCTTGCACTCACAATTGCCATGGCTAGTAGCTCCTTTTGTTAGCGGATTTACAGCGCCACTAGCCCTCACCATTGCCATTGCTCACTGAGGGTTCTCGACAAGGTGGCATTAATGAGTGGTCGAAGATGAAGATGATGATGATGGCTTGACGCAATGGCGATTTTTTTCACAGTTCTTGATGACAACAACAGTTCTCAGCACTAACACTAGGTCTGAATTTTAGAAAAGGGAGCCACGACGAGAATGGGTCAAACACGCAGAAGGTAACAAACACTACAACCACAACACAATTAAGCGCTATAATTTGAACGAAGATGGATCAAAATTTAGAGAAGTTGTTCGATTTTATCACTTCTTTAATGATATGTTTATTTTACAAAATAGCTAAATCAGGATTTTAACCATTCAATTTTTAGCTGGTCTGTTGAAGATGCTCTAAGCATCTGCCTAAAAGAAAGGAATTCATTACGAGGAGCACTCAGCGGCCTGTCTTCGTTTTTTGCTACTAGCAGATCGCATAGGCCAGTCCCATGCTCCTAGAGTCCTTCCATCGTTTGAATGTAGAGAATGTAAATTGTTGGAGAGGATGCTGGATGAGTATTTCTCTTGTCGGATTTATTTTAAAGAATAGAAAAAAATGGATTTTCTTAGCTATTCTCAGTTCCAAAGAGCAGGGGCCGTACATGGCTATTTCAAACTTTTTTTTTTGAAAGAAAACTGGAGGGACATGTCCCTATAGTACTTTATTTAGTACAAAAGAGAAAAACAACAAAAAAGAAAAGAAACAGAACACAAAAGCTAAGGGATTGATGCAATCCATTGTTCAAGTTTATCCTTGTGCTTTGCCTTAATCCAGTGAGTCAGAAGCTTGATCTCTGCAAAAAAATTTAGATGGCAATTTGAAACTTGAACAAGTTTAAATCTTCGGGTCCTATAATTGAACCCAATTAATTTTATACTACCTATAAGTGCATGCGGTTGTAAATGCGGACTATTGGTGCACACACGAAATGCGGACTAGGAAGTCCACCTGTTGTGGCAAAACCCGTTCAAACTCCCCGGGGCGCGCGAGTGTTGGTTGTCAAGTCGCCGTCGATAGCCGACCTGCTCACGAGCGACCCCACGTCTTGCGTAAGCTCTGTCTTATCTCGCTAAACAAACAATCCAATGAATGGTGCCGCCGTCGCCATGGTCGCTCGAAGAAGCGCGAAATTTCGAGGCCATCAAGCTAGCAAGCTCCATGATTTCGAATTCGAAATCTGGATGACGCGCGTCACCGTTTACTACCCCTCGTGCAGGTCACCGTATGTCCCAAAAACAAATCCCCCCGTCCTCGACAAGTCTTGCCTGTTCATACGTGTTGACAAAATTTCATACACAATTCGCGTAAATTTAATGGACGTTTTGATTTGACGCTCGGCCCCATCATCATTGCACGGACGCGCCAACCATGAACCGAGATGAGCTCGTTCATGACTACTGCAGCCTGATTATGAATCCGCTGATTGTAAGACCAAAGTGGAATCAGACCATGGAGTCATTTGTTTATCCAAGCTCAGTGCGTGGAGTGGTTCCTCTCGTGCGGCGCTAATCAAATGGCCCGCTCACCCAACAGCAACCGGCTCTGCCGCCTTGCCGGCCAGCCGAACGGGACCTGTCGAGTGCGCGAACCGTCATTCTCTTGCCACGGCATCATTCCGAAAGTCGATAATCACTCGGCCGTAAGCTGCATTAGCACACTAGTAATTACCACTCGGCTCGATCATTTACTCCGGTAACTCTTGCACGCGGGATCAGCAGGTGTTTTACGGATCGGAGAGCAGAGTGAGACGGCTTCCTACCACCTTCGTTCGTCGACGACCCGGCACGATTTTCTTATTCTGATGCTGGCCACATGTGCAGCAGAGAGAACAGAAGAGACAAGGTTGCTTTCGGAGCGAACCGCGCCCATCCAACCCTTGATCACCTCCTCCCACGTTTGTATTAATCCATCGACACGCTCTCTAACCCGTGTACGAAATCACACCGCCGCCTCCATTAGAAAACGTCTCGTCATCTCGCAACAAGATAATCAGAGGCGCTGTGCCGAGCCAGACCAACACGAGGTACTAGCCAGCCGCCTAACCACGGATCACCACCACAATAATAACACACGGGTTTGGCCAGTCAAACCAGCAGCAGACACGAAGAATCTCCTGGGAAACGAGCGAGACAAAAATTTCCTCACTTTCTCCGGGGCCGGAAGCGCAAGCAAGGGTGCGGGCGAGTCCAGTCGGCTGCCAGGCCAGCGCGACCAACAAACAAAAGGCGGGTGCGGAGCGGGAGGCACCCGCTGCCGCGCAGCGCAAGCGCCGCCGCCGAACGCGCCCCGCCACCTCGCCTCGCCTTGCGCGCCTCTCCTCTCCCCTCCCCGTCCGTCGCGCCCGCCCGAGGCCACGCCACGCTCCCCGCCCCCGCGAATCCAGCCCTTCCTCCTCGCGGCGCTCGAATTACCTGCCTCAAATACCTACGCCAGCCAGCCTCAAGGTGGGGGTGTCGGGTTGACTTGGGCGCTGGCGGGAGTCGATGGGCGGGCGGAGGTGGGCGCGGCGGTCGTGCCGGACGGGAGCAGGCGGCGGGGTCGTGAGGCGGACGGTGGCGGCCCCGTCTCCGGCGCAGGCGAGCAGCGTCAGCACGGCCCGGCGACGAACGGAAGGTCAGAATCAGCTGCTTCCGAAATGAAATTCCGTTTCATGTGTTGCTCGGCGCTTAGTTTTCGCGATCGATTCGACCGGGGAGTTGCCGTGTGCGATCGTCTCCCGATGATTCCGCCGCGCGGTGGGTGGCGCTTCCTCCCACCTTCCAAGCTCCACGAGAGGTTGTTAAGGGGGTTGCTCAATTCGTTTGCGCTTTTTGGTTACCTGCTTTGCTCGTTGCTCCGCGCACGATAAATTTGAGAAGATCATCGTGCAGGAAGTAGTACTGCAAAGCATCTTTCCAATTATTTCCCGTATTTGTAATATTCCCGTACTGGTCCGAGGAACATGAATAGGACAGGGGAGAGATCACGGAAAATTTCAAATAGCACAAGTTATTCATAGAATAATTGGATTGCGTGCAATTTCAGACAAATGTGGAGGATTAGTGCTGTGAGCCCTTTTCTTATGCAGTCGAAAGTCCGGTCATGATTGTGCTCTAGAAAGATCACGTAGATGCACGATAGATATTGTAACCAAGCACAAAGACCAAATCGTATGGTTTGCAGCCAAACTTGGTCAAGACATTCATGGATTTCCTTTAATTTGTTGTTTAGGGACAAAGGAAATACGATATGTTGTCGTTTATGCTCTATTTCCTTCACGGGTGGTTCCTGTTTTTGTGCTGCTAAAGAGAAGTCTGATTGATTTCGAGTTGACCCGTTCTTGTTTTGCTTTCTAATTTGTACTCAGGGTTTGCTCATGTGGACAAGCAACGTCGTGTTAATCGAGTGTCATCTGATTTCAGATGTAACACTAGATCCACAACACAAGACGATATTGTAAGTTCTACAAATGCTCACTATTGTTTTATTGACACTATCATCTTAATAGTCCCTTCATTTGGATTTTTCTCTATCTGTCTCTCCTTTCTTATGTATGCTTGCTCTTACAGGTTTCGTGGGAGAGTGGGGATTTTAAGCATAAGAGCCCGCACAGGAATTCTATAAGATGTATCCCTGCTGTACAGACAAATGTACAAGAAATTGCTCAGACACGACCTTCAGTGATGGCAGAATTGCATGATTTTGATGGTGCAAGTGGAGTTGTACTGGATTCTTTGTCATGGCCAAGACAACACAAAATATCCACTAGTGCTGAGTTGCATCATGTGAGAAGAAATGTTACAGGATTGTCCACTCAGCCTAGATATCATCTCATCAATCGCAGCGATAGTGTGAAGAATCCTCCAACTGTAAAGAGTTGTAGCAATACAAGTGATTTCAGGCATCAACTGGTCCAGCGTGCTGAAAAATCAGTTTCAACAAAGATGGGTTCAGCAAGTGCAAATAGCTCCCTTTCTGAGAGAATGTCATTGCTACGTCAGCCACAAAATGCTGGCAGTTATCAGGGCCGAAACCGTATCAGTGCTTTGAATCGAAGACATAAATTTGTGAATTCTAAGGGAGGATTCAACCTGTTAAGTAAAGCGAAGGATCATGACCAGCCTGATTTCTCATATGGAAGACACTCAAAGACTATGATTGAAAACGCATTAGTTCGACAAAATGAACTGTGCTGCTCAATACCACTCAATCAAAAAACACCGGAACAACTATGGAGCTCTACGTGTAGCTCTACATCGGGTGACAGCATTGATGATTTACAACTATCATCTTCAAGTGACACTAGTGATAACTCCAACTTATCATCTCTGGGTGTAATAGCTAAGGATCAATGGAAGGTGACTTTCAGAAAGGTATATGCTGTAATCTGTGCTCACTCATTTAGTTATGATACTGCAATTTATAGATGCTTATATAGTTTTGCAAATTTGTAGAATAGAAAATATTCGCTAGATATTTATTTGCATGGTTTTACATTGTCTTCTTTCAAAAGAATAACTAGAAACTCCTGAAGGACGGTTATTCAAACAATTATTGAAGGACATTTAGATATCACTGTACTAAGATAATATCGCTGTGTTTATTTAGTTTTGGGTTTTCCCAATCTGGTGGAAGGTCATGCCCATGCTATTTTATTTTTCAGGTGTACTGCCCTCTTGCTGCAAGTCTAGACTCTACATATGTCATTTACCGCAAGGAGATTGGTCAGGCTAGCCCAATATCTGTTCTTGAACCCCTATCAGAAGATTGTTCCGATTCTGAAAATATCAGGCAAGAGCCAGCAGATCCATATGGTTAGTCACTGTACCTTAATACGTTCCTTTGTTCCTTTGTTAATATCATAGCCTTGTTATGTTTCTGTTTTGTGCTAATCATAGCTAATATGTATATGGTCTCCTTTATTTAGATCTTCAACTGAGACTTGAGCTTGTCAAATTTGCACCCTTGGAATCCACGGCAGATTCAAGTAGCATTGGTGGAACAAATGACCTCTTGTCCTCTGAAATGGAGTCAATCAAAGATGAACCCATAGAGCTGGTTGAAGATATTCTTGAAGAATTTGAAGATGAAGAGGAAAGAGAGTTTTCTTACCTGCTGGATATACTAATTGCTTCTGGCATTCATGGCACTGCAGAGGATGAACTGTACAAGGTGTGCCAATCTCTTGACCGTCCTGCAGGTTATGATGTATTTGAGAAGCTTGAAAAGAAGTACGCAAAAGTTGCTCAATGGTCAATATCGGACAGGAAGCTTTTGTTTGACATGGTGAACATAATACTGTCACAAATCCTTGCTCCGTGCTTGAACATGCAACCCTGGGTACATACTTCTAGGAACTTGTCTCCATTATGGGGCTCAGAGGGTCTCTTGGAAAAAGTCTTGCAGGTGTTAAGTCAGAGACGGGAAGAACTTGAACTCTGTAAGCCTAAGCCTGAGAGGAAGGCACTTGATCACAAGTGGCCAGACTTAGCAGATTGCATTGACAGGGTAGGAAAGGACATCGAGAAAATAATAAAAGATGATCTTTTGGAAGAACTGCTTATGGAGCTGTTGTCCAGTTAAGGTTTACACGACCCTAGTAGGTTTGTCATTGTTGCAAATGCCCTTTTCTTTTATCTTGGTTAGCTTTTGTAGTCGGTTGTAATTGTTTCCTTGTCCTTAGAACAAATTATTCGTTTTGTTAAAGCAGTGGTTGACGGGTTTTTGGTCTAGTCGTCGTGCTTCCGGTGGTGATAGGAATGTTACGAAGTTGGATTAGGTCAGCTATATAGCAAATTCTTTTTGCCAGGAAAAGGTACACGTCGAAGCAGAGTTTGTAAGCATTGGATTATTTTTTCTGTTGTCCATTTGTTTCAGATGTGAGAAGTCTGTAAATGAGGGGAAATTGTAGTGATCTGTATATTGCTTGAAAGGAAGAATAAGTGACATCTGGAAGGCTTTGATGTAACCTTTGATCTATAGATTTGATCATTTCACCTTAACATAGATGTCTTCTTAGTCATAGTATGAAAATTTATATTAGATGTAGAATTACTTGGCAAAATATTCTAAACTCATCTAAATGAACAAATTTGTGATAATTTATACTCCCTCTATCCCACATTATTTGTCATTCTGGTTTTCTGTCAGATTCATTGAACATTGAACTTGTACACACCGTCTGTCCAGCATTTATTGAACATTCTTTGAACCTATACATCCAAAAACACCTCTAGAATACCAAATAAATTGGAAATTCATTGAATATTCTCTGAATCTAGACATCTAAAAACACCTCTAGAATATCAAATAAACTGGGACAGACGGAGTACAATACAAGGCACCTGAGCAGGGTTCTTGTGAGGTTGGTACTGGCTCAACTAGTCAGGTTTTAGTCACAACGAACCTTGATCTCAAAAGATCCTTCCGCAGTCACTTGGTGATGACCTTGTGTTCTATGTTTTCGTAATATGTTGCTTGCCTGGTTTGGTGGAATTGAATGGTTGCTTGACCTCGCACCAAAACTAGTAATTGGTTGGCCACGTCATGTCAATTCGTCCCAACTACCCCTATCTATGCCCTCGCAAACAACTAAATACTACAAAGTTGCCACGACGCCGTCACCACAAACTTGACCCGACAGAATGCAAAGTGACAAAAACCACACGAGTACACGATCCCCACGGCATCTTTCATTCTCGAATGCCATTAGCCCGCAAATTGCATGGTTTGCAGGTCAATGATACCTCTGTCCCTAAAGTATCAGAAGTTCAGAAGCTCCATCTGACTTCAGATAAAGTGGCAGGCCTGCAATTCTAAACTTGAGCTGGTGCCCTTTGTATAGTGTCTGGTTGGATGTCGCATCCCAGCTAACCTTCCCGTGCTCTCGCACGTCCCGATATCGCAACTACCACCAAGCCCCTCCCCTTATCATACGGAGGAGTCCAATCTCTGTTACGTTGCATCTGCTCGCAAGCCGCGTTCAATAGCTTCATCTGCTCAACCATGGCCGTGTCGGAGGTGGTCGTCGACGGCGTCGTCTTCCCGCCGGTGGTGCCCCGCCCCCGGGCTCCGGATGCTCGCACATCCTCGCGGGCGCAGGTGCGTTCCGTTCCCCGTTAGTTTAGATCCTGTACACGAACTTTACTTGCGTGCCGCAGAGCATGGCGATTCGATCGTGCAAACGTTTGGCACGCGCAGGTGTGCGAGGGATGGAGATTGGTGGCAACTTCATCAAGTTCACGGCCATCGGCGTGTACATCGAGGACGCCGCCGTGCCGGCGCTGGCCAAGCGGTGGGCCGGGAAGACCGCCGACGAGCTCGCCGCTGACAACGCCTTTTTCCGCGACGTCGTCACGGGTAAGATCGATCGAGATGCACATGTGTCGCTCCTGCGCTCGCAAGTCACGGTTCACGTTGTGGCGTTTCGTGGCTGACGATGAATTCGCTGCTTGTGTACGGCCCATGCAATTGACCGGTGTGGTCGTGGCATCGCAGGCGAGTTCGAGAAGTTCACGAGGGTGACGATGATCCTGCCGCTCACCGGGGAGCAGTACTCGGAGAAGGTGACGGAGAACTGCGTCGCGTACTGGAAGGCCACCGGCGTGTACACGGACGCCGAGGGCGTGGCCGTGGAGAAGTTCAAGGAGGCGTTCAAGCCCGAGACCTTCCCGCCGGGCGCGTCCATCCTCTTCACCCACTCCCCCACCGGGGTCCTCACCGTGAGTAGCCTTCACTTATCGGTGACACATGAATCCGGTTTTTGCATATGAATTCGGACGACGATTTTGATGACGTACATGCTGCTGCTTGGATGGATCCAGGTCGCGTTCTCCAAGGACTCGTCGGTGCCGGAGACCGACGGCGTGGCGATAGAGAACAAGCCGCTCTGCGAGGCCGTGCTGGAGTCCATCATCGGGGAGCACGGCGTCTCGCCGGCCGCCAAGCTGAGCATCGCGACGAGGGTGTCGGAGCTCCTCAAGGGGACCACCCCCGGCGGCGACGCGCCACAGGTGGAGCCTGTCTCTGTTTCCACGTGAGTGAACCGCGAGGAGAGTCTGTCAGATGATCGAGCGCCACGGGCATCTGCTGCTCTGATATGTGATATGCGTGTTTCAACACAGATGCCACGCCGGCGCGCCTGTCGTCTTGCTTGTAACCTTGTCAGTGTTGAGGCGTCGTGACAGAACAATTTTGGTACTGCCAAAATTGTTCTTGTCTCAGACTCATGAATAATGATGAGAAGTGCTCCGGTAAACCTGTTTTTAAAATTAGCATAAGTCTTATTGATGCAGTAATGTAACTAATTAAAATAAATATCGATATTTTCTTACATGGCCTGGACCGAGCCAACCCCAATCTAAGGGTGTGTTCGTTTCCTGGGTCTAAATTTTAGAACTGTCACATCAAAAAGAATCTTATTATTTAAGAGTATTAAATAAAGTTTAATTATAAAACAAATTACAGGTCTCTAGACTAATTTACGAGACGAATCTAATGAGGTTAATTAAGTCGTGATTAGAAGACAATTACTGTAGCATCACTTTAGCAAAATATAGATTAATTAAGCTCATTAGATTCATCTCGAAAATTAGTATCAATCTGTCAATAGGGTTTTGTCATTAAATTGATCAAAATATGCATAAATAATAAGATTCTCTTTGATGTGGCAATGCTAAATTTTAGAGGGGAGGAAACGAACACACCCTAACTCAACCTACAAAAGTCCGGGCTTGGACTCCTGTACACGGGATTCGCAGCCCAAACCCCACCTCTACTAGCTCGGGGTCGGAGCGGAACGCTTATGGGGCCAGGACAAGCCAGGGAGGATTATTCCTCGACATCGTCGATTAGGGATGACAATGGGGCGGATTCGAGGCGGTGGAGCAAAAGCCCATCCACGATGAGATACGTAAAGGGTAGAAATTCGCATCCGCACCCGCACCCACGGGTGGAAATTCATACCCGCGCCGCACCGCCGGATTTCGGGTGGGTGGCGGGTCTTCAATGTACATATTAAAATAAATAACAAACACAATATATATATAATTAAAATCAACACAACTAAAACATATATTTTTATCTAACATAAAAATAGATTCTATAAGTAAATAAACTATACACCATATGTATATTGGTGTCAATATATATATAGTTCAATATATAGAAATTTTCGGAGCCCCGTGGGTCACTCGCGGGTGGGAAAGAAAACCCGCACCCGCCCCGCCATTTTACGGGGCGAGTGCGGGTGAGCCCCGCGGGTGGAAAAGTCCACCCGCACCGGCACCCGTCGGGGCCCGCACCCGGGACCCGGATTGCCATCCCTAAGGAAGACCTAACCTAGGACTAACTCCACCGATCGGCAAGGGATCGACGGCTCCCGACACCCATGGGCCGTCGAGGCGGAAGGGACTCGTCGTCCTCGTCAACGGCGACCACGGCACCCCTGGATTCGCTCCTCTCAACTATAGCTGGACGTGAGGGTTAGGGAGGTTGGAGATGCTAGATTAGATGTAATAGTATGCATCTAACACTTTTGTTTAGTGAGGACACTGCGCTTGCGGCTAGTACTTTTTAAATTTTATTTTTCAAGTTAAAAACATTTCATTTTATCTAACATAATATTTGGACTAAGCTTAAACAATAGCACTACATGGATCAAACACACACATGCTCCAAAAGAAGTTTTTTTTACTAACTCTTCTATCTTCGACCCTAACCATCATCACGGATGCACTCAACCCTAACTCGTCTCGCTACATCTCTTGTCCACCATTCGCATGGGCGCTGGCCATTGAGCAAAATATGCAAATCCTAAACTATTTACGCCAGCATGAGAATTTTCCTTGAAGATTGTTGGAATGTAGGGTTTCTAGATCTCCGTTCATAACGGGGTATGTGGCTATCGTTGGATGTAGTATTTATTATCGCTTATGCGTAGCCTATGACGGACTTGGGAAGAAGATTTGAGGAGGCGGCTCATACCAGCAAGCTTGTATACAATAATATGCATGTTATATCGCTTCTACTATGGTGTAATATTTATGGATTGACACATCATAATACAAATTGACATATCAAGGATAATCTAGGATCATAGAATTTTAGAAATATATTTACGAATATTGTAGTATTCATGGATTGTTCCGAAATATACTCATTTATAGTGAAAAACATCCATAACATAATAAGGAACAATACATTTTCGACACAGTTGACATTTGTTGTTAGACATAATATAACGGAGTAGTAAACAGAAAATGAGATCTAACTGCAAATCAAAGAAGTTGCTCTATTAGTTGGATTAAAAGTCGGTCGTGTTAAATGTGATCATCTCTAATCCTTGTTGTATGTCAATTCCAACCTTTTTCCCTGTTCTCTAGAACCATCATGGAAAATATCAACTAATAGATGATTTGAGATCATTTTAGGAGTTTATTTATTCACCATAATATAAAAGAGAATGGTGGACGACGTGATTTTCTGCTGCGTTTTAGCCCATTCCGGTAAGCCCATTCAGTGTACACGCCATTGTTGCGTTTTAGCCCATTCTGAGAAAGGCCTGGCCTAATAAGAAAGGGCAAACGATGCATAAATTTCGGCTCGTACTGTTTGGTGTCCCGTTGCGCGGGCTCATCAAACAAACTTTCTGCTGCAGTAAGTTCAGATCACGTACTGCAGGAAAGGAACATTTGGCCATCAGAGTAGCGCCTGCCATCAGATTTTTTTCCCCATGCCATGGATGCTCTCTTGTTTTATTTCGGCGCCAAGAAGAGACAAGCGGAGCAAAAACAGAGAAGGACCGGCAGAGAGATCTCCCTCCAACGTTCGACGGACTGGCTTGCAGTGCCATTCCACTGGTCCAGCACGCAGGTTTTACCCGAGTAAGAGTAACGTTTACGAGGCAGTTGTTGTTGCTTTGGCGCTGGCGGCCACTGGAACTTCCAAAGATGTAGACGAGGCCGCGTGAGTAGATCTGACTGCAAGCATAGCCGTTGGACGTGCGTACGGCGATCTTGATGGAACGAGCGAGCAACCTGCCAAGGCAACAGTACAGTGACGAGTGACCACCGCCGGTGCCGGCTTACCTGCCCCACATTCGGAGCCAAGCAGGTTTAGCCCCACGCTCCATCATTTTCTGTAGCGGATCACGGCCACAAGCGACGACGCCCCGTCACGTGCACACGCTGCTCGTGTCCATGCTGTCTGCTGACACGCGCAACGGGCACCTTGCTTGCCTTTTTCGTCCTCCTTCGCACTGGTTCCTCGTGCGCGCGGTTGATTTGTTCGCCGCAACGGTCGTGCCGGACATGGAGACGCGCCGATCCATGAATTGTGTGCCTTTCAGTTTCAGATCAGGGAATATTTGGTCGCTGATTAGACAGTGATCTCGACGCACGCTTGATGGGCTGCGGAATCCGCGACGCCGACGTGCCAACTTTTTTGCACCAAGGGTGGATGGGCGAGGAAAAGTAGTTGGAGCAAGGATCGGATTCCGCGAGCACCATCCATCGACTGCGAGAGAGAAACGGCGGCTTTCTTGCCGAAGCTTCGGGCTCGGTTCTTACGGTAACGGTCCCCGTGCGTGTTCTCCGCCCCGGATTAGGCTCCAGCACGCACGACATCGATTTTGACCGCAATCATATACACGTACCGAGTGGTCGCTCTCTCTTCACCGCGCGGCGTCATCCTGCATTGATTCAGATGAAAACAACACCGGGCCCCAAGAGCGCGAGGCGTTACCTATAGATCCCCAGGCACGCATATGCCACTCATCTGAATCTGAATTCTGAATGATTCGTGTCACTACGTAGTAAAAACCCGTGGAAAAGTCACCTTCGCTTCACCACGAAGAAATGCGTGCTTCCTGCTGCGATACACGGGCGTGGGTACGGCTATAGTGGGCCTTTGCTCCGGCACATGCATCCGGACGATGGATGGGTTCTTCTTGCACGATGTACACGGAGGCTACATGAACGCTATCTGAATTATTACTATCCCCTTTCTTTCGCCTGGCATCTCCTGAATTAATATCCCATGTCATCGACAATTCATCATTGTGAATCGTCGCTACAATATTGATATCTTTTCTTTTATGTACAATATTGATTTCTTGACGGGGCTTTCTGTGGGTGGAAATACAGACAGCGGAACCGAATGCAACGTGGCTGGAAATCCGAAACACGCCAAGACTTTTCGCTGTAACCTGATAATAAAGTTAAAAAATACGTGTCGTTTCCTCCAAGTTAACTTGCCTGACACCACTCTCTCCGGGTGAAGATCGTGGCGATAGTAACGCTCTGGCCTTTTCCGTCTACAAAACAACAAAGAAGCTGTTTTCTTTTTCCCTACAAACAATATGTTTTCTGCACATGACATCTGTGGCTGGTTTCGTGAGAGAAAACACTAGCACCATCGTCGAGGATGTTTTTTTTTGCCATCTTTTTTGGATGGATTTGACAGGGGTTACAGCCGTGCTAGTATCGTGTAAACAAAGTGGTGCTCAGCTATATAAGCGTTTCCTTTACTCCGTTCCACCAAACCACACTAGTACCATTCCAGTAGCTTAACCACTAACCAGAGGCAGAGCAGAGCAGCTCAGCTTGTTGTTACCACTAGACCTGCACCATGGCTCCTCTGCTCTTCAGGGACCTCAAGAACCTCTCGTGCTCGTCTCCGACGGTGGCCGCGATACGCCCGAGCTTGGAGCGGCGCCTGTCGTGCTCCAACCCGGCGTCCACCGCCATCTGCCCCAACCTGGAGCGGCAGCCGATGGTGGTCCGGTCCAACAAGGCCGTTGCGAGTGCCAACGCTCTGTCCCAGGTTCCCACCGAGCCGAGGACGCACAGGCACGACGGCAAGAAAGGGCAGCAGCACAAGGTGGTCGTCGCCAACGGCGGCGGCGGCCTCGTCAGCCCGGCCAACTCGTCCAGGTACCTGCTCAGCGGCCGCGCCGCCGCCGACGAGGAGATCCAGGAGGTGGAATCTGCCCCGCCCGCTGCTGCCGCCAAGGAAGAAGCAGCTGATGCGAAGGCCACGCCGGCGCAGGAGCAGGTCAGCGAACTGCCCACTTACTTACTACTACACGCGAATCATTACTGAACACTAGTAGTACTGTCTTTTGAAATTTTACTAGTACTCAACACCGACTTGCTTTTCCCTGAAAAAAATATGACTATCTCATGGCGCGCTTATAGTTTACCTTAAGCTTTAGCCCTCCTCTTCTTCATTAGAAAAGGCTATTAGAGAATTCAGAAGTGCGGTTATGTGATGATTAGCGATCATACCTGTGGGACTTGAGGGTTTTAGACAATGATTTCTCGTTTGATATCTAGGACTTCCGGCTGAAGTTATCCGAATACTATGATTACAGGCAGATACGCTTTTGTGGAAAGTTGGTTAAAGATTCTGTATTTGCACGGAGTCAGAGATATTATGCATATAAAATTTGTACTAGTTGGATTCAGCTTTGCGGCTACTGGATGGATTACTATCAGAAAAATCAATTCCTCTTGCACTCGTATTCGCATTGTTTCGTTCAAAATATGCGAAACCAACATTTATGCTTTCTTTATACTACTAACAGATGGGCTTGAATGTTGGGAATCTTATCAGGTGGTTGTGCTGAAGGTATCCCTGCACTGCAAAGCGTGCGCAGGGAAGGTGAAGAAGCACCTCGCCAAGATGGAAGGTGAGCCTGACGGCCATGTCAAGATCTGCAATTTTTTCCTCATTCAGAGTTCGACCTCTTTCTTAATTAACTTCTGAATGCACGCGCGCAGGCGTGAAATCGTTCGACATTGACTTCATGGCGAAGAAGGTGACGGTGGTCGGCGACGTGACACCGCTGGGCGTGCTCAACAGCGTGTCCAAGGTGAAGAACGCGCAGCTGTGGGGGCGCCGCCGCCGGCGATAGCTGCCTGAAGGAGAAAAAAAACAAGGGAAAAAGTAAAGAAACCAAATTAAAGATCAGGAACTGGGGCCGTGCACGAACTCATGGGCGCGCCATGTGGGTCACTGACGAGCACGCTGGGCCAGCGCCTCTGTGAAGGTGTCTCCTCTCCTCGGCCAGCATGCCTGCTTGCTGCGTCGTCCATGTCCTGACCTCATCCTTTGAATGCAGCTTTGGTTCTTCCTGTGGTCGTCTTGTGATCGTCTTTTGTTTGCTTTGCTCTGTGCTTGGCGCCATGCGAGCTACTAGTGCACGCATGCCCTCTTCTTTCCTCTGGCTGTAATATATTTAAGCTTGACACTGCATTGCTGTCCTGGTGGTCTTTTAGCGAAAAGCGAGTGGCACAAAGTTGTTGGTATCGAGAAAACACAGAACTAAGATCTGGTGACGCGGTCAGGATGCAGAAATTTCTCAACTAACCGAGCCTCGGAAACGTTGGAGATCATACAAGCATCCAACTTAAGTATCTAAAGTTTCAGAGGTGTTTAATGCGTGCAATTTAGAGGATGAGTAAAAATCACTTTAGCTTCAATGCTCTCCACGCGTTACGAATGCTGAGTGATTCAGGTAGCAGCGCGATTCCTGTTACTTCGTAGCGTTTCCATGCAGCACAAAAAAGGATGTTTGCAGTTTGTGATTGTTTTTCCTTTCTTTAGAGAGACGATGAAAGAAAAATCGGAAATAATATACATACTTCTGAGTTATCCGACTCTGTTTTCCGATTGTAACATCGTGGTGCATCCCATGTTGTGTGCTCCTCTCCTGGGGCACCGGTTCACGCCGTGGCCCTTGCATTGCAGTCGAAAGATGGAGTAGGAAGGTAGGGTGGGATGTATAGTATGGTTCAAGAAAAATCTATATTAGAGGCCCGTTAGGTGCAGATTAAGGAGACCGAGCGGCCCAAGTTAGCCTATTATGTGCGGATGGAGGCTAAGGAAAATAGATACAATGTGAATGTGTCGAAAACCCTTCTTTTACGCGTACACACTTATGGGTTTCTTTCCTATTTCTCTTCCAAAACCTAACCGACCTTCCCTTTTATATACCGTGTCCAAATCTTTGTTTTTCTTCGTGTCCCAATCCGCACCACCGCTCTCGGTGACTACTCTCGCCGCCGCAACCACCACCACCACGTTATCCCATCGAAGGACCGCCGCTTCATGTCCTTGTGCTAGAGGAGACGACGATGTTGCTCATGCTGCATGGAGAAGGTTGACGTGCTGCATTCGCAAAAGAGAAGGATCGAAGTGTTGAAGTCGTGACAACTTGAAGAAGGTTACTTCAAACTTCTCAAACCTGACTTGGAATTTTTTGAGTGCGAATTGAAACTTGTGTTACTCAAGCTAAAATATCCCGGGTTAACTTTTCTTTATGTGAAATCGAGTTGAAGTTTTTCTTTTTCTAGGAATGAGTTCAAACTTTTGAGTATTATTTGCATATTTGATAGTTTTCAGTTGAGTAAAATTTTGCATTTGCTCCAGCCAGATTTTCGAAACAACGAAAATATACTGTTGGAACAACAAAAGTGTACTGCTGGTACAATAAATTGTACTACTGGAACAACTGTTTCTTAGGTGGAACATTACTTTTTTCAGAGACTTTTTTTGCCATGAGTGAATGAAGGGTTGAATCAAGATCCAAAAATGATAAATTTGACTGGAAACTTTACAAATTTCCACTCACATGGAAACTAGACAAATTATTTGAAGCTTTCGAGTTGAAGCCATTTCATTTGTTTTGGTTTGGTTTTATTCTCTTATTTGCTTTGGTTTTTTTTGTGAAATCAAGTTGACTTTTTATTGTGAAAAATGCGTTCAAACTTTTGTGTATTATTTGTATATTTGCTAGTTTTCAATTGGGTGAAATTTTGCATTTGCTCCAGTCAAATTTTCGAAACACCGAAATATACCGTTGGAACAACAAAAGTGCATTGCTGGAACATTGAAAATTGTATGACTTGGAACAATTGGTTCTTAGGTCAAACATTTTCCTTTTTTTCAGATAATTTTTTTTGCACACAAGTGAATGAAAATTTTGAATTTTTAAGGATTGGATCAAGATCCAAAAATGAAAATTCTGAGTGGAAGCTTTACAAATTTCCACTCAGATGGAAACTAGACACATCATTTGAAGCTCTCGAGTTGAATTCATTTCGTTTGTTTTGGTTTGGTTATATTCTCTGATTTGCTTTGGTTTTTTTTTTCTGAAATCAAGTTGATTTTTTTTAGAAATGTGTTCCAACTTTTGAGTATTATTTGTAGATTTGCTAGTTTTCAGTTGGGTGGAATTTTGCATTTGCTCCAGTCAAATTTTCAAAACATCGAAAATATACTGTTGGAACAAGGAAAGTGCATTGCTAGAACAATGAAATTGTATGACTTGAACAATTGGTTCTTAGGTGGAATATTTTCCTTTTTTTAGATAAATTTCTTTTTTCCACAAGTGATTGAAAAATTTGAATTTTGAAGGGTTGGATCAAGATCCAAAAATGAAAAATCTGACTGGAAGCTTTACAAATTTCCCCTCAGATGGAAACTAGACACATCATTTGAAGCTTTCGAGTCGAATTCATTTCGTTCGTTTTGGTTTGGTTATATTCTCTGATTTGCTTTTTTTTTTTTTGTCTGGATTTGACATTGCAGGCAATAGAGATGGCAGGGAGGAGGATGGATTTCATCCTTTTGTTGTGTGTGAGTGTTTTGCTAGCACCCCAACCCGAAAATCCCGGTGACCAGAATATGGACGAGGGGACACAGGAACCGGAGCCAAGCACAGCTACTCCTGATCCCGCCTCCGGCACACAAGATCTCATCACCGTCCTGTGCGACGACGTCCTCTTGCGCATCCTCGGGATGGTGGCCCGGGCCGACGTGCGGCAGCTGGTGCGCACGGGCGCAATCTCGCGGCGGTGGCGCGGCCTCTGGAAGCGCGTCCCGGAGCTCCGACTCACCTCATCGACGGCACGGTTCAAGCGTGACCGGAGCCCTGAACGGTTCATCGCCTTCGTCGACGGCGCTCTCGCGCTCCGTGCGCAGCCAGGCGGCGACGCCGTCCAGCACCTGGACATTTCCCTTCTCGTTACCTCGCATGACCGCCGCGAACAGATCGTGCCGCCGTCCGTTGCAGCGGCCGAGAGGTGGATCCGGTACGCTATGCGGCACGGGGTGAAGTCATTCTTCTTGGCGCTGGAGTTTCCCCAGTGCGTGGTGCGAAGCTACTACCCCGCCGATGGCGAGGAAGGTGAGGTGGCCGGTGTGATTTCCCTTGATGATCTTCCGGGCTCTGCAACGCTGGAGACGTTGAGATTGGTGCTAAGCGACGCTAGAGTGCGGCTCCCCACCAACGTGGCGTTCGCATCGCTGGTGGATCTCGAGCTTATCTGCATAGTGGTTCGAGGCGACAACGGCGTGCTATCCCGCCTGTTTTCCGCGGCGTGCTGCCCGCGCTTGCAGAAACTGAGCGTGTACCGAGTCCGACTCATCGGAAACATGGTAGAGCAGCTGCTGCTCGACGCCCCTGCGCTCACGGATCTGACCTTGGATGACATGGACAACAGCATGAGGTCGCTCAAGCTGATCACTCCTGGGCTTCGCGTTCTCCGCGTCATATGCTGCCTCGGCCTCAAGGAGATAACGGTATCGGCGGCTCGGAGGCTGGACGAGATCACTTTCTTTGTCGTCCATTCGTTGGTTCACTTCGTCCATGGGGACTTGTCGTCCGTATCCAGCCTTGGGCTTAACTTGCGCTCACACGTGTCGGGTTCTCATGACGATGATCGTGTTAACGATCTGCGGCTCTCCCTTCTGCAACGCTCTACAGTGGCCAGATCCCTCGACGTATGTCTAGAAATTCCAAAGGTACACTCCTATTTCCACATTGCATATCTGTGTTCCATTGCTAATTTTGTATTCCCTCATTTACTAAATTGTTGTCGTCATTGACTTTTTCGTGACGTTTGACCATTCGTCTTATTCAAAAAATTTCTTCAAATACAAAAAGTAATATGCTACATTTCAAGTTTCTTTAGTGATAAAACATATCCCAATAAAATATATGACATTTGTTAAACTTTATTTGAATAAGATAAATGGTCAAACTTAACAAAAAAGTCAACGGCGACAACAATTTAGTAAGGGAGTAGTATAGAAAAAGAGGTCGGCATCACCAGCACTGAATTTTGAAACTTTTCTGGGTTCCTTTTGTTTTCTATAGAAAAAAAGAGATTGGATCACCAACAATGATTTTGAAATTTTATTGGTTCATGCATTCAGCTAATTCCTTCCTCATCTCTCTGCTTCATTATTCTTATCTCTCTATATGATTGATTTTTGGGAAACTGAGATGCACATAATTGTTGTTTACAGAACTTAGGCATTGCCATGATCTACTGTGGCATGAAAAACATCTTCATCACTACTTACTCTCTACATGGGTAAATTAAAGTCAATCTTTACTATACTGACTAATTGATATGTTTGTTTCAACCCATCATTTACCAGGAACATGAACGGAACATTGACATAATCAAAGACAGGATGCCACGACTTGGTCAGGTCACATCTTTGAAGCTTTTTATTTTTACAGATGGGTGGGGGTGGGACCACCACGTCGTCGCAGACTGTGTAGCAACTTTCCTTGCAAAATTCACCGGTCTCAAATACCTGCTCCTACACTTTGGTTATTTCGGCTCGGACGAGGTGAGCAGAAAACTATACCTGTGACTCATATATATGATCCTTGGTTTAGACTCCTTCAGTTAACACTAATATAATTCGGACGTTTCTGTCCTATAAACTGCAGCAAACGGCTGAACTCTTAGCATCTGATACGGTGTCAGATCAGGTGTGCAACCATTGGAAATCCCTTGAATTCTCTTCAGCGCACCTAGAGGAAGTGGAGTTCCACAAAGTAGTGGGAACTGAATGCGAACTCCGGTTCCTACAGTTCCTGCTCGCAGGAGCAACACGACTTCGTAAGGTGGTTCTCAGATTCTACGAAACCAACCACACAGAGGACGAGGACCAGAGGAATGGTGGTGATTTTCTTCACAGGCTACTTGGCCATGGAATCTGGACCAACTGCCGCCGCCTAGGATCTTTGTCATTTGAGTGGAAGGCACGTTGATAAACGGAGCGTATAATTGCTTTGGAGAGCTCCATTGTATTGTGCCTGTATCGATGATTGAACAAACTGATCTCTGCCGTGATCTTCTCGGCCAGCATGAAGGTCGCCCATGCCCTGACCATTGGATGGATGCGGCTTTGGTTCTTCGTGTAGTGATGTACTAGCCGACTTGTTAATCATGATCATCTTTTGTTGCCGACTTGCCGTGCGAAGCAGCGCACAAATGCTGAAAAGTCCTCTCGTGCTTCTTTTATCTTTCTATGGTAGCTGTCTTTTTTGAGAGAGAGAGAGTTAAGCTATGTCTTGAGCAGCAGGGTGTGCGTGCTGGAACCGCCGCTGACCTCGACCCCGTACTAGCTTTGCGTTCGACGTTCAAAGTTTTATTTGTATTAGTTTCGTACAGGAACTCTTCGTAAGTGTAGAGTTTTCAATAAAAAAAAAATTGTAGCACTGTGGAGGCCTACTAACTGCAGGCCGACGAGACCAGGCGGCCCAACTCCATCTAAAACTTTGTTGCATGCATGGCAAACCTTGTGTTGTTGTTTGTTGTGTGCCTGCATTGATTCAATCTGCCAGCGGCCAGAAAATCGTCTGCTCGTACACCCCCTTCGATCTTGTCTTCAACATCTGAAAACGGCGGCCGCCGCAGGCGTCTACTCGTGATGGTGCCGCCAACGGAATCGGAGGCACCGTTACGAAATCAAAGGGGGCGAACGAATAAGACGATTCCAAAACGGGGGTTTATGTCCTCATCCTGATGAACTCTCCTCGGCCGCTACCACCGACGAAGATCTCATCAGCGGCCTGCCCGACGACGTGCTCCTGCGCATCCTCGGGAAGGTAAGCGCGGCCGACGCACGACAGCTGGTGCACACGGGCGAGCTCTCGCGGAGGTGGCGCGGCCTCTGGAAGCGCGTCCCCGCGGTCTATCTCACCTCCATCCCGTGGCACGAGGATGTCACGAATCCTGAACGGTTGGTCGACGGCGCCCTCGCGCTTCGTGCGCAGAATGGCGCCGATGCCGTCGAGCTCCTGGACATCTCGTTTCAGTTGGATATACCTCGCGACAGCGAACAAGTGCCGCCGTCCGTTGTAGTGCCGGTGGAGTAGTGGATCCGGTACGCTGTGAAGCACGGTGTGAAGTCTCTTTTCTTCGCGTTGAACCTTCCGTTATGGTTCCTAGGACGCTGCTGCTATCATACTACTCTCTTACTTAAATTGTTGTCGCTATTGATACTTTTTGTTAAGTTTGACTATTTATCTTATTCAAATAAAGTTTAACAAATGCCATATATTTGATTGGAATATGTTTTATCACTAAAGAAACTTGAAATGTAGCATATTACTTTTTGTATTTAAAGAAATTTTTTAAATAAGACGAATGGTCAAACGTCACGAAAAAATCAATGACGACAATAATTTGGTAAAGGAGGGTACTGAGGAGGAGGAGGATGATAATGATGAAGGGGAGGCGGGTGTGATTTCTCTCGATGAGCTTCCGAGCTCTGCAAATCTGGAGACCCTGCATTTGGCGCTAGAAGATGCTAGATTGCGCCTCCCCAGTCCCCACCGCTGCGGTATTCGCATCGCTTACTGATCTTAAGCTTGAAAGCATAGTGATTGAAGGCGACAGCGGCGGGCACCTCTCCTCGCCCGCTTGTTCTCGTCGGCGTGCTGTCCGCCTGCCCGCGCCTGCGGAAATTGAGCATGTCGGACGTTCAAACTATAAGACTACACCTTTTATACTTGCCCTTGGAGAGAAGAGGAGGGACAGATAACTTTCGACTGGAAGGATGCACTGAATTTAGCTTTGGAGGCCTATTTTCGTGCGCGATTAGGCGACAGCGCCAAGCACCTGGGCATCTTCTTTACCTTGTATGACGAAGCACAAGACCGGCCGGGAACAACAATTACAAGCTGAGCCGCCAACCAATAATGACATCTATATCCTTACTAACCCTGGTTTTTTAATTGGGAGCAGTCAGATTACGTGTGCAACCATCGGAAATCCCATGAATTCTCATCAGCACACCTTAGGAAGTGGAGTTCAAGGGATTAACAGGAACTGATTGCGAACTCTGATTCTTATACCAATACTGATTCTTACAATCTGTGCTTGCAGGTGCAAGGTGGTTCTGAGTGTCAAGAAGACCAACAAGTAAAGGATGGGAGAAATCATGATTTTCATCACCAGCTACTTGGGAGTTTGAACGGAGCCTACCGACTAGAACAGTAGAAATTGTCGGTCACTACTCACTTGAGTGGAGGCCGTGTTGAAACGGGGGTCTCTTATCAATCAATCGCAAATCATGGGCTCGGGATATGTTTGGGTTTCGGGTAATAAGCAATTTGCACTGCCTCTGGCTCAGCCAGGAATATATAGGTTGCAGCGTGGTGCGATGTGCCGTGCACGGACGGGCAATTAATATAGATATAATCGTATCCGATACATGTTTCAGCTATCCTAGCGTTTCAAGGTCCATATGCAGACGACAATATATACTAGTATGTAGCCAAGGACGGATCGACTGCGGCAGAGATTGAGGGATCTTTCGGCCATGGAGTCCACCGCCACCAAGCAGTACCTTGACGAGGCGATGCGACATGCAAAGGTCAGTCCATCATCGGCCAACGATGCCGACCGTATCAGCGGCCTCGGCGACGACGTGCTCGTGCACATCCTCGGGGTGGTGGCTGACGCGAGGGACGTGGTGCGCACGGGCACGCTCTCGCGGCGGTGGCGCGACCTCTGGACGCGCGCACCAAGGCTCAGCTTCTCCCCACCTCTCCGGCCGTCGTGGTTCGTCATCGACTCCGCCGGCGACGCCGAGCGGTACCTCGCCTTCATCAGCGGCGTGCTTGCCCGGCGCGCCCAGTCCCGCGACGTGATCGAGCGTCTGGCGATCTCGTTCCCCGTAAACAGTACGTGCACCCAACGACTCTGCGTCCCGTCGTGCATCGGCGCGATGGAGAGGTGGGTTCGGCACGCGGTGGAAGACGGGGTCAAGTCTCTCGACCTCCACGTTGTCCTGCCTCTCCAGGATTCGGATGCTTCTGCATACAGCGGAGGATTGCGGCCACCGGTGAAGAACCAAGAGTTTGTGGTGGCGCTTGACGAGCTTCCTGCAAATAAGCTGGAGGCCTTGCGTTTGAACTTTGATTACGCCATGGTCCGGGTCCCTGCTGCCGCTGCCAACTTCGCATCTCTCGTGGATCTCACACTCGAACGCATCGAGGTCGAAGGCGACGGCGGCCACCTCGTTGCAGGGCTTCTATCATCCCCGCGTCTGCAGAAGCTGCGCATGAGCGAGGTGACCCTTAGGCCTCGTTCGGTAGCCCTGTTTTATGGCTAGAGCTGTTTCTGTTCCTGCGTCGGATCAAGTGAATCCTGCTGGTTCACTCCAGACGGCTCAAATCCTGTTCACCAACTGATCCGGCCTGGAACCTATCCTATGTAACAAAAGCTCGTTCGTTTCAGCAGGAATGGTTTTAGCATGTAATACCTCTATTTCTACGGTATAATTTTGAGAGGTTTTCAGGTCCAAAATAATGGCCATTATTTTTCCTCAACTAATGGCCATTAGTTCAAGGGTAGTTTAGTAATTACACTAAAATTTAATATTTTTTATCATACAAACTTGTGTTAAAAACACTAAAACTTGACTACAGTAATGATGATGATGATTAATCAAATTTAAAATAAATATTTTATAATAAATTCATGTAAAAATTGACTAACTTATTAGTTATGATGAATTTTTGTATTATAATCATATTATTTTGACAATATGATCCTTACTAATGGTCATTAGTTATTAACTACTAAAATTTAATCTACACCGTTAGATCCAACTAATGGCCATTAGTTGAGAAAAATAATGGCCATTATTTTATACCTGAAAACACCCCATAATTTTACCAGCAGCTATAAACAACAAAGTAAGGTTGCCTTCCACAGCAATAATTTAAGCAGGAGCTTATATATAATGCATATAGCATACAATCACAGAGTTATGCCGCACTAGAACTTTGAGAAATCCTAGCAGTCAGACTGTCGATCACCACCAACCATTGGCAAAAAAGCTAGCAAGCTACCATCAGTTCACCAACTTCGGCTTATATGTGCTGGTCCGCTTTTGTTGTCCAACTACGAATGATAGCAACAATATATGCGCCACAGCACCATAATCTAGAGCATACAAGTATATCCATAATCCAGACCATACAATTTATCAATAATTCAGAGCATACAATTTATACACAATACTTATCGAGAGCATATACATTCTCCCGCACCATTGTAATAATTAATAGACACTTTGTGAGATAACAATGAAAACACATGTGCCAAGAACATAGCAACGAAGATGGTTTGAAAAATGCTTCAACATCAGAATTTTTCCGTAATCCAGAGCATCAACATCCAGATACTGCAACTCCTCCGCGACTAAATTCACATAGAAGTAATAGAATGAGAATCAGCAATTCAACAATCAGATGCTAATAATTAGTAATTGTTCATTCTTGTAATTAGTAACATATAAGCATAAGCATGCTACCAGGACACACATCGAAACATGGCAAAGAAATGACACTAGCAGATAAGCATAAGCATGAATTACACAAAAACACAGGACAAAGAAATCACATCAAAACAGATAAGCATAAGCATGATTTACTCGGAAGAAATGCTTCAGTATATTATTATAGAACACATCGTAACAGGGCAAAGAAAAAACAGTGCAAAGGAACTAGGCTCTAGATGAATTTTGTTTTCCATATAGTTTACTGCTAGCACATCACAACACACGTAGTTGCACAGAACCTGTCGCTTTAACAAACATAATAAAGAATCAATATGAACACTCAGGTACGAAAGAGAAGAGATACTCAGTCAACATATTTCGCTCTTGTAACAGATGAAGGATGGTAGCTTGAAGTTTATATACATTGTGCATTGAACAAACAATGCATTGATGGTGCTATCTTTTCTATAAGACAATGCAACACAAACAGTGACAGGCATCAGCAAGTAACAAAATCACTCTCAAATTTGAGGAAGCCCATTTCTCCTCAGATGCAATGTTACTACCCCTAGGTAATCGAGCTGTTTTCATACACCAGGCCCAGATCAGTAGACTAGCTGTGATGGGTTAGTTTGATACAGGCTACTCCTAGATGATCAAATTATTTTCGTACCCCAGGCCCAGATCACTAGGCTAGCTGTGATGGGTTAATTTCATAGAGGAAGCGAGTGGTACCTAAACTCAATATGCCAACTAAACTGAACTGAAGGCAAAATTGTTTGACAGGTACCACTAGTATGCAATACTATGTGTATGTGTCAGATATTTAAAGTATAGATGTCCCATCAATCTTAGTATCAAAGAGAAGAGATACTCACAGTCAAAATATAAAAGATGGAGTAGCACCAAACAAATTTCGCTATTGTAACAGATGAAGGATGATAGCTTGAAGTTTATACATTGTGCATTGAACAAACAATGCACTTATGGTGCTATGTTTTCTATAAGACAACGCAACACAAACAGTGACATGATCTACGCATTTCTTCAGATTTCTTTCTATTAGATAGATAGAAAAGTATGTAGTGACAGCTTATTTTTCAGATTCCACTGAAACAGCCCATATCTTGAGCAGGTCTACGGACAGCTCTTCCAACACTACGTCGATGTGTCCTCGGCTTCTCCAAGCAAAGCAAATCGCCTCTCGTCCTGCCAGCAAGAAAAAGGCAACCTAGTGGACCTTGAAGTTGGCATCGCAATCATAGAAGCATGGCCGTCGCAGTGCATCGGACACAACAACCGCATGAGAGGAACCAAACAAGAAAGCCAAGAAGAGGAGGGGAAGGATGAGTGGGGAATGACGTACCGGCGAGAAGCGGCCGGGGAGATTGGATGCAGGAGGAGAGGTGGTCGCCGTCGTTGCTGCTGATGTAGCCGTGCTTGTCGATCTGCCGGAGGAGATGCGGTGGTTGTCTCTAGCCGTCGCCGCCTCCAACCGTCGCCTCCACTCACCCGCGCGCCTCGCCGCTGTCGCCTCGCCGCCAATCACCCCGCGCGCCTCGCCACTCGAGCCGCCGCGTGCGCCCGCTCGAGCCGCCGCGCGGTCGCGCCGCCGCCGCCGCCGCTTGGTGCCTAGGGTTCACGGGTCGTGTAGCGTGGAGTCGAGGGGAGCGAGAGCCGAGTCGGAAGAGATCCGTGGGGTCGTAGGTGGGGATGTGTTCCGGTCCTTGGAGAGAAGGAAAAACTTTTCCGGCCCTGTTTTGCTGCCGGGCCAGGCCGAACCGAACGCAAATTTCGCTCAAGGACCGGGTTGGCGACGGCCTGATCGGGAATAGCCGGAATGGGCCATTCCGGCCCTCATTCCGGGCCTGCCGAACGAGGCCTTAAGGGGCCGCAGGAGCTGCTGCTCGAGTGCGGGAAGCTGCAAGAGTTGTCGTTGGAAGGCATACCTGATATTTGGTCCATCCAGCTAAGGACCCCGAACCTCCGGGTCCTAGGCATCGACTGGTGCTACCACCTCGAGGTACTCAAGGTGCTGGCTGCCCCAAGGCTGGAGGAAATCAACTTCTTGCGCGACACTTTGCCGGTCCACGTCCAAGGGGACTTGTCGCGCGTGCGGGGCCTCAAAATCGAGTTATCGTCACATGGATCTAATTTCTCGAATGGTCAAAATAATCAGAGCATCAGCCTCTTGCAGCGCTCTTGCTCAGTTAGAGACCTCACCGTGTCTCTTCTCGTAACGGTACGCATCATCTCAACTGCATTTATTTAAAGTGTGTTCACTATTTTGTTAGTAAACAAATTGTTTTGTCAGAGAGACAATTGGAGGCACATCGACCTAATAAAAGGCAGGGTACCACCGCTTCACCACGTAACGTCTCTGGCAGTCCATCTTCGTCTCAGATGGGACGGGCATTCCATCGGAGACGGTTTATCAAGTCTTCTCAGGGTATGCAACAATCTCAGATATCTTGACATACGGTTACACCATGAGTACGGTAACAAGAATAATGTCGATGTGCGAGAGGGTGTTGATGCTGTTGGGACCCCTGCTTTCACCTGCAACCACGCGTACAGATGGAACGCCGATAAGGTATCGTTACGCCACCTTCAAGAGGGCTCATTGGAACTGAAGGCTGCCAGTTGTGGTTCTTGCAATCTGTTCTTGCAAGTGCCAGAAATCTTCGAAAGTTGGTCCTGCATTTTGAGAAGAAGTACTCTTTAGAGACCACAGAAGATGATTTCAGACATATGCTCCGTGGCGATGGAAGATGGACTCGTTGCCGTGATGAGTCTTATGAGTGGAGGTCGTCTTGATAAATCAAAGATGGATGCACATTTGCCGAGTATGTACATCCATCTTCAATTTGCCAATTCATTATTACGTACCTCTCAGTCTTTTTGTTGATGAACAAAGCCCGGTTTAGCTCTCTCAACGTAAAACAAATGAGTTTAAGTTGGTGGCATCGTCTTGGAGATTCTCATCACATTCCTTCTTCAACAACAATAGCATGCCCGGTGATGATCGATACTTGTGATTATATTTGGTTGTAACATTCCTGAGAGTCAAATATGGGATTAGTATAATCTTCTCATTATCTTAAGATGTGTTTGGCACGGCTTATGCACAAAGTGCTTATAGTGCTTATCCTGTTTATAGTGCTTATTCTATCAAAATCGCTTATAGTGCTTATGTAGCATAAGCAGTCAAACCGTTTGGCAAAAGTGCTTATGCTTATTCATCAAAACGGCTTATTCTCACACATAAGTACTATAAGCTACGTTTTACTACTTTGCCTAAAGTGCTTATGTGTAGTGCAAAATGACAAAGTGCTTATAGGTGCTTATACCTCATAAGCACTTTGCTATTTTGTCGCTTGCACTTCAAACTGCTTATTGAGCATAAGCACTTTCAATAAACAGCTTAATAAGCTGTGCCAAACGCACTCTTAGAGCCCATGTTGATGACTTATCAAATCATTTAAAAAAAATAAAATAGAACATAGTTCCGGCCTCTACATAAGGTACACAATCTTATAATTATTACTACATCTGTTCCAAAATGTAAGCATTTATTGACTTTTCAGAATTTCGTTTGACCGTTTGTCTTACTCAAAAAATTTATAAGAATATTGATTATTTTGTTATATTTTGATTTATTGTTAGATATATTTTAAATATAATATATTCGTTTTTATTTTTTCACAAATTTTTTAAATAAGACAAACGGTCAAACACAATACTGAAAAGTTAACAAATGCTTACATTTTAAAACGGAGGTAGTACAAAGTTTCAGCTATCACCGCTAACAATTTAAAACATCAGTAACTTACGCTGCCAGGTTAGGCAGGCCACGCCGATCTATGCACAGTAGAACTGCATGTATCAACCACCCGGTACAATAGTAAGAACTCAGAAGACACAAATAACATAAAAAAATAAGTAACATAAATCACAATAGTGTGTTGGATGGAGACCACAGCGTGTATAGTTGGAGAAACAAGTACATTTGAGCGGCATTCAGTTCTTATTGGTACACAAAGAGCGCAATTGCTCATAATCTTTCCATGTGATTTTTGATCTATGAGATTGGATCCCGACGATGACGTCTTTACTAATGGTGTTAGAGGGATGAAGCTCCTTGACCGCGGCGAGAGAAAAATTTCCCCACACGAGCTGTGATTCTTTTTCCTCATTTTTTGACATATTCTAAACTAATATTTTATTAATGATCGCTCGAAGTTTTAAGTTCCAGAATCACGAGAAAGTAAATCTTATGCTACCGTGCTCCTGACGCCGGTAGCATCATAATAGATGTTTAAAACATTGTAACAAAAATATGAACGTATAATATAAGTCATCATCTATCATATTAGAAAAGTTAAGATGCAAATGGACACTTGTGCAGAGAGAAATCAGCATATGAGTAGAGTGGGTTGCGGGTCTAAAATGATCGTTCCAATCCACATTTTCTTAATCTTCACCTTTTTATTTCTCTTTACACAAATACTCATTGGATCTCAATTTTTGTAATATAATAAATGATGATATACATTACATATTCATATTTTTTTAATTTTTTACGCAATCCATACAGCGTTACGGATCTGTTCTCGTGATCACGACCAACGACTAATGTAACTGTGTGTGTCCTTAGTTTATCCTTACATAACAAAATTTTATTTTCCTAGGTATCGCTGAACTATTTGATGCGATTGTATTCATGTCACACCAATCAAATTGATGTAATAAGGGATCAGATCTTGAAAATATAAAATTTAAGAAGTTATTTGTAAATTTTAGTCAGGAGTAAGAAGTGGAAAGGAAAAAACTCGAAGCTTGCCGAGGGGAGTGGAGGAGCAAAACAGCGGAGCAACGGAAGCGGCATCCTTCGGATCCGCCACTATGGCTGCCGCTTCTCCGCTCCTCTCCCTTTCCATCCTCCTAATCGTCGTCCTCCTCCCAGCCTCGGACGCCATCTACTGCGACGAGGATGACTGCTACGATCTCCTGGGGTACCGCGCTTTCCCCTCCACTCCGTCCTTGTCCTGCTTTCTTGGTTCCTTCGCCCCCTCAGATTCTGTGCGTGATGCAGGCTTAAGCAGGACGCGAACGCGTCGGAGATCAGGAAGGCCTATTACAAGCTCTCCCTCAAACAGTGAGTTACTTCCTTCCTCGGTTAATGTCTTGCCCCCTTGCTAATTCAACCTGATGCGACGCCGACCGTTTCTTGGATTTTCCTTTGCCGGCAGCCACCCTGACAAGAATCCTGATCCGGAATCACGGAAGCTGTTCGTCAAGATCGCTAATGCCTATGAGGTGTGGCCTCGACACTTGTGCACATTTTGTTCTTGCTTGAGGTTCCTTTTGTTTGGGCAATGGCTCAAACATCTGTTGCCCCATGAACTGTTTCCTAATTCAATTCTGTGGGTTTATGCATGATTTATTACGTGCACCAATGATTTATGAGTTTGGTCCATGTATGTGTCTGATATAAGTTGCTTTCGTAATGAAAAAGCAGGGCGTGAGCCTTTTATCTAAAAAAAATGTATCTGATATAACTTGGTATAGGAGTTGTGTCTATTATATCTACAGGCTATCTGAGATGGCAACGTATCATATGAGAACCACGTTCGTTTGCGAACTATGAGAACTCAAATCATAGGATACGTTGCCATCTGAGATACCTTTTGACTAATTAAGCTATGGAATTGCAGTGCAATCTGCTTGAGCTTTCCATCATTGAACTGTTGATCGTTTTTGTTTCATTGAATTTAAGAAAATAACAGGTTGGAGATTCGACTGCTATCTCCCATGATCGTTTCTGAGACAAGTGGTCCATATGTAGTGACAGTTATCTCCATTTCTTTCCCATCATTTGAGGTGCCAATACCGGCATACCGCACCATCTCTTGGTGTTTAATCTGTTGTTACATGTGGTCTAAGATTGTCTGATGAACCTGGGAAACAAGAGTTTCTTAAGTTTGTAAAAATGGGACATGATGTGTCTTGTAACTTATATGTCCTGAACTCTTTCTGTGGATTAATGCTATGGTAAGTATGTTTCTTTACATGCTTTTAGACTAGTAAACTTGGGGTTTTTTCTTTTCCCTTGTCAATATTGTTCATATGAAATTTGGAGTATCCAAATAATTTTCCCTATCCATGGGAAGATGTAGAAGTACAATGCTAACTGTCGATCTTGCATTGAATATTCGTTCCTCCTAACTTTTATTTTATTTTATTCATCAGATTCTAAAAGATGAATCTACTAGGGAGCAGTATGACTATGCTATTGCACATCCAGAGGAGGTAAGCTTGCATCCCCAGTTTGAAAGAGGGATAAATTGACTATTTTATATTTTATGTAAGTGTATTTAGAAAAATGAGATTCACATTTCAAATTCCATTTTCATGTTACTTTTTTCTTATATACTGCCTTCATACCATTTTAGTTGACGTTTTAGAGCCCTCTAGTTTTATCAATTTACTTGATGTTCTATGTTCCTAAAGCAAGCAACCCTCCTAACTTCTACAACACTATCTTTTAGAATCAGGGAAAAGTTAGGAGGGTTGCTCAGCCCCGGATGCTAAACAAATGTGCCAAGTTTCCTTTATCACATCTAAAATGGTTATTGCCAAAATAGAAGTCTATGTTACTGTGGCATGACAATATGACACAAATAGCGAATAGCTGCTGCTATGCAAAATATCTTCTTTGTACTTAATAACACACGACATATTCTGATGCTATGTTTAGGTTTTCACTAATTTGTTTTTTAACACAGTCTTTGTACATTCAAATTTTAATTAGAAAGTATATAGATACATCTTTTTATCCCAAACTATTTCATCACATCAAACAAGCCTGAGCTTTACCGCCTGCGACCAGAAGGTCTAGGGTCGAGCCCCAGCCTCTGCACATTGCACAGTGTGCGGGTAAGGCTGTTTGCTGACACCCTTCCCCAAACCCGCGCAGTGCGGGAGCCTACGACACTGGGTATGCCCAAACAAGCCTGAGCCTGAGTGCCTGACATTTTACTCAAAAATCCTGGAGACCTGTAAACAGAGTTTTCAAGGATAAACCATTTCTTGAAAATTTATGGTAAACTTTATAATCTCAACAAAAAAAAAAATCAATATCTAAATGGGATCGGCTTTACCATATTTCTCCATATGTGTTGTTAAATACTAATCACAATTTATATGTTTTGTTTATCTTTCTTCATTTCAGGTTTTTTACAACACAGCTCAGTATTATAGGGCGTATTATGGGCATAAAACGGTTTGTGTTTTCTATCAATAAAGTTTGAGGACCAATTTTCTGCCTAGTTTTGCTAGTGATGCAACTGCAACTAATTCTACTGCCAATTTTTTATAGGATCCTCGTGCTGTGTTGATTGGCCTTCTTCTGATTATTTCAGCGTTTCAGTACATAAACCAGCTGACAAGATATAACCAGGTATGGACACACAACAAGAGGTTCTCAAATTTAGTTCTAATTCTTTTGTTAATGAACTAGATAACTCATTCATTTTCAGTACTAAGGTCCTGTTTGGAATTTGGATGTGAAGTACTTTTGAAATATTGAGAGAATACCATGATTTATAAACTGTGGTATTATTGATGCCATGGTATTTTCAGAGTAAAATAAAAAATCACTCCTGACCATTTTTTTCTTAAACTCAACTTTCTCTGGTCGTTGGCTCGCGCCGCTTGACTCACGTTGTGTCCGTTATTCAGCAGGCTGATGATATGGTCATTCCCAACACACATGCAAGTACATGCATTGTTCTAAGCACATGAGTACAATATGTAGAACACTGATTGATTCAATTTTTTAATAATTCAAATAAGTGAGTATTTCTGGTCAAATTGAAGTTTTACCAACAAAAACATATACTAGTTATTGGCCATCTTGGATATGATAGTCTGAACTAAATTAATACATTTTTCAAGTTGAAATACGGGGTCACCCAAACAGGCCTTGGTTTTAATTAAACTGTATGGAACCATGGTATTTAAACACCGTAGTATTTCTCTGAGGTGAAAACAAAAGCTATGGTTTTCATGTAACTGAGGCTTGTAAATACTTTACATCCAAACAGGACCTAACTGTTGACTATTAATTTCAAAGGTTTTTATGCAGTTTAACATACTGCCAATTATATAGTTTTCACAGTAATGTAGTTTTCACAATAATGTAGTTTTCGAAGAATTCTACATTGATGCCACTAGGGATGAAAATGGGTAACCTGAGGAACGCTTGAACCCTCTGTAGTTCAGAAAAATGAATATATTTTTTTCCAAAATATGATCTCACGTTGAGAAAAAAATTATTGAACTAAAGATGTCGGGTATCCTTAGGGGTTACCCATTTTCATTCCTAGCTGGCATACATGTTTTGCCTCATCATACGACCTAATTCCTTTTTCATTTGTATTATAATTTATTTAATGGAACCTTTTGCCATCTCACTGTTTACAGCATTTCAAACCCTTCTATAGGCAACCGGTATTTTGGTCTTGCATTTAGCAAATACCTAGTATTAACTATAATATTTTTCTCTCATCAGCATTGACTTTTAAATAAACATATATTTTTTTGGGAGACTCTGCAATTGAAAAATGTGGTTTCGACATTACTTTTTTACGATTTGTATTATGCTGAGAATGATGTTATACATTATCATTTTTCATTTTCTCCACTTATAGTGGAAAGACAACTTAGCCTTTTAATATCATAGATCTCAACAGCATTGCAAACATCTGATGCCCGTCTTGCAGGCAATAGAAAGTGTCAAACAGACTCCTGCATACAGAAATAGGTTGAAAGCATTGGAGTTTGAGCGAACAGGAGGAATTGCAAGCAAAAAGAAGGGTCACAAGCAGGTGGATAGGTAAGTCAATATTTTCTATTTCACCAATTTCGTATCATGAGTATTTAGGTGATTTTGATATATGAAATTCAAGGTTGCTTTTGTTCCATCTCTGTTTATTGATAAATTGCAAGAAATGTAATATTTTAGTAACATGTTTAGTTTGTTGTCAACATTGTGCTGGAATAGTTTGATTAATTCCTTTGCTCTTTCAGAAACTGTGTTTCAAATAGATGCATTCTGAAATACTTTGATTGATTCCTTTGCTCTTTCAGAAACTGTGTTTCAGAGATATGCATGTTGATATCATTGCATCCTACTTTGATTGTGATATTAGCATGCGACTATGTGCATTATTCATTGTGTAATCTTTCATAACATGAAAAGTGACTTTGCTTGTTGGTTATATCATCTTGAATTGATCTGGTATGACTGGCTCCAAATGTCTAATAGCTTTCTTTCTTATTTTAAAAGGTTTACACAACATAATGGCATTTTATTCATGTAGGAAGGACGAAGTAAAGCTCAGTAATGAAGTTGAATTGCAGATTCATGGGGTCGAGAAACCATCTGTGTGGAGGCTCTATGGTGTTCAGTTTGTACTTTTACCTTACTACATCGGCAAGGTAAGTATAGGCCTTCTAAATTTATATGTTTTCCTATTGCACCCTTTTGCAATCACCTAGTTGTGGTTAACATTTGGCATGAAACATACTGACTGAATGGCATGTGTATCTTTTCTCATGGCAGATCCTGGCTTGGGAGATTTGTTGGTTTTGGAGATATCGGGTAAAGAAATTGCCATATGCATGGGAGGATGCTTGTTACTTAACTCGGACGTCACTCAAGATTCCTGTTAATACATGGAAAAATATGGGTAATTACTAATTCATCTTGCAATATGTGGCGTGTTATGGGCAGGGTTTTTGTGAAGGTTGTAAGAGTGATGGGCTCCTGGACAGCCCTGTGGCCAAGACATGATGCATTAGCTCATAGAGAGGAGCAGGGGAGGGCTTTGTTATTTATGCTTGAAATTGAAGTGTGTTGCGTAACTTTTTGTATCCATACATGGCTTGCTTATCATATAACATACGTTGAATAACAAATGCTAAATACTAAAGTTTGATAGAATAATATAGCCTTATTTCTGATTAGGTTCTAGTTGACCAGGGTTGTGCTGTTTCAGTGTTAGCTATGTCTTTTTTTTTCTCGAACCTTCTTTGTGTATGTAGTTCCATCCAGTTAAGTCAGCATTGTTGCAGCAGATAAACTTATACTGTCCAAATGTGTCAAAATGTTTTTTAATGGCTTGGTTTGGGCTATGTCTTTTTTTCATGCTCCATGTTAAGCCTCTAGTCTACTCTACTCTTAGCTTGTTACTCCATGTCTCCATAGTGTCCAAATGTGTCTGCTCATGCCTTGGTTTTGCACCAGATTTATTTTGGTTATAGGTTTTATAAGGTGTTGGAGAGAAGTATTACGGTTTATTAGAGGTTTTATGAGGTGGTGGAAGGCGGTATCACCAATTTAATGGAGACAAAATTAGTCATAAGCAATTCACATATAAATACTCTTTTAGATTAATTTACTGTTTCATTCTGATGCATTATATTCTACCATTTTGAGGATCTGTATTTGGCAAGAGTACCGCTATAGGTCCAACCCGATTGTCCTACTCATGTACAACTCAAGCTATTATAGAAACTATATATCATCATTTGGAAATTTAAAACACTTGATTACCATATATTCATCCAGTTGGAACAGAGTTGGACATTCGGGTTGGTTCTACAGCAATTTCCATTTGGCAATAAGCATATTCTGCAAAAGGTTTCTTCTGCTACATTGTGTACTCGGTTGAACTAGGAAGTTGGTCAGAGTGGCCAACTTGCATATTCTTCATAATGCATAGAATTATTGAACAAGTTTTTCCATTATAGAATTTAATACTTGAGTTTCTTTGCTTTACTGTTTCATAATGATGTTAGCTTATGGTTTCGCACATCTGTTCCAGATGAGTCGACAAAAGAGAATCTTGTTACTAGGCGCCTTTGGGAAAGGAATAACATGGAGAGGTACACGGCAGAGATGAGAAAGGAATTAAAGCGTAGAAGATAGATGTGTTTCATTTTTCACTAGAGACAACAAAGACAACATGCTAGTCAGAAGTATTATACACTATACAAACAAACTTACTCGGGATTGAGTTCATCAGCAGCTAATCAAGTAGAAAAACATTGTACTGTTAATCTTTTGAAGCTTCATGTTCATGCTCCCAATTGTCATGGTGCAAAGATTCAAATCATTTTTGTAACTACGTCAACAAATGTAGTCACATTGCTCTATATGTTGGGCAGTTATATTGTAGTATATTTATCCACGCTGGTTCCTATCTATTGAGTCATTGAGGAATTAATAAAGTAACATCTACATGTTTGTATGGATCTAAGCTAAAACATATAGCGTTGAAGTATCTGGACGTCCTAAATCCATCGTGGTACATATCACTAAGCCTTGGAATCATTTTTTTCTGAAATGAAATTTGATTGACAATATTTTAAATTTTCAGTTTGCATATTTGTATCACCTTAATTTTGTGTAATTTTGGAATATGTGATACTTATGTGGTTATGCGCAGTCGTGGGAGTTATGACGGTTTTTAGAGGTAGCCGGCGTACAAACTTTCTCTCTGCCATGTCAAAGGTTGGTCCCTGCAGTGCATTGAAGAATCCTCAGGCCTGTTGCCCAACAAATGCGTAGAACAACAATAATAACGGATAAAGACCTCAATTACAACAAGGTGGCCGGTTGCTTTTCAAGCAAGAACAGCAAATGATACTGATCACGCTTCCGTGGTGATCACCGGATGTCCGGATGATTTACACGATAAATCAAGGTCAAGAAGAATGAGACATAATAGATGTGCTCGAGGATTGTGCTCTGGCCTTCCGTCAAAAGACCCACATACATAATACTATATATGACCAGAAGCCTCCTACTCGTGCGTAGCAAATTCTTCTATGTATAAACCGTATCTTCTTCTCTGCCACATCTCTAGATTCCCGCATCCACAGCTCAATTCATCAGCCATATGACTCGGCATCGACGAAAGCACAGACTGGAGGTCTGGAGCGAGAAGAAGGCCGCAGAAGTGATCTCTCCTGCCTCCTTTACATTATCTGGTTGTGGAAGTGCATCATATATGAATCGTGGCGGCAGTTTCGGCCTCCACAACGGCAGTAGCAGTAGCAATGGAGTTTGTTTTCTCGCCGCCTCGGTCTCCGTGGCAAGGAGCCATTTCGATCGGCGCGTGGGAGCAGTCGGCGTCTGCAAACTGGTGACGGTGTTTTTGTCCGGCCTAACGGTGTTAACAGTGAATGCTAACAGAATGATAAAAGGGGAGCGGCGCGCACCTTTTGATGCTAATTATCGGTACGTAGTGGGGTTTTAAAGCGAGATGATAATATGAAGAGAGACAGAGATCGATTTAACCTGACTTGGAACGAGTAGGTTGAAAAAGACGTGAATGAGTGAAATAACTCTAAGGAACTAGCTATAGATAAGAGCGCTTAGAGACCAGCAATAGAAGTGTCCGAACCACGATCCTTTTTCTTTCCTTACCCTTAATTCTAACTTTTGTCTTGTGTTTTTTTCGTGATTTCTATGGGTTTCATCTCCAGTCTGCCCTAACTTGCTTGGGATAAAAGAAGAAGCGGACCTAGGGGGTATGCCACCTATGCCATGGCATACCCTAGGTCCAAGTAATAAGTACAAGTATATATAGGTCACTTCTAGTAAAAACAATTATTTTAACTAACACAATGAAACAAGCACAATTCAAGTGGTTTATATCAACAAAGAGTAGTCCTATTGCATTAAGGTCATGAGTTCAATACCTAACAATAGCTTTTTTTGAACATTTTTTTTCGGCATACCCTTTAGTAAAACTCTAGGTCCGTCACTGGATAAAAGGCTTTGTTGTTATGATATTTCGGTGCTATGAAACAAATTCTACCTTGTTAGTTTGCCGTGAAAATATTGTATTTGAAGGTCTACTTTGTCTGTACGTCTACATTTTTTATTTTTATTATATATATATTTTTTTTCGAGAAACGCCTAATTATATATGCACAGAGGCGGGTAATCTGGTGCGGTAAGGCCGCACCAATCCTTCAGTTCAAAGCCTTTTAGCTCGAGTGGGCTAAAATGTACTGGGCCTAGCCCAAGTCCATAAAAGCCCGTAAGCCCATCTCAGAGGACAAATCGGAGAATGCACAAACTAAAACCCTACCTCCACTGCTATATATATACACTTTCCCACGCCCCCCTTCCACTCTTTCATCCCGGCGGCGGCGGCGCGAAGGAGTAGCAAGCAGAAGTAGGAGCGCGCCGAGGAGCGGCGACCCAACCCGAGCTCGCAACCATGGTGAGCGCCGCCATCCCTTTCTTCTCCCCTCTCTGCCGCTCCACGCGCGCCTGTTCTCTCAGAAGATCTGTGCGGTGCGCTTGTTCTCCCGGTAAATCTGAGCGGCGCGCTTCTTCTGTGAAACATTGCGCCGCCGATTACGCCGTATATGGCTCGCTCTCTTTGCGATAGGAATCCTGCGTCGGGCCTTTCTTGACGCATCGTAGAGGCTTGCTGATTTCAGGTGCCGCCTAGGGTTTTGTTGGTCGTTGCAAGCGGGTTTCTCTTGTTTGCTAGTCCAGGCCCTTTGAGTATAGTACTGGTCGTGTTTCCTCCACCCCATGGAGAATAGTGACATTTGATTTGTTGCTGTTGTGTGCTCTGAAGCTACTTGTAATTTTTGAGCATTTTGATTCAATTACTTTACATGATGATGATAGTATACTCAGTGTATAGCATAGATACCATTTTACTTGATATCTGAAACATCTGTGTTTCTATAATCGTTAAATGTTCCTATAATTACTACTTGCTACAGCTCTTTGAATTGTGTTCCTATAATTACTTTACATGATGATGATAGTATACTCAGTTGTTTCTTTTACTTGTGGAACAGGCTAGGGGTTTGAAGAAGCATCTGAAGAGGCTCAATGCCCCCAAGCATTGGATGTTGGACAAACTTGGCGGAGCTTTTGTAAGTTTTCCAATTTTTTAGAGCTTTTGCTGCTGCTTTATTCTGATTTCCATGATTCTGAATGATTAATTCTTGATATTGTTACAATCAATAGGCCCCCAAGCCTTCCTCTGGTCCCCACAAGTCGAGAGAGTGCCTTCCTCTGGTCCTCATCATTAGGAACAGGCTCAAGTATGCCCTGACATACCGTGAGGTCATTTCCATCCTGATGCAGCGCCATGTGTTGGTTGATGGCAAGGTCAGGACTGACAAGACTTACCCTGCTGGGTTCATGGGTATGCACTGATCTTTCTTTCCCTAAACTGTTGGTTCATTGCTATCCAGTTATGTTCATTGGTATCCTGTTAATTATTATAACCTCCTTTGTTTTGTCAGATGTGATTTCCATTCCCAAGACCAATGAGAACTACAGGCTTCTGTATGACACCAAGGGACGCTTCCGTCTTCACCCCATCAAGGATGATGATGCCAAGGTTTCCCTTTGCTCCTTTTGCTGCAGCTGTTCTATTTTTTAGCTGAATGGTTGTGCTACTTTTGTCAATTAAATAGTAGATCTATTGTTGCAGATGTTAGGAATGTTGTGCATTGAAGTTGAAAGAGTTGTCCTTTTTCTATGGATTTATTTATTTATATAGTTTTATCAGTTTATCCTTTGTTGTCTCCATTTGCTACAGCTGTTCTATTTTAAGCTGAATATTCAATATCCAAATAACTTTATTTCTTGCTAGTGTAGTTTTTCTTAGATCGAATTCAGTTTCCTAGGTCATGTGATAGATGTTGCAGTACTAAACAGGTAAGATTGTGGGCATGAATATTTCTAGCTGATACTTCTTCAATAGGACGATCTCTAAGTAGAAACTGACTTAGTACTTACAGGAAGCTCTGCCCTTTTGCTTAAGAAGTTAAGCACTACATCACTCAGTCTACCCTTTTGAGAATCTTTACAGTGCCTTTGTAAAATTGGGATTATATATGTATTCTTGTTGATATATTCATGTTATTGCACTTAAAGCTCTGCCTTCTGTTTTCAAGTTCTCATATGATCTGAAGTATTGATTTATGTTTATTGATGTGCAGTGGAAGCTTTGCAAGGTTAGGTCTGTTCAGTTTGGTCAGAAGGGTATCCCTTACCTCAACACCTATGATGGCCGCACCATCCGCTACCCTGACCCTCTCATCAAGGCCAATGACACCATCAAGATTGATCTGGAGACCAACAAGATCATTGACTTCATCAAGTTTGATGTCGGCAATGTTATCATGGTGACTGGTGGAAGGAACACTGGCCGTGTTGGTATCATCAAGAACAGGGAGAAGCATAAGGGAACCTTCGAGACCATCCATGTTGAGGATGCTACTGGCCACCAGTTTGCCACCCGTCTGGGTAATGTGTTCACCATTGGCAAGGGCAACAAGCCTTTGGTGAGCCTTCCCAAGGGCAAGGGTATCAAGCTCAGCATCATCGAGGAGCAAAGGAAGCGTGATGCTGCTGCCCTGGCTGCTGCTTCATAAATATGAGTTGCTATAGTGAGCTATCTTCTGTATTCAAGGATATGGGTCTGTTGCCAGACTCCTTTTTAAGTTTTGCCTGATGCTTGTTGAATCGTGAACTAATGTTTTCCAAGTAGGAACATGTTTGCCATGTCGCTGTGGTTAATGTGGTTATTACTTACTCGGAGCTTTATCTCAATACACTTTCGTATAAGGTGTAGTATTGTTTTTTTGTGCAATCCCAAATGCGATGGCAAACGCAAGGAGGCCTAATCGGTACTGTCTGCCTGTTATGCTTAATTTGAAATCTGATGTGCGAGATGTTTCTCAGTCCTTCGCTTCTGCATTTGTGTTTTGTTTGATCTATTGTTGCAGCTATTTGCTTTCGTTAACTGTTCTTATATTGATAGGCATTGTAATGCTGATTCCAAATTCTTCTCCGGAGGTGGGGCATTTCATTTTAAGGTGAGCTGAATTTTGTCCGTTGCCGTAGCCATTTATGAGGTTGCTTGAGATTTGTCCTCCATTATTTCTTCGCTCTTAACGTGCTTGCCAGTGGGCACGTTCTGGTTAAGATTTGTGAGCTAAGTTAGAATAGTTGCTGGAAAATCCGCTTGTGGCTAAGAGCGTCTCCTACAGCCTAGGCGAAGGATTCTTTTCTCCTAAATATTGCTATTTTCTCAATAAATATGGCTCCAGCGGTCTATCTAAACATGAAGGAAAAATAGATCCTCCTACAACCACACAGGAAAAATAGATCCTCCTACAACCACTTCCTTGGCCGGCAGCCTCGCTCGCAATCGCCGTAAAATCTGCTGTTCCTGCCGTAGGAGTTCCCCTTCGAGCGCCTTTCTCTCGTGCCAGTTTACGCGGAGGGCTCCTCCCTACGCGTGCTGGGGTCTAATTTATTCATCGGTGTTCCGAGTTGCAATCGGACCGCCGACCTTAATCAAGGTTGTTTCTCTCTCTTCGATAAATTGCTTTCCGGCTAGTAGAAAGAGTCCTGCGTGAGAGGTAGCATAGGAGAGATTAAGGTTGTTTCTCTCTCGTCGATAAACTGCTTTCCGGTTAGGAGAAAGAGTCATGCGTGAGGTAGCACAAGAGAGAACATGAGTAAACTCGTTCGCGTTATGGAGTCCTACGTTGAGATCGGAGACCGGTAGCAATTGGAGACGTCTTCGTTCTGGATCAAAGACTATTTCAAGGATCCTAGGAATAGATATACTCCAGGAGGAAATTACAAAAGGATCCACTATGATGTGGCAACTTTGAAAATAGATTTGGAGTCGGTTTTAGCTAGACTGTTGGTTTTCATTAATTTTTTGCATGGTTTCTATTTTACATCCTAACTAAAAAAAGTTAAAATTAGAATTTGTTTTGGCTAGGCTAGTGGAGGTGCTCTAAAATGAAATTTTGGCGTTCAGCAGGAAAGGCAGCTGCTAAGTCGCTTGGGTACAAAAGGTTTCGTTGTGATCTTCGTCTTCATCATGGACATACTCTTCCGGAGTGGGAGGTGCCCTAGATTTCTTTGCATGCCAATCTCTTCCTCTCTGTATAACAAAGTCCATTCTTCAGCTTCTGAAATTACAGCAGGATTAAACTACTGGAAGGAATAAATATGGCACCTTTGATGAATGTCTGGACTTGCCGCTGATATCAACACCAGACCTATCTCTGCCATGCTTCCTGTCAACGAATGCTTCCAACTTCCAAGACACTTGGAAGATCATTGATCATGGCAAATAAGCGCTTCCTGATGTGATATAAAAAGAGCAATACCACCTAATCAGTAAAAGTCTTCACCTTAATATTTTGCACAGATTTGACAAACATATTCTCTGGTGATATCAGTTTTCAGTCTCGATCTGAATCTCTTTTGGTTAGAAACATTGTCTTGACACACAATACAGATATATGTAGAGCTAATTTAAACAGAGTGAGACTTCATATCCAATATCTGGAGTAGTTGGTAAGTACGGTAAATCAATTACTAGCAGCATATTGATCCGTATGGCAGCAAAGGGTCTAATTGCCTTTCCAAGTAGTGAAAAATGGTAAGCACAATAAATACATGCTTACAGGTAAAACTACTTTGGAATCAAGGAATTAAGTCAGAATATCACAATCATGTATACCAATATATCACATCAAAGGATGTTAACACGGGCTGAATATTTCTCCTCAAGAGATTTAAGTACTGAAAGAAATCAGAACCTATGCCTCATTATCAACAACACATAAAAGGCTTACAATGGAAACATATACAACAACAAAGATTGATAGTTGCTACAAAAGAGGTAATACATCTTTTAACAGTCCTTTCATTTGTGGTGGGAACTAAGATTACAAACAAAAAAATTATGCAAGCTGAAATTTCAATAGATGCACAATGCTTAAAATGACAATTGAAAAGTCAATGAAGAGGACTAAGATTGCCACGCCTAAGGTTAGTCACGTCACATATTTTTAAACAGTTGTTTGGTTGGCTGTCATAACTGTGGCAAACTACACCGAAACCGAACCGATTTAACCGATATTTTACTTTATTTGGTTAACTAAGATATATTTCGGTTACTAGAATTGGGTAATTAGGTTAACTAAAATTATTTAGGTTTTTAATATTGCAAACCCGAAATAACCAAAATAACCGAACTTCTTGTATATCATATTTTAGAAACTATTGTTTGTTTTTCTACGTGCTTAATTGCCAATTATCTAGAAGAAGAATTGATGTAGAAAGATTTAATTACCACTCAACATCAAATATATTAATATATAGGACTTAGTTTGATTTTTTACTATCATATTTGTATTTATTCTAATTAACATCTTAAAAGTTTTATATGAAATAGAATTATTTGTCAACTTTAGGTCAGATGTGAACTTACTATAAAGAATTGGGTTCGGTTTTGAATTTTCTATAAAGAATTTTAATTTTCAATTTTGATAAAACTGATTTTTTGTGAGACGGAAATAACCGAATCATAATAGTCCAGCCCTACTAAATATAAGCAGCCATGCTATTAATCCCCTTATTAATGTCACATGTGGACTTAGACTAATCCCCATATTAATGCCAGATGTGAACTTACTTTGCCCATGAGTAGAAAAGTTATGAGCTACTCCTGTGCAAAAATATAAGCGGCCGTGCTACCTTATTCTTAACTTCGATGACTTAAGCATTGATCGAAAGGAATTCAATTTTTGAAGCGACAGAAAATTAGCCAGCGCTATTAATTAATTTTAAAAAAAGAACGGAAAATTAGACGAAGTCAGGCTTCAGCCAAAAAAAGGCCCCTGCTGAGGCTGCTGCGCTCTTCGATGTTTCCGATGCGATGCGCCCAAGCGCCGAGCTTTCAGTGATTCGCTGATCCCTGACATCATACCGTGGGAACTGTGAAGTCATCACCCGACAAGAGCAAATCGTCAGAGGGATCTATCGGATCAATGGAGGTCCGCGCCCGCGCGCCCGGCAAGATCATCATCGCCGGCGAGCACGCCGTCGTCCATGGCTCCACGGCCGTCGCCGCAGCCATCGACCTGTACACCACCTCCTCCCTCCGTGTCCTCCCCGCAGGTATCCATCCGCCCCGCCCCCGCCCTCCAACAGACCGTCTGATTCTTTCATTCATCGCTGCTGGTCTTACCACTCTCCTTGACAGGAGAAGGTGGCGACGCCGACGCGGTGATGCTGGACCTGAAAGACTCGGGCCTCACCTTCTCGTGGCCGTGCTCGCGCCTCCGCGAGGTTTTTGGGGAGGGCAGCAGCAAGGCGGAGGCGCCGAGGGCGTGCTCCACGGACGAGCTGGCCGCCATGGCCAAGATTCTGGAGGAGCACGAGATCCCCGAGGCCAAGATCTGGCTCTCCGCCGGACTCTCAGCCTTCCTCTTCCTCTACACCTCCATCTTGGGGTTGGGCTCTTCTTCCCAAAGCAATCTTGTGAAAACGCTGACACTTCCCACTAGCACATTTGATCGATTTGATTCGTTGGGCTCCTGTGCAGTTGCAAACCTGGGAAGGTTGTGGTGAGTTCAGACCTGCCAATGGGTGCGGGCCTTGGCTCGTCGGCAGCATTCTGCGTCTCCATGTCAGGGGCGTTGTTAACAGCAGCTGGTGTGGTCGGTGTTGGAGGTGGTAGTCGAGGCGAGGAGTGGGAGGTGCTTGAGAAGGATGATCTCGAGCTTGTTAACCAGTGGGCGTTCCAAGGGGAGAAAATCATTCATGGCAAACCTTCAGGCATCGACAATGCAGTCAGCACTTTCGGTATATGCTTTTACATTCACCACTTATGACCTCTCAATTTGCTATTACTAAAAAGCCGTTATACCCATGATTGCCTTGAGCAGACTAATAGTCTATACATGAGACAAGTTGTCAAAGAACCCGATCATGGATGCATAACAGGAACCTGATGCCATCATTGAACATTTTGCATATATTATACTGCAAAGCTTTGGGTTATCAGAATCAGAAGTTCAATTGGGCAGTTCTTCCAATTTGTGTTGGTTCACTAAATTTGTTGTATGAATGTTAGGTAGCATGATCAAGTTCAAGAAGGGGGATTGACAAACCTTAAATCTAGGAACTCAGTGACAATGCTCATTACTGATACAAGAATTGGTAGGAACACAAAGGCCTTGGTTGCTGGTGTATCAGAAAGAGCCTCTAGGCATCCAGATGCTATGGCTTCGGTCTTCAATGCAGTGAACTCCATCAGCGAAGAACTTTCGAGCATTGTTGAGTTAGCAGCTGAGGATGAGATAGCCATCACCTCAAAGGAGGATAAGCTAGCTGAGCTTATGGAGATGAACCAAGGTTTGCTTCAGTGCATGGGAGTCAGCCACACCTCTATAGAAACTGTGCTGCGGACAACTCTGAAGTATAGCTTGGTCTCGAAGCTTACTGGAGCTGGTGGTGGAGGCTGTGTTTTGACTCTCATACCAACTCGTATCCTCTTTTCATCCTAATTTCATAGTTTTTTGTATAGCTTTTCTATAACACACATACTGCACTTCCTGTACACATTGTCCCTTGAACATTTTGACTAGGAGCTTTCTAGACATCATTCCTTTTCTTGTTGTAACACTTGCTCATAATGAATTTGACAGGATATGAATTTCTTTTGGTATAATGCCATGTCGTAAATCAAAAAAAAATCTCTTAGAAATATATATACATGAAAGGGGTCAAATTTTATCTAATCTAGATGAATTACTATGAACTACACCTATACATTGAATTTTCTAAGGATAATCAGTGAATAGATATGGCATTGAATAGTTTTTCTATCATGTGGTTTTATTCATTTGATACCTCATTATACTTCTATATTTTGCATGTGCAGTTATACCATTTGAGCTTTATGAATCTTTTTCGTGCCTACAGTTTCTTCCATGATAATACATTTTTTCCTTGACCAAATGTCAGTATTATCTAGCTTAATTCTGGAGAAAGTCACTTCAGAGCTTGCATCGTATGGTTTTCGGTGCTTCAAGGTTGAGGTTGGTGGACACGGTCTCCAGGTTTCTCAAGAATAATGCTCCTGTTTCAGGAGATAATGTAACATATTTCTAGAAACTGACTGTACTGGAGTTATTTTAGATTCACTACTAGAACTGATTTGAGGTTGGGACATTTATGTGCTATCCTTAGAAGATTGTTGTATCAATAAGCTTTCAGTTCCATAATTGTTGGTGTGACTGTTGTATCAAATGAACTTATTTGTTGCTGGTAATGGTGCATCGAATAAAACATCATCCATATTGAGAATTGAGATGTGACAGGGGTCAGTTTTGTTGCCTGTATCCTTGCATAAAGTACTATACATTTCTTTTTCAAATTTTGCCTAGCATCATCAAAGGACAGTTATTGTTGCATCATCAATCTTAATTGGCAACATACAATGATACAACATTGAACTGTTTGGAGTTTAGAGCAATGAGGCAGTGAACTTGAAACAGATATGGTCAACTCGAACAAATTTCCCAAATACCTTTGATTTCACAAGTTAGCCTTTATCCATCCATCTGTTGAGTAAGGTCATGATTTGGCATCACGTTACTTGAACCTTAATCACAAATGATGATTTAGGCTTACTTAAACTACAAATCAGCTTCAGAAAAATATACTTCGTTTCCCTTTTGTTCACAAATCCTTCTTACAAAATAGGCCCATCCTAAAAGGCCATCCTAGAAGTACCATCCCTGTTAAAGCAGCACGTTTATACAGATTCCACAGAAGGTCATGGCAGCGGCCAGCAAGCCTGATTTGATTTCGACTTTTGGATCCAGGGTTTATCTGCTCAGCAGCTCACTTGACTAATTCAGTTAGAAATAATCTACATATCATCTACTAATGTGTTATTACAAAAGGAATGAAAAAAAACCACGTTAGAGGATTACAAGTCTTCAATAATTATTGTATTTCGGTCTTGCAAATGCAACAGATTCTGGAAGGGTAAAAGATGCACAGAGCATCCATTTCCCAGGGGCAACAAGACGCACTCTGTGCATTTCAACACTACTGATCTTCTCGCCAAGTACTAAATTTATCCTCTGCAAATTAGGATACAACACATAAGTGAAAAATATTTTCAGTACCCCAAAGAAAAAAGGATACAACACTGGAGACAAATGTTACCTCATGGAAGTCATACTCAGGATCATCCACTTTGGAAAATCCATACACATGGATTTTTGGCATGACACATTGCTGTTCCAGTTGTCTATTCTGCAGAATTCCTCTGAACACATCTGAAGCAAGGAAATATGGGTTTAATTGTATGCGATCATATGCGTAAATGCAGATTTTCCAAAATCAGTTGAACTTAGAAAAATATTAAAATATATTGTTAACGGTTTTAAAGAGCAAATTGTCAACATTAGCACTTTTTTTTTACGGAACCACAGAACTCGTCTTCCATGAAAATTATCTTGGGGCAATTTCATATGATGCTGTTGTACTGTTCTCCCATGAAACCAAATCCAATGGTTCTCTAAAATATGATATTCTGAGAAAATACAAAAACATGAAAAGGTAAACAAGCAAGGGCAGAATCATAGGAACTCATCCCTGCATTCCAAACATTAACGGTTACATATATACATCAATGGAAATTTCATCCAGGTGAAAGGAGAGAACATCCAGCTGTGAGTATTTACCAATAAAGCCAAACTCACAACAAAGGAATTGTGTAATACTCACCTAAAAACTCGGCAGCATCATTGGGTAAATTCATTACTATTTGTGTGACTGGGCTCACATCCTGGCTCGAATATATTGCGCTGATAAACCTTCTAGCATCCATGTTAAAAGTCTATACAACAAAAATAATATATGAAATTCACCAAAAATCATGAAGCTGGCAACCACCAGTACAACACATTTTAGTCATCTAACGTTTTAATAAATCCAACAATAATAAAGACTTTTAGTCCCATAGGATGTGCTAGAGATGAAATCCAAAAGAATCACCAAAAGGGAAGCTAAAGAGAGGAAGATAAGTTAAAAACAAAGACATCTTCCAACTTTTAATGAATTCAAAACACAAAAGCAAGGTGGATGCAATGTCATATCTCCACTGCTTTTCATTTTTCAAAATATATCTTTGCAGCTTCTAGAAACATTTCAATGCAATTAACAGAGATCACACCTTCAACTATTGTTCTAGCCAATAACAGCAACAATATGGATACTACGTTGCCACTATTTCAGCTATTTATGGGATTCATACTTAAGGGCAGAAGACTTGAAGATAAACTAATGAATAGAATACTACAACTTTCTTGTGCATCTCAAAAAATTTTACCTCAATTTTCCTTTCGAGTTTGTTAAGCACAACGTTTCTCTCAAGGTACTCCACAGCTGCAGGGTTTATGTCATTTGCATACACATATTGTACCTTTTTGGCAGCTAAAATTGCTAATGGACCGACCCCAGAGAACATATCACCTGCATCAATTGAAACAATCAATAATTGCTTCTATTAAAGCATAAAATTTAGACCCTCCATCATTATGTTACTTCACAAATTATGAAAATGCATCGTGTTCAGTAAAAATGCAAAAGAAGAAAAAAGCCGATTATCATAGCATATCTTAATTAGACTAGTTTTTGGCACATTGTATTTTTGTGGGACAGTTGAGAGTTAAGGAGTTACGGTGTATTTAAAATGATGACAGAATGCTTTCATATGCCCACGAACTATGTGACGAAGTGGGATGGTACCACTAATAAGACTGTAGACAAGTTCTCGGGCTGAGTAAAGTAAAAAGGTAATTATAGAGTCACTGAACATTTCAAATTCAAAGAGCAATGTGCCGTTTAGTGAAATTTATTTGCTTCTTCATACTGTTCTGATCAGATAGACCAATAATTGTCTACTGAACAGGGCAATAAGACAGATGTCTGACCCAGATTTTACATGCAATAGAACAGTCTAATAATAAAAACAGAGCCAGGCTACTTCCTCCATTTTTAAATTGGTAGCGCCATCGGCTTTTTCACTTATATTTGACCGTTCATCTTATTCAAAACATTAGTTTAAATATACAAAATTATAAGTTTATATCTATATTTTCTTTAGTGACAAAACAAGTCTTAACAAAATATATGATAACTTTTTACAAATTTTGAATGAGACGAATGGTCAAACATAACTAAAAAGAACGGATGGAGTAACTTACAAACAACATCAGAGTTTCTAAAGATATGGTCCACAAGCCTCTGCCTCTCCGTAGCTAACCTCGAATTCCAATACCTGCGCCATCATCATTGGGTTTTACTGATTTGGTACAGAAAATCAAGCACAGTTGCAACAAAGGTATAAGACATATGGATCAGATAAGAATAAGAACATACACTGCCCCAAGATCAACTTGAAAACGAAGGCCACTCTCAGTGACGGTCGTACGAAGGGAATCTTTACCGGCTAATACTTCAAGTTGCATAGTTCTATAGTCATTTTGAATAGTGTCTGTCTTATTGACAACAGTCTGAATTTTTGGCTTGTTTTTGTCCAGCACTACCTGCATATTGAATAAAGGTAATGTTGTCTAAAAAAAGGTAATGCAAACAAGGGAAAAGAGATATTCAAAGGTGAGAACCAACATATTATGTATTCATAGGTTACCTGGGCAATAAGTTTCTTATGTGGTAAATGTTCATCCCGTAAGTTCAAGTGTGCAATATGTCCTACTGTTTCAAAGCCCGTAGGAATGATTATACCTTCAGGGAGTATAACCTCTAAAACCTACAGACGTTATGAAATGATCAATAAAAACAACAGCAAAAAAAGGCCCCAGTACTCCTAGAAAATTTTTTCGTAAGTTTTTTTTCTGACTGGTGTAAGTTGACATATCTAATATACTGCACAGTTCACACAACCCATTGTGTGCCAACAAATCAATTACACCCACACTGCTCCCAGAAAGTGCAGTTGCATGATTTCTAAATGAGTGACCAATCCAAAGCAATGCATTTTGGAAAGAAAACAAATTATGAAAGCTCCAATATTTGTGGAATTGAATGTTACCAAATCTACACTTCATCAGTGTGTCTCATCATTGTAGATATTTAATTCAATTTCTCCTCTCAACAATATCTTTGAAGCGAACTGGCCAACAAGTTTTAGTATAAACCTTGTGTTAGTTTTCTTTTCCATTCAGTTTGCTTTCAGTCAAACCATTCAGTTTGCTTTCAATCAAAGTGTCGAGTCTGTAACTAGCCCAGTTAGCTACATTGCCGGCATGTACTCTGTTAATGAAGCCTGCAATTCAGGTGGACACTAGGCTGGTTTAGTAAGCATTATGCCAAGTTTGTAGGCCACGATGTCCGAGTCTACAGGCCACTACAGCCTTGTTTCAGTTGGCTAGCTTCACAGCCCTAAATCCACCTCTCAATTTCAGTTTCTTCGAACAAAAAACAAGTTAAGAAACCTAAGGTAACACAAGATCTTCAAACAATTCAATCTAACCTGGACAGACTGAACTTTTTGTCTGAACCCTGAATTTGCAAAGGCAGAGTGTTACCTGGACATTGGACGATACTCAAGGTTAGACAGTGACATCAGAAGTCTCACAATGCAGGCACAGAAAGTTAGTGTTTATGTAGCTACCTTCAAAAAGGGCACATTAACCTGCAGGAATACCCCTACACATTTACTTTCAGGGACACCAATGAGGCCTATAGGTAGATATTAACTGGTGGTCAAGGTCATGGGATCAAGTTTCCACTACCCATAAAGGAAATTTAAGTAGTTCATCTTGCATGTTTTCATCATTTTTTATTGGACTATAAAACAGAGTTCACATTTGCATCTTTTTTCCTAAAGTATCTTTAGAACAAGTAACATTGCCCAAGTCTAGGTAACACTGCATGCATGAACTAATTTTACAATGGTGTACCTGTTTTCTTCTAGAGCAATCTTGTTAGTTTTTAATTCAATGAGTTGAAAAATCTTCCAATCTTGTTGACAAACGGGATGTGACACTTTTTCAAACTGGTTTTGCATGTCATCCCACCTCAAAAATTTCAACAAGTTACATTCTCATAAGAATTCCCAATGATCACGTTCGAGAAAAAGAAATCCCAATGTTGTTGTTAGAATATAATAGCATTTCACATTTCATCTAAGAATGGCCACTGACCCATGTTTCTAAAGAGAAAGATTGTTTCTAGTCGCTAAACCATTGATTTGTCGCCTCAGCGGCAACTAAGAAGTTACTCAGACTAAACAATAAACGTTTCTAGTCACCAAGCCACCAATTTGTGACTAAGCACAGTTAGTTGGATGCTTTAAAAACATGGCCACTGACTAGTAATCATTGAACAAGCGCCAATTTCAGTTTTTCAGAGCTCACTTGGTATCCCAGTGTTAGTTAGATAGCAATAATGTCAAATGATTACTCTAGTATATAATCTACAGGTGAATCCTTTGTTAATTCACAATTCCATCAACAGAGAACACAAGTGAAATAACAACAACAAACAACAAGTCCCAGCATAACCATAATAATGTATCTGGAAGCAAATGATGTTTAGGACTTCAAATACAAATTAGTGTAACGAACCTCATTCATAGGCCAGTAACTATAGAACAAGGTTAGCTGGCAGCGTATAAGCTCATAAGCAGAGGATCCATCTTCAGCAGTTTCATGGTCTAATACAGTCTGCAAATAAAGTGGAACTTCTTAGAAGCGTTTAAACAAAGTATGGAATAGACCTCTCTGGTTTCTTTTAAATTGATCTTGCAAAGATGGCACAGGTTTCCCATTGTTACGGCTTACAGTAAACTACTCCTCTGTTCTGTTTTTCTTGTCCCGGGTCGTTAGGACAAGCTTTTGCACTGGCCAGCTTGTCCTGATGACAAGAATTCCAGACCATAGAGAGTATTAATTTTTAATTTATGGAAAGTGTGCATTTACAAATATCAAACACCAGAAGCGATGTCAGTATTGTGTAACAGAGGGAAATTGATGCCAGATCAAACTCCATGTAGGTGACCACTGTAAATTGACAAACTGCTATGTCGAAATGCACAAGAAACCCAAAGTTACCACCTTGACGGCCTCAGGAAGCTCATCCACCGCCCTGTCTGCATATCTCTCATCCAGCAGCAGCAACCGGGTGGGGCCCATCCTCCATGCACCCTTCCTGAAGCCTTCTTCCCCGACCAGCTCTTTCCACTCGTCGGAGTCCTCCACCGCTGCCTCCCCCACCACCTCCACCACATACGCCTTGTCTTTGTCAAGCGCTCGCGTCGCCTCCTCGTCCCCTTTCTTCTCCTTCCGCTTCCGCGGTGCGGGCCGGGAGAGGCGCGCGAGGTTGGGGAACCGCACGAATCCGCGGGCGTTGAAATCGCGGGCCAGCTTCTCCCGCCGCGCCACCGCGGTCAGCAGGGCCGGGCCGCCCTCGTCCTCGGCGGAGCGGTGCCGGGCAGGAGACGGGAGGGAGAGGGCGATGGCGAGGCCCTGGTCATTTGGAAGGCGGGCGACATTGCGGACGCGGGGCCAGTTGAGGAGGTGTCCCCTGAGGCGGCGCTCGAGGGGCGCGCAGGCGGCGGCGGGGACGCGGAGCGCCGCGAGATCGAAGACGCGCGCGAATTGGTCCGGGTGGTCCGGCGGGGCGCGACCGCGGCGGAGCGAGGGACCGTGGAGAGGATGTGGGGTCCGCGCGGGAGAAGACGATGAGGAGGATGAGAGGGGTTTGAGGCAGAGATGGAGGCGGGCGGAAGAGGGGCGGCGGAGGAAGAGGGGTGCGTGAAGGTTGAAGGGGACGTGGAGGAGGATAGCCATTGGTAAGCAAGGGGGCCAAGCACGTCGGAGGAAACGAGCAGCGCCGGCTACCGTTCAATCCAATCTGCACTCTGCCGCCAAGCCATGGCGAGAGTGCATTTCCCCCAAAAAAATTTCTCCCATCAGGGTAGAAGCATTCCTTTGTGTTTTCTTCGATAATGACAGCTAATAGTGATTTCCCAAACGAAATTAGGAGCCAAGAATTACTAATAGAATCAGTACTCAGTTAACAACTCTTGCTTGGCTCTAAATCAGTATCTTTCATCTCAGTTCGTCAAATGCTAATTATATATAAAAAAGGGTAATTGAATTTGTACCATCAATTTCTTATCTATTTGTGATTTTACTCCCGAATCTGGTATTTTTTATTTTCACCAAAACTTTTTTTAACAAAATCAAACTTCTACCATGATTTTGTTAGCAGCACTGATGCTGTTAATTACATATATAGGAAAAGATGGTCATCCTTTTGTAATTTTAACATAATTTTTTACATTAAACCATGCTAAATATATTTTGAAAGTGTTTGTTGTTTCTAAAAAGAGAAATGAAAAAATTGAATAAATTTGCAATAATTTTTATTTTTTTGATAAAATTTGCTATGTTTGGACAAATATTGCTTTTGAACACATATTTCTTGACACTGCAACAGTCCAAGTAGTTGGTCTCTCAGTCTCTCTAATGTTTTTTAATCATTTATTTGCTTCCAATCTCATGGGAGATTGAAGGCTATGGTAAATGGTAGCTCCAGCAAAAAAACCTTATGGTAAAATCACAAAAAGAAGAAGCAAATTCGAGATTAGAATTACAATTTTCCCTTCATAATTTTTTTTTTCTATTATGATATCTAAAGTCGAACCAGGGAGCAATGCAAATTGTAAAAGCAGTGTATGTAAACCTTGACAATACTTTCTTTGTAAGATGAATTTTCAAAAAAAAAAAAACTCGAGCATATGCTAAAGGTTTTACTTGTGTGATTGCACATTTTTTTTGCCTCTGTGTTATAAGTTGATGGTTCAGGCACACATATATTTATACCTATGTAAGAACATAACAGAACATAGGTATAAACTTTTTATACCTATGTGAGAATATATCAGCACTCATGTAATCCCGATTAGTAGTAATATCTTGAACTACTTAAAAATCGTTCTAAAAGTTGTATGCTTCTTTTTTAATATCTAGGCGCAATTTCATCCCTCGACAAAGTCTCGCATATGAAATTTCACATGACACATTATTCTTTGGTTCACCCGTCGTCCACGGCAAAGAAAAATGGTCCGTGCTACGAGTATGAAGATTAATTTGTGATACGAAGTGGGTACATAGTTAATGGGTCACACGTTTTAATCCCCTCGGTTGGGCCCACATAATCGTTATCTACTGCTGATTCCCCTAATTCTCCTACAAAATTATCTATGGGCGATTTTCTATGACTACATCGCTCCTTTATTTAGCAGCCCTGCATTTTCTCGTGAGCTTCCGTCTCACTGCTGCTTGCAGTACAATACGTGAAGAGCGATGTATTGTAGATGTAAATAAAGAGAATTAAAACTTAACATATAAATACCTCCTTATCCTCGAGCAGTACATCTCAAACAAATTGACATACGTTTAGATATGAACTTTTCTTCGATCCTCAGGAAAATTTTAGATATGAGCTTTTTTTCTATTCTGGCTCGTGTGTCAAAGAGACAGAGACCAAATAATTCTCAAAATTCTCAGAGAGAGAGAGAGAGAGAGAGACCAAATAAGCGGACATGGACGGACCGGGCCGTAGGGATCCACGAGAATAGAACGATCGACAGCCGAATATCTGGCCCAAACCCAACTCACGTAGGAAACCCTTCCTGTTTGACGTATCTCGTGAACTGTTGTGATCCTCCAAAAACAAAAACAAAAGTCTTGCACTTCTGGTTGTATATATAATACTCCAAAATCTCAGATAGCACATCTCGATCTAGTGGCCGGGATGGAGTCTCGCGATGAGGATACTCACGAGGCGAAGCGAACAAAGCTAACCCCAACTCCTGACCACGGCGCCGCCGCCGCCGTGGAAGATCACATCAGCGGCCTCTACGACGACGTGCTCCTGCGCATCCTCGGCCTTGTTGCCGAGGACGACGCGAGGGACGCGGTGCGAACGGGCGTGCTCTCGCGGCGGTGGCGCGGGCTCTGGACACGTGTCCCCGCGCTCTGCTTCACCTCGTTGCCATGGTCCACGTACGGCGGGAGCGCCGAGCGATTCATCGCCTTGGTCAGCGACGCTCTCGCCGGCGTGGGCGTGGGGCTGGAGCGCCTGGCGATCTCGCTCCATATGGACACTTCTCCTTACGTACCTGGCCGTGAAGAAGTGCACGTCCCCCAATCCGTGGAGGCATCGCGGCGGTGGATCTTGTACGCTCTTCGGCACGGTGTCAAGTTCCTCGACTTGGAACTGCGTCTCCCTACCACGACGATGATTCCTGCGAACAGTGCTAATGAGAGAGAAGCACAAGACTGGCCCACCATGGATCTCGATGGCCTTCCCAGCTCTTCAAAGCTAGAGACCTTGTGTTTGGCGGTACACCGCGCCATAGTCAGGCTTCCTGCTCCTGCGGCCGACACTGCGGTGTTCGCGTCGCTCACGGATCTCACCCTTGCATTCATGGAGTTAGCCGCAGTACTAGACCATGACGGGGACTGCCTCCTTCACGACTTCCTATCATCCGCGTGCTGCCCGCGCCTCGAGAGGCTGCGCATGTGCAGCGTGGATCTTGGCACGTCAGCGCTGTCGATCGACGCCGACAATCTCTCGGAGCTATCGCTGGAAGATATAAGAGGCATAAGGTTTCTCGCACTGGAGACTCCGAGCCTCCGGGTTCTCTGCATAGAGGACTGCGCCGAGGTCTTGACGCTCTGCGTCCAGGCCCCGAGGCTGGAGGAACTCACATCCTTGGGCAACCTGAGCTTGCTTCTTATCCACGGGGACCTGTCCTGCGTCGACAGTGCCAAGGTTGAATTGAGCTCACATGTGCACAAAGAGCCTGATGAAGAGAGCGATGAGCACGAGAACGATGCGACCAGCCTCCTTCTCCAACATTGTAGCTTAGTTACGCGCCTGGACGTGGATCTTCATGTTCCACTGGTATGCAGCAGAGCCAGTTTCCAACTATATAGTTACTTCTTCAAATTTTAAGTCTATTACGAGCTTTTTATTATACCGGCTTCCGCACTACAATTGAATACCTCTATATAACATGAGAGATGCAGAATTTTTTTTTTGGCACCTAAGTTACCGATTTTTTTTTACTTATAATTGGTACACTAATATTATTTTTATTTGGATAGCTAAATGATGGCTTATGATGATAATGACTTTGTATAAGTTTGTATTCCGTATTTCATATTTGTTGACATCTAATTTCTTCGCCGGTTGCCTAATAATAACTACTTGCTCCTTCACCTTTCATTTATCAGGGAGAAAAGCGTGCTGCTGACATAATTGAAGATTTACCAGAACTTGGTCACGTGACATCTTTGAAGGTACATGTCTTTCATCCGTCTGGGCCGCATTCCCCTGGAGATGGTGTAGCAAATTTCCTCACAATGTTCAGAAACCTCACATACCTCTCCCTAGACTTTGTCATGAAGGTCAGTACCAGATTGCCATAACCCTACCAAGGCACCAGTTGGTATATTTTCCTCCTTTATTTTCAGTGCACTAAATCACGCGTGTATTCTTGCAGCAAGAAGATGGTCTACAGTCAAAATCGGGTAGCTTCGTCTGCGACCACCTAGACCACGGGAAATCCCATGAAATCTCATTTGTTCACCTCAATGAAGCAGAATTTAAGGGACTAGGAGGAACAAATTGTGAACTCCGACTATTGCGATTCGTGCTTTCAAGCGCCACACAACTTCAGAAGGTAGTTACAAGTTTCAACCTAGAGTACTGCCAAGACGAAGGAAGGAGAAATGATTTTCGGCATATGCTACTTGGTGGTGGCACATGGATGACTTACAATGGTGGTGATCAGTCATATGAGTGGAGACCTTAATTGTCGAGAGGAAGCCTTTTAGACTATCAACACTGGTTGACCTCTATCCCCACCTCTAAAATAGAATATTTCTGTTTAGTTATCAAGATTCTCATCTCTATATCAACTTCTTCCGAACTCGTCAACCTCTATACCAACTAATCTATATTTTATTCAACCATCTTCAACTACCATTAGTAGGGTCCACTTGTAATTTTATCTAAATATATCCCTGTGAGATCTTGTTTTGAAGATTTTTTTAAAAAGAATTTAATGGTGTAATCGGAATTTGATTTGATTTTTTGGTTTGTGATTTATAACATTTTTTAGTTCGTTGAAACAGTGAGACCCACCTTTCTCTCTCTCACCCTTCCCTCTCTCTCCCTTTGGCGATCGGCCGCGACAAACGCTAGGAATAACGGCCGGCCCACCCATAGCTATCACTTAGATCGTTGTAGCGATCATTGGTGCAGGGAAAAAATCGCTATACTCGATCTGGAGATCGGGATAGTGGTGCCATTGCGGCTAGTCTTATTTGTTTGGAGAGCTCCATGTTTCGATAACTCACGAGTCAATAGTTGAATATAATATGAATTTTCTAACATTTTTCATTGTGATACACTTGCTCCAACATCCGAACATTTTTCATTGTGAGTTGTGACCACGGGGATGGGGTCACGAGTTCAAGTCTTGCTTCTTGCAGAAATGTAAGGGAAAGACTATGTACAAAACACTTAAGTGATCAGAGCCTTTCCTGTGGATGTGCAAGCTGAAGTTGCCATATATATGCGTTGCTACGGGCGTGAACTCGTGGACGCATATAAATTATTAACACTAGAACATTTTCTTATCATGTCTAGAACAGTGAATTTTCATGTTGGGACAATCGATATCCACTGCTAGAACAATTTATTTTCATTGTTGGAACAATTCAAAAAAGAGTACCGCTATACGTCCAAACCTAATTGTCCTACTCATGTACAACTCAAGCTATTATAGAAAAGTAAAAATTTTGAAATATACTAGAATAATTAATTTTCACTCTAGAACAATCAATATTAACTTCTATAACAATCGGTATTAACTAGTAGAACAATGCACCGAATTCAATTTTAAATTTTGATTTTTTTAAAAAATATATACATGATGATCTACTTTTGCTGAATTAATTCCATGAGCACGATGGTTCGAACAGATTTGAAAACAGAGTAATAGTTTGAGAGAAAAATGAATTTAAACATAGAAATACAACATAGTTCAGTCATAAGTTGACACGTGGCCTTGGAGAATTAACTACCATGACGAGGAAGAGGATGGTAGTAAACGACAGATGACCAGTGTTTGAAATCCCGACCGGATCCCGGCCGGTTTCCGCGGTTTCCGGAGATCCCGGTCCGGGCCGGTTTCACCGGAAGACCGGGATTCCGGATTTGAATTTTGAAATTTTTGAAATTTTGAAAGAATTTGATATGACAATATGTAAAAAAAACTAGAGGAAATTTGATGAATTATGGTGAAATCGAATCTTAAAAATTTTCAAGTTTGAGTTATGAAAAAAATAAAAGTCAGTTACAAGTGAAGAAAGAAATTAAAAAAAAACAAAACCTTATCTAGACCCTGCATGAGTTCATGTTTATCTATCATAGTTTGTATTTGTCATCGACGTATTAGTTGTGAACTTCATTTAGGAGCTTATAATTGAACTATGTGTGATGGATGTATGTTTTATGTCTTTATCATGCATTTATGATGGATGGATGTTTTATGTGTCATGAATATGAGTACTATGGAATTGTTATCCCAATTTTTTAGATTAATTTCGCGCCTTTTTTTCATGTTTTAACATCTTCTCAGATTTTAAAAATCTGTCACCGGGATCCCGAAATCCCGTCCGGAATCCCGGTAATCCCGGTCGGGATCCCGGTAATCCCGGCCGGGATCCCGGTCCGTCCCGACTGGACTGCAAAAACGGAGTTTGTCCGGATTCCGGACCGGGATTTCCGGTTTCCGCGGAATCTGACGTTCCGGTCTCGAGCGGGATTACCGGGAGAAACGGGAATGTAAACCTTGCAGATGACCACCTGCAGCTGGTCTGTAATGGATCTTGCTCAACTTCCCAGCTCCGCAAAGGTAGCTACCCTGCGTTTGGCGGTAGATGGCACCAGAGTTGGGCTCCCCACCACTGCGGTAAGTGACGTCGTTGCCCGCTTCCTCTCATCGGCGTGCTGCCAGGACTGAAGAACTTGCGCATATACAGCATAAATCTTACCGGGTGGTCGCAGGAACTGCTGATCGAGGCTAGCGCGCTCTCGAAGCTATCACACTGGAGAATATCTATACACTTGTTTCGATCGAACTGAGGACTCCTGTCCTCCGTGTTCTCTGCATTCAGGACTGTGACAATGTGTTCGTGAAAACAAAATGAAGACAAAATGCTGAAAAAAATACACGTACAAAACGTGTAGCGAGGAACCATATATTTCATTGATCATCACATTACAAAATACACAGTTCACGTGACTTTGTCTTCCTTCGTCTTCTGCGTCATTGCTTAAGGAGATATCTAACTAGAGAGATTGCGTAGTTCGCCGATTCCCGGGGCCTTATAGAGCAGGGCCGGTTAATTACATCTATAGAGCGAGTCTATAGAACACCTTCGATTAAGCTGCACATAATGGTCGTGTCTTCATATAAAAGTGTAGCTCGTTCATATACAAGCTACATGTGGAGATGCACATGATGAGGATGGCTTTTGCATGGCCAAAACTCAGTCATAAACTGCACCATCGTCACGTCGAATATAAACGGTGTAGATGTTAATGAAGGGGATGACTTTCGCCTCGTCGGTGCCCAGTCATGTATACGCCAATCTTCATTAACTCGAACGAAAAAGGTCGCCTTTGCCTCGTCGGTACCCGGCAACAATATGTTCGATCCGTCTAGGAAGGACATGTCGGTGGAGTATGACTTTTATCTTGTCAATACATAACCAAAATTTAGCGAGTGTGTAGAACATGTAAACTTTGTTCTCACGTATGAAGTAAGCAGCATTTTGTCGAGCCTTTCGGCGTCACTAAATATGGAAATAATCATGGGAGGCCATTCGGCCCTTCAATCTTCCGTCTTTATAAATTGTCGAGCCTTGCGGCGTCATAAATATGGAACTAATCATGGGAGGCCATTCGACCCTTCAATCTCCCGTCTTTATAAATTGTCGAGCCTTGCGGCGTCATAAATATGGAACTAATCATGGGAGGCCATTCGGCACTTCAATCTCCCGTCTTTATAAATTATCGAGCCTTTCAGCGTCATAACTATGGAAATAATCATGGGAGGCCATTCGGCACTTTAATCTCCCGTGTTTATAAACTGTCGAGCCTTTCGGCGTCATAACTATGGAAATAATCATGGGAGAGGCCATTCGGCACTTCAATCTCCCGTCTTGGTCGATCAGTCGTCTCTCAAAAGCATCGTTGAGATAGATGTATCATGGCTTATGGGAGGCCGTACGGGACTTTAAACTCTCACAATGGACATCTTAGGACTTGGAGATGAGAAGTATCATAGGAGGCCATACGACACTTTAAACTCCCACAATAGATCACATCTTTGATTTTGGTGTAACGAGGAATATCATGGGAGGCCATACGGCACTTCAAACTCCCACAATAGATCTCTTAGGTCTTCCGAGATGAGAAGTATTATAGGAAGCCATACGGCACTTTAAACTCCCACAATAGATCAACATCTTTGATCTTGTTACGATGAGGCGTATCATGGGAGGCCATACGGCACTTCAAACTCCCACCATAGGCACCTTTGATATTGATGAGATGCGAGGACGGGCCATCAGCTTGTAGTTGCCTGTAGATTAATCTTTAGCTAATCTTCCACTGGACTGCACGCCTGCACTTGAGCGTTGATGATCTCGGTATGCGCTTCGGCGGTGTTCAATCTTGGACTTAAGGCTTCGGCGGTGTTCACTCGCGACGACGACGACGTGCAGCCTGGCGGAGCTTCAGCTTTTGTTTGCGTGTGCCTATCCTAGCGGCGGCATTGGTGTATTTTTTGGAACGGTAGCCCGGCGGCGGCGGCGTTGATGCCTCCAACCCCTAGCACGTAGGGCTTTTGCTTGTTTATATAGGCAGGGATTAGGGTAGACACGGGAAGCCAGCTGCTACGTGCGCGCCGCCGGGAATTTGTTTTACGCGTCCGATCCGCTGAACAAACTTCCGTTTAATTAAGTTGGAGATAGAACTGCGCTCGTATCTCTCCGGGACTAAACACTGCACCGACCCGTGCGAACAGGTCCTTGCTTCTTCACGGAGTTGTAGGACCGGCATATACTAAAGGCCCACTGATCCGTATGAGTGGCCTCCGAATACGTTATTTGCTTGAACTCTTTTCGTGTTTATCTCACGTTACGTACGTGATTTTATCTCCAACAGGACGGCTGCATGGCAATCGTGTGTCACGGGCCAGGGCCAGACCCCACACCAGCTAAACTATATGTGCATCACGGCCCATCAGCTACGGCCAATTAAACTAATCACGTGATTAAGCTCATTATAAGCTAATACGTATACTACAATTGTTTGGTCTCTTGGCAATGTATGCCTAGGCTGGCAATACTGGTGGAGGATGCCTTCACAAGCCCATTAAAACTTCACACATCTATATATTCTTCACTCGAATCATTTGAATAAAAATATACCATCAAACAAATGCCCCCGCCGAGCCGAGTTTATGCGCGAAGCAGCAGGAATTCGACTCGGGGACATATATTTCTTCCTGTCCTCAAACATCCGGACTGCCTCCAGACAGGCATACATGTACACGTATGAAATATGGGCCAAATCCGTTCTCGGCTCCATTGTCGTATGAGATACGAACTCCCAAAACAGAATAGCGTTTGCATAAGCTATGGTTTAGAGACAAGCTGTATTCTTTAATTGGCTACTGGCTAGGGTGCCGTTGGACACCGTTGAGATCAAGCAATCGCTTCGCCGAAGATAAAACTCTCGTCATCAACAACCATCAGGTGAGCATCTGATCAGCCAACCTTCTTTCTTTTTTATGTGCCTGTTCCTCAGGCCAGAAGCTGTTACATCAACTTTCTTTACCATAAGGAATGACTCGTGCGCCTAAAAGAAAAAGGATGAAAGAAGCAGGTAACTCATCGTTTCTTTTTCCTCTCCATATTTATTTAATTATGGTTAAGCTACTTTTTCCTCTCCATATTTATTTATTTATGTTAAGCTACTGTGTGGTACATGTTCTCACACCGTATGCACTTTTTCTCTTTAGTCAATCCCAAGAATCTCAAGCTAGAAGTTGCAGAATCTGAGAGGCTATATTCAGAAATTGAGCAGGTGGCCAGCACGCTCAAAATGTGGGTAAACACAACGGACAGTCTCACGGATGAGACTGGCGATGGCGAGTTTGACGCACAACAACATGTGTGTCTACCAACAGGTGTAGACGCCTTATCAGCACGTTTTCTAGATTATGCCCGCAAAGACCTTGGTCGTTTCCAGAGTAAAATTCGCACACGCCCTTTTGATAAAGACGATGTGATCTCGGAGATAGATGCCAATGTGAAGTTATGGGGTGAATGGTTCAAACAACCATCACCTGAGATAAAGAAGTTGATAGATGGATTCAATGCTCTGAGGAGGGTTCTTTCCAAGGAACCGACCTCATTAGCTACAAATCTTTTTGAAAAGCGTGAACAGTTAAACCAGCAGGTTGAAACCATCAAGGCGTCCAACCATTCTGTAGCTACCAAGCACTCCTTGATGGTGCAAATAACTGAAGGCCTTGAAAAGCAACTCACTTCTCATGATGAAAAGCTGAAGAAGTACTCGTCCGCTGGTCGGGCATTGCGAGCACAAATAGCGAAACTGACAGCTCAACTCAAGGAGGTTGAGGACAACCATGCGCAGGAGGTTCTTAAGAAGGAAGAAGCATCACGTCACTTATCTCAGCACAATGACCGATTGGCAAAGACGGCTATATTAGCCTCTGAGCTGGAAACCTTTTCTGTCCAGAGCCAAGAGCAACTCCAAAATATTGAAGAAACTATCGCTCAATTAAATGACCAGGATGATGAGGGACTTACTAAGCATGTCCGCTCCTTGCTTGCTTTCTTTGCATCATGTAATTTCCAGACATGAGGGACATTTCAATTCTTTTTTTTTAGCGTAGATAAGTGATTTGTGGCCTCTAGACTTTCCCCGAATTGCCATTTCTTGTTTACTCATTATAAACAGATCAAGATATCATAGTCGAGTAATAGTCTGTCATTTTCTCTTTGCCTTGGCGGATTTGTATGTACCATTGTCAGATAGATGCCCCCGGCCAGGTAGATTGAACCCGCCTTGGTGAAAGGATTGATTTTTTTTTTTGTATGTGTGCGTGAGTAGCTGGAGTTGTGATAGCATCCGTGGCTAATACAAGAGGGCTGTTAACGAGTTGTGAGCTCGCTCAGAAGTGCACAACATTTTCTATTTTCTCTTTGTTGAGATACCGTCAGTACCCTCTTGAAATCTCAGAATTGGATAAGGAGGGAAGTCACAACTAAAGAACATGTTATGAATTCCACTCACTAAAATCCAAAAGTTAACAAAAGAAACAAGATGTCGTAGCGAAAGACCATGCCACCATTTTGATTAAAATACGGGATTCCCACAAAAATAAAAATTATAAGTTTCAGCCGGTACTTGCATGACTAACTGAAACACATGATAAATGTAGCGAAAAAACCATGCCACAAATGCCAATAAGCATGATGAATTTTAGTTGGTACTTGCATGACCAACTAAACACATGATGAATGTAGCGTAAAACCCATGCCACACTTTGATTAAAAAGATATAAATTTCAGTCGGTGCTTGCATGACCAACTAAAACACAGGATAATATAGTGTAAAAACCATGCCACAATTCCAATATAAAAGATAAATTTCAGTCGGTGCTTGTATGACCAACTAAAACACAGAGATTTGGCAAACACATATGCCACAACTGTTACACAAGTTTATAGGCATATAATTCTTATTTTCATTGTGACTAAATACATTAGTGCCAACCAATGAGAATCTTGCCAAGACGGACTAGACCATATCATGGTACCTGCCCTCAAAATAATTAGTTTCATTGTGACTAAACATATTAGTGTCGTCCAATGAGAACTTCACATCGAGACGAATGCGACCATATGCGGTAAAGGTGCCAGCCATTAATCTCAATGTCTTCCACAAGATCCACAGTCACCGCGTTGGCCTGCTTCACTGCTTCCATGTAGAAATATATTTATGTGTTCGAAACACCATGAACACACTTCGCCCGCAGTACGGGAAAGATTTCTACAATGATATTATAGTGCATTTGACACGCACGGTGAGCATATGTCGTTTAGTAGCTCGAGTCAACTTTCTCTCTTTCAATAAAAGAAGAAAGGAAAAAAGAAAGAAAGAAAAACTTTTGATGATTTTTCTTTTCACTTTCCTTAGAGAACATGCACGTTGCAGTCTTTGAATTGGAGGAATAAGCATGATAAAAGTATAACGGATGTATTGATTACTTTTTAGTTAAAAAATAATATATTGGCTTTCCCTCTAATCATCAAGCTATGTGGCAGCCGACAGTGATCATCACCAGAGGATAAGTTTTACTTTGCATCCAGATTGTTAACCCAATTTTGACTTGTGCATCTGCTCCCTCGTGATATCAGTGTATGGAGGATCAACACTTCGTTAGGACCTCTAGGGGCTAGAAGAACCGTTACCAAATCTCCCTTCAGTCATGTGCCTCATGCCTTCTACCTCCACCCAGTGAGAGATGAGGGACATGGCTGTGGTATTGAGGAAAGGTTTTTTTTTTTTTTTGGGATATTGTCAAGGTGCTATTTTGCCATTGCTTTTGGCCGAGGACGGTGAATAGCTACCCTCTCGCCTTCTGGTTATTGACACTTGACCTTCTGATTGATTTGGGCCCTTACATCATTTGCTTCACTCTTAGAGACTTAATGTTGATGGACTACTTCATTGGTATCCATCTTGATTTTGATTGTCTCTTCACTTGAGTGTACCTCTTTTGAATTTGGAGGGTAACATCCACCTTTAGTGACTAATAATCCTCGCAGGCTTATTTATTTATTGGACCCTTGTTATGACCTCAATAGGGTGGCATGTGGCTTCACACTAAACTAGACTTTTGTCAAGCTAGGTAGCCCTTTCATGCTCTTTTCCTATAGTTTTCCCTTGAGGTTTTGACATCTCCCTTGTACTGATTGTAAATAGAAGGCATAACAACCCCACAACTTCCAGGGCCAACTTGGATCAGAATTCAACTAGCCCCTTTCATCCGTTGTTAGTGCAGATCACGTGCGTTGTGTTGAGATCGCTTCGGCACAAGTTAAATTAGTTGGGACATTCCCTGTCCAGGGTCATATCCTCTAGTGACAACCACCCGACAACTTGATAACATTGTGAGAAAGCCTTTTCAATGTGGGACAATGAGTCCATATTTTGTAAAAATTAGAAAAGAGAGGGAAAAAATGAGGCGGGAGAGGAGAGAGAGAGAGGGAGAAGTCGTGATGACACTGGGTCAAGCAAAATACTTCTTTAGGTATCTCCCATTAATGGGCGGTATGGGACAAAAACCGTGTTGATCAACGAACTGATAGGTACCACCCTCGTACACTTGTTCAATAACAAGCGGTCCTTCCCATTATTTTTTGCTCAAATTTCCCTATTGTCTTGCGTGTGACGATAATGGGGAGTCGAAGAAGAAGCATGAGTTCACCTTTAGAAAACACTCATTGCTTAACAAGCTTATCATAAGCCCTCACCATGTTTTGGCAAAATAACTCCATACATTCTGGCAAAAATCCATGTCATACTCGTAAAGAGAAATATATATGTTACGGCGAAAATCCATGCCATGCTCACAAAGAGAAATATATATGTTATGACGAAAATCCATGCCATACTCATAAAGAGAAATATATATGCTACAGCGAAAATCCATGCCATGCTCACAAAGTGAAATATATATGTTATGGCAAAAATCCATGCCATACTCATAAAGAGAAACATATATGCTATGGCGAAAATCCATGCCATACTCATCGTCGGGATTAGTAGTTATGGTGAAAATCCATGTCATACTCATAAGGAGCAATATGTATGTTATGGCAAAAATCCATGCCATAATTGTCGGGATTAATATTTATATTATTGCAAAAAATATGCTATACTCTTTCAGTTGCCATAGTGCAGGTAACAACACCATAATAATATTTCTCACATGAGAGAACTTCTTATAACAATATAGTTGCTTTAGTTTAAGCAAGAAAAATATTTGGGGTTAATGGAGTCTATCAACGTGCGTAGCCTTTCCCGTTGGATAGACGATAATCCATGTAGGGGAAAATGTGTATTTGCCCCCAGCATAATATAGTTGATTGAGGTAAAGGGCATTCCTGAACTTGCCTGTGGCGTCAAATGGCAGCAAGCAAACTATCATGAATGTTTAACTCAAGTTTTTTACTTGGAAGATTTCCTTTTTTGACACATGGAGCAGCAGGATAAATTATGGTGATTTCTCTGGGTAGCGACCAAAAAAATATCACAAGAAGTGTATATATGGACGACTACAAAAGAATGCTGACTTAATAATCATGAGCCATAGGGCATGTTCACATGCGCCACAGCTCAAATGATTCTGATGAATTTGTATACCAAGCCGTAGTGATATGGTTCCAAAGAATCAATTAGTTATAAGGGCCCAGGCAAACACCGTAGTTTACAAAGTGAAATTATAATTTATAAATCAAAGTGCAACTACTTTATTGTAGTGATGCATATGAATAGAGTAGCAACTTGAGGCGCGAGACCATACCATAGCTTTGTAACTATATGGCAACAACTTGTGAGCCTTTTGTCATCACGCTGAAGTAAGTATTTGCAAGACAATTAATACTAAGACATGGTGAAATACCATATGACTCCTCAATATTTTTTTTATGGAATAGACAAATCAACGGTTTATCTGGATCAAGATTAATTAATAAAGACACTGATCCATCAATATTTGGATGCAGTGAAACATAATACTCCACTCGATGAGTTTCATCGGTTCTCTTATGAGCAGTCTGTAAGGGCAATGCCAACCAATAGAATTTGATTGAGTATATGAAGTTTACTCCCATATGATAATAATAGGCTATAGCAAAAATCATGCCATAACTATCATATATTTGTATCTGATGCGGTACTCAAACAAGCCCCAGACAACCACTGTTTTAATTTTTGGTGAGGAATGTGATTCCTGCTTGTCATAGTTTAGAGCTTCCATTATTATCCTGGAAAGCTGGTTATGAACTATGCTACAGTGACCTGGCAAAATAGCTCTCTAGCTTCAACCAGAGTCACTATGCAGATGCTTCGTCCATAGGTCTTGAAAAAATGCACAGGACCGAATTGGATCCCTTGACACAATAATAATGAGATGGCAAGGTTAATACCTGCAACATTATTTGTGTTGAAATTTTATTCGGAGAATGGCCGGACTCCAGCGATTGCTTTGCTAACTGAATATGGCAGCGATGAACTTGCCAATAATTGCAATTTCAGTGGCATAAATTCATATTAATGTAGGCATGTCTTACTACAGTCACGTTCGACAGTTGCTTTGTCTTTATCAAACACTGCATATACATGTACGTAAAATCTCTTGTAGGAGCAAACTTGAAGACTCATTCAAATGCATATCGGCTGATCTGTCCACCATGTATGCAAGTATTGCAGGTCTTTTATTGGAGTGAATCCAGTATTACTACGAAAAATGGGTGGCAAGAAGTAGGAACCCTCTTTCGTCGATTCTTGATGTGGTGCGCTTAATGTACACTCTCTTTTGAATAAATTTGGAAAGCCTTTTCAAGCATGCTGGGATTTATCTTGTGAGCATGTATAGCCCAACCAGACTTGGGTAATAGCACCTCCGAGTCAACCTGAATGGCTCCTTGGAACCTAATGGCAGCTCTTGCAACATAGAAGACACCATTTGTTAGGACCACTCTGCCCATGAGGCAGAGAGGCAAACATTGTCATGGCCCCGGACTCATAGTCGACTTGTGTCACTTGCCATACTCTTGGATATACTCCTATTTGATTGATAGCTTCTTCTTTGAGAATGACATGAATCAACATCCTTGGATCAGCTAGCTTATCATAGGCATGCTAAATGATTTTTTTTGCCAAAAAAAACATTGCACATACAGATATGGCATATATATGCTGGCTATATATATGTATGCTTCTTCATAGGGAGAGTGAACCCAGAGGATTCTTGTTCATACAAAAAGTTTCAGTAGATTTTGTTTCGTAGAAGAAAGATTCCATAGATTGGAACTTTTATTTCTTCTTTGATCGCATTGGTAAGCTATTAATGCTTGAATGATATACCCTAACTTTTCTTTCTAATGTGTATAATCCATGGATTTTAAACTGACTAACATTTAGAGAGAATTGGGCATCATAAAACGTTGGGATATTGGGGTCTGGAGAAGAACTTCAGCCTTGCATTTGTGACATGTTAGTCCCCATGAAGTAGAAGATGGTCCTCAAAACCATGGTTTTGTACTGTATAGATGCCGAGGAAGAAGTATTTCATGCCCCTGGCACTTATGGTGGTCTTGCCCCCAGCTTTGAGGAATTGACTCATGGCCTCCAAGTTAGCATCGAAGCTTGTGACTTGCGTTTTGACAATGCAAGTGGTATAAAGGAGCATAATAAAAAGTCCTACCTCAATGGTCATGGTGATCATGAGTCATGACAAGTCTTAAATGGAAGTTCAGCCTCGACCGGCTCGAAGTAGAATTACCATGCCTTATCAAACAAGACAAGGTGTTTCTGGCCTCATCGGTCACGGAAAGGGTGTGTTCTCCATGCCTCGTTGGTCAAAGAGAATCGAGTGCCCACCAGCCTTGTCAGTGAGGGCATGTAGATGGTTTTCTCTAGCCTCATCAGTCCAAAAAAAATGGGAACTTATAACGATGTGCCAACTAATTGGAAATCTTTCCTAAAATGTGAACATATCCCGAAAGCTTGTCCAGCAACTGATTTTGGAGTCACAGGATTACAGCTTGCCTGGTGAGTTTAGCATGTAGGTCCTTCAATCTTTAGTCCTAAAAATGCTGAGGGGCCTAATTGGAGCCCTTAATGTAAGGAAAACAGTAATTGTGGGGTGACATATTTATGCCCCCAGTATATCTTGTAGTAGCACTTGTTTGTTTGAGGACCCAGTCTACAACGATAGCCTTGCTCTGCTGTCCACGACATGCTGAGGGCCTCACCAAAACAAATTTGTCACACACATGTGTTGATTTTTTTTCCTGAGCCTAATGGCACTGCCATCAAGCAGACTCACATTTCATAACCTCTTCATTGGAGATGATAACTTGTCTACCATTTCAGTTCATGCAGGCACATGAAGCCCAAATTGTTGTATAGCATCGTCACTACACGAATACTGGGCGTAATATTCTGAATTGGACATTTTTACTTTTCCCTTGAACCGATTGGAGTTTCCTTTTTATAAGTTCGGTTAACAAGCCAAATTTTCTTCCTTCAAATATGTGCGGTTTTGCATATTAGCTTACTAGCTAACATATATTTGGAGTAAAAAATGGCAGCATCAACTGTTAGCATATTAGGGGCGGGAAAAGAACCCCACTTCAATAGAACTATTTTTGTACATGATGCACCTAGGTGAGCATTGTTGTGGCCCCGGCACTAATGGTTAACTTGCCCCCAGCTTGGGGTCTCAAATCATGGTCTCTGATTATTCAGTGTCTTGATTTGTTTTTAATTGAAAACATTCATAACTGGCCTATGGCCACAATATATATGTCACCAGCTCACTCTTTGATAGTTAATATCCGACCTCGTTGGCTACAAAGCTCATATCAGTGTCTCAATTTGAAGCTCGGTCTTATCCTTCTTGAATTAATGGCATCCAGCTTTGTCTGTCAGGACATGGTGTTTTTGGCCTCATCGGTTGCCTGAAGGAAAGCGTTCTTCAACCCTCCAGGGTCAGACACGTTATGAAGAGGTGAATAATGGTGTTGCATATGCATAAACTGAAGCATAGCTACATGTAACTGTTTTCTAAAACATGAGCAGAGCTCAAAAGTCTGTGCAGTAAATTATTTGGTCAAAGCATTATGCCTTGCTAAATACTGATGGCAGAAATGACATGCATATGATGAGTGATCTTGTTTTGAAGCATAAGCTTAGTATATGAGGTATGCCTTGGCATTAAGGGACTATACAACAAATGGCTCAATTAGGACATTGAAAGCCATTTGTAAATTTTATCAAGTGGCATGCTGCTCAGTAATACAAGCACCCTAGTTTGACTTGGTTTGACTTGGCTGTAGTTATGCAAGGTGGCCGTCAGCATAATATGGCTCCGCTCAGAATTTTGCATTACACAACAAACCTTTTTAAGGTCTTCAAGCCCAATAGTTCATCACTTCTCACTATAGGGGCTATATGATTTTTTTTTTGCTGCAATGTCAATCGAGATATCAATGCTTGTACCCAGAAGGCTATTATTTCTTTGAAGTAATATGTAGGTTAAGGCCTGTCAGGAGGACCGATGCGGCTAGGTGTGAACCCAACTCCAGCAGTGGCACCGACGGAAAGTTAATGACTTGTCAATCGTGGCACCAGGAAATTAAGATTTTGCAATGTCAAATAACATGCGGATCTGTAGTGTGAGAGTTAGGCATTATTTATTGCCCCTGACTCTCATGATTAAGATTAAGTTCACGGCAAGAATCGCAATGAACAAGACATGTCGAGCCTTTTGTGGCAACGCATCATGCAGGTTGGATAAACTTTAGTTAGGCATTTGGATTATGTTTCGCCAAGGAACTCACTTTGATTACCAAGCAATCGCCTAATGCAAGGATAAGATTACTAATCAACGTAGAATTTTATAATGTTCGATCCGTGGAGCATGAAGAACATCAATCTTATCCCGGTGGCCAGCATACAGACTGATCAACAAGTGATGCATCCTGTTCAAGCTACTTCTGCAAAAAAAGCCTCTTTAGTTGCATGCAGTGTGAGAGTTAGCACCCGGAGTAACCTTTGCCCTACTTGCTATGCACACCCAAGGGGGATCAGTAGTGAATAGCCAAAAGATTCCCGGCTTCATCAGCTACGGCTTCATGTAACTAATGGAATTTATTTCCCATGATAAGTTTTTATATAGGATTAATAATCAAAGACATGCTTAGAGAGCAACGTACGGCTTGAAGGTGAGGCAATGCATCCTGCCCCCTGTTTTCTTTGCTTCCTTCCTGGGCAGTATACCCGGTAGGAATTTTTTCAAGCAAATCAGGCGTATGCATACACATAAAAGATGCACACTAGCTGCAAAAAAGGTAGGCCAGCTGATTTTTTATATATGGACGAGCGTGCAAGTTTAGTTTAGCCCTTGACCCTGCTAATTATTTTCGGTCAAAACCATGTTTTGGTAAGAAGCATCATCCAGGAGAGGCTAGCATGGAATAATTTTAAGACGACCATGAGCACGAAGAACATCAGCCTGGTCATATTGCATTATGACTCTTAGGTTGTCTCTAGGGCTGCAATTTTGATCAAAGGGATGTATGTGTTATGTGGACGGGCCACCTTAGTTGCCAGCTTGCAGCTGGCCTTGCAGTCTTTGATTCGGCACCTTTTGCCAGCTTACTCCATGTCTGCTAGGAGCACCGTAGGGAAACAACAATAGCACACTGATGAAATACTTCATCAGTCTAAACTCGTTATCAGGACCTTCAATCAGGACGGAGTATGGATAAAGACTTGCCCATTAGCGGCATAGCTCTGTGTTTCAGGCAATGTATATTTCCCCCAGCCCTGTATGCTTGTTCACAGCATATACTAATTGTTTCATCAGAAAATGAACATGCACGGCGTGCTTTATCTTTAGCCAATGCACAGACAGAACATTTCATTTCTATATATTTCTTTTGGGGTAAAACACCAATAAATGGCCACGAATATTGCAGCAAGAACGTGACCTTGACCAGAGAATATTAACAATATATGGCCGGCTATACATTTTATAGCAACGAGCATGCCAGTAGGCTAAACTTTCGCGAAGCCTTGATTATTTTTCACAAAACATCGTCCAATCCGCAGCGAGGACGAGTAAATGATGAAGAATTTTTAATGATGACCATTGGAGCGCAGCGAAGATGGGAGGAGAATCGGGTCCCACTGGGCGTGCCATTTTGTTCGTGAAAACAAAATGAAGACAAAATGCTGAAAAAAATACACGTACAAAACGTGTAGCGAGGAACCATATATTTCATTGATCATCACATTACAAAATACACAGTTCACATGACTTTGTCTTCCTTCGTCTTCTGCGTCATTGCTTAAGGAGATATCTAACTAGAGAGATTGCGTAGTTCGCCGATTCCCGGGGCCTTATAGAGCAGGGCCGGTTAATTACATCTATAGAGCGAGTCTATAGAACACCTTTGATTAAGCTGCGCATAATGGTCGTGTCTTCATATAAAAGTGTAGCTCGTTCATATACAAGCTACATGTGGAGATGCACATGATGAGGATGGCTTTTGCATGGCCAAAACTCAGTCATAAACTGCACCATCGTCACGTCGAATATAAACGGTGTAGATGTTAATGAAGGGGATGACTTTCGCCTCGTCGGTGCCCAGTCATGTATACGCCAATCTTCATTAACTCGAACGAAAAGGTCGCCTTTGCCTCGTCGGTACCCGGCAACAATATGTTCGATCCGTCTAGGAAGGACATGTTGGTGGAGTATGACTTTTATCTTGTCAATACATAACCAAAATTTAGCGAGTGTGTAGAACATGTAAACTTTGTTCTCACGTATGAAGTAAGCAGCATTTTGTCGAGCCTTTCGGCGTCACTAAATATGAAAATAATCATGGGAGGCCATTCGGCCCTTCAATCTCCCGTCTTTATAAATTGTCGAGCCTTGCGGCGTCATAAATATGGAACTAATCATGGGAGGCCATTCGGCCCTTCAATCTCCCGTCTTTATAAATTGTCGAGCCTTGCGGCGTCATAAATATGGAACTAATCATGGGAGGCCATTCGGCACTTCAATCTCCCGTCTTTATAAATTATCGAGCCTTTCAGCGTCATAACTATGGAAATAATCATGGGAGGCCATTCGGCACTTTAATCTCCCGTGTTTATAAACTGTCGAGCCTTTCGGCGTCATAACTATGAAAATAATCATGGGAGGCCATTCGGCACTTCAATCTCCCGTCTTGGTCGATCAGTCGTCTCTCAAAAGCATCGTTGAGATAGATGTATCATGGCTTATGGGAGGCCGTACGGCACTTTAAACTCCCACAATGGACATCTTAGGACTTGGAGATGAGAAGTATCATAGGAGGCCATACGACACTTTAAACTCCCACAATAGATCACATCTTTGATTTTGGTGCAACGAGGAATATCATGGGAGGCCATACGGCACTTCAAACTGCCACAATAGATCTCTTAGGTCTTCCGAGATGAGAAGTATTATAGGAGGCCATACGGTACTTTAAACTCCCACAATAGATCAACATCTTTGACCTTGTTACGATGAGGCGTATCATGGGAGGCCATACGGCACTTCAAACTCCCACCATAGGCACCTTTGATATTGATGAGATGCGAGGACGGGCCATCAGCTTGTAGTTGCCTGTAGATTAATCTTTAGCTAATCTTCCACTGGACTGCACGCCTGCACTTGAGCGTTGATGATCTCGGTATGCGCTTCGGCGGTGTTCAATCTTGGACTTAAGGCTTCGGCGGTGTTCACTCGCGACGACGACGACGTGCAGCCTGGCGGAGCTTCAGCTTTTGTTTGCGTGTGCCTATCCTAGCGGCGGCATTGGTGTATTTTTTGGAACGGTAGCCTGGCGGCGGCGGCGTTGATGCCTCCAACCCCTAGCACGTAGGGCTTTTGCTTGTTTATATAGGCAGGGATTAGGGTAGACACGGGAAGCCAGCTGCTACGTGCACGCCGCCGGGAATTTGTTTTACGCGTCCGATCCGCTAAACAAACTTCCGTTTAATTAAGTTGGAGATAGAACTGCGCTCGTATCTCTCCGGGACTAAACACTGCACCGACCCGTGCGAACAGGTCCTTGCTTCTTCACCGAGTTGTAGGACCGGCATATACTAAAGGCCCACTGATCCGTATGAGTGGCCTCCGAATACGTTATTTGCTTGAACTCTTTTCGTGTTTATCTCACGTTACGTACGTGATTTTATCTCCAACAGGACGGCTGCATGGCAATCGTGTGTCACGGGCCAGGGCCAGACCCCACACCAGCTAAACTATATGTGCATCACGGCCCATCAGCTACGGCCAATTAAACTAATCACGTGATTAAACTCATTATAAGCTAATACGTATACTACAATTGTTTGGTCTCTTGGCAATGTATGACTAGGCTGGCAATACTGGTGGAGGATGCCTTCACAAGCCCATTAAAACTTCACACATCTATATATTCTTCACTCGAATCATTTGAATAAAAATATACCATCAAACACAATGCTCAACAACTCAAGATCGGTTCCGCCCCGGGGCTGGAGGAAGTCACGTTCTTGAGAAACCCTTGTTTGATTCACACATATACGGGGACCTGTCGTGCGTGCGCAGCCTCAAGGTTCACTTGCTCTCACACTGCCGTGCTGATGATGACCAAGAGAGGGACGAAGAGAGCGACTTTGAAGAAAACGAGGCGTGCGTCCTACTCCTGGAGAGTTGTACCTCAGCCCGATGCCTCGAAGTGGATCTTCGTCGTCCTCCATTGGTAAGCGCCCACGGTTGCGTGTATTCTTCTGCGCATCATACATATGCATGTGACAACTCCTCCCTCCGTTCTTAAATTGCTGACACGGTTGGTTTTTTCGTTACGTTTGACCATTCGTTTTATTTTTAAAAAAATTATTTACGTAAAATTATAAGTTGTGTTTCAACTTTATTTGCTGATAAAATTTGAAAGTTTTTTTTAATAAAGTGAACGGTCAAATGTAACGAAAATAGCTAACGGTGTCAACAATTTAAGAACGGAGAGAATAAATGACTAGCTTATAATAATTGATGAGATCCAACTTATTAAAGTTTGACCTATATATTTTTTACCAGATAATTAATTTTCAGTATTTTTACTTCTCATTGATCAGACAAAACACCATGGTTTTTTGACATAATCAAAGATCAATTACCGCTGCTCCATCAAGTGGACGCGGCTTCTCTCCTCCCGTATCCTCCTCCCATGCCTCCTCCCGCCACATGGCAATTTTCTACTGGGCCACGTTTCTCTCTGGGTCCACAGCCTCAACGGAGAACTCTCATATAACAACGCCGTAAACTCTTAATATTTTGTGGATCCCACATAAATTAAGAAAAGGATAAAAGTATACTTCTTTTTTACCTGTGTCCTTCCCTTCTCCGTCTAAGATCCGAGCTCTCTCTGCTCCATGGAAATTGGAAATCCATGGCGACGATAACTTCGCCAAAATCTGCTGCATCCCCTACTAACCAGATGGGCCCACGCCCCCGATTCTTTATGGTGAAATCAGCGTCTGAGCTCCAGATGCCCCTGCATGACCTCATCCGAGCACGGCACTGAAGCCTTCAACCGTGTGAAAATCCATCGAAGAATCTCGTTCTCGTGTGGTTGAGTGAAGTTGGAAGCCGGCAATTCATGTCCTTGAGACTACCATTGGTCCCGTCAGATATATTTGTGTGCACCGCACCCGTCCATGCGAGGCTGGATCCGATGGAGCTAGCAGCAATTAGACCATGGCCTGAAAGAAGCAGTTCGTCGTCTTTGTGCTGGGATTCTTGAAGCTTTGTTTCCTGGTTAGTTTTACATGATTCGTGATCTTGCTGGTACAAGTACAACATTATATTGGCAAAGTCTCTCAAATAAAAAATATATATTGGCAAAGATAATAGGTCTAAGGAGAACAATTCCCCAGATGAAAAATATTCTAAGTGCAGCAAAATCACTAATATAGTTTCACTATTTTATATTCTTTTGACGGTTGACTTGCCGCTGGGTGGGGAACGCTATCTGAGATAAACGGAAAGTTAACGCTGTTTATATGGATTACGGAGGTACCGGAGCTCTTCACCTGAGGATGGGTCCAGAGAGAAACGTGGCCCTGTAGAAAATTGCCACGTAGCGGGAGGAGGCATGGGAGGAGAAAATGGGAGGAGACAAGCCGCGTCCCCATCAAGTGACATCTTTGAAGGTTTTTGTCTCTGATGAGTGCGTGCGGCATTCCTTTGGAGATGGTGTCGCAAGTCTCCTCACAAGTTTCACAAACCTCAGGCACCTCTGCCTAGAATTCGAGTTCGAGAAGGTGAGTAGTAAGCAAGTTCGCATAAGTCCTTTTTAGATGATGGGTGAAGCCCAGCCTCTACATTCTCCGAAGGATATGTACTACACAGCTAAATTTTACATAAAGTACAACAAGCCACTTCTATTCATTGCACAAACTCATGTGTTTATCCTTACAGAAAAGTCCTCAATGGTCAACACTGGATGCCACCTGCGACCACCTAGACAACTGGGAATGCCACGAAATATCAATGGTTTTTCTCCAGGAAGCAGAGTTCAAGGGACTGATAAGAGATGATTGCGAACTCCGCTTCTTGCAACTGGTGCTCGCAAGTACCACAAATCTTCAGAAGGTTACTGTGACCTTCAACCCGAGCTACCATCTAAACAGTAGGAGGAGAGAGTTTCGGCACATGCTACTTGGCGACGGGATGTGGACTGACTGTCGTGATGCTGAACAATCTTGTGAGTGGAGGCCGTTCAATAGGTGGAGAATATTTGCTTGCTTATTGGAGACCTCCGTCCATATTTGAATAGAGCATGCGTCAATCTTCAACTGAAAAAGAGATTGCAGTTAATCATTCTTTATTGGCAATGTATGCTATGAGAACCAAGTTTGTGTGCGAACTATGAGAACTCCAATCTGGGTCATATGATCTTGATCTAAGAGACAGGTGGGAGGGTGATTTGCAAAATCACCACCCCTTAATCATACTTTTGCAAATCCACCCTCCCACCTCTACTTACGCGCTCCCTTGGATCAAGATCATGTGGCCAGATTTGAGTTCTTATAGTTCGTACACGAATCTGGTTCTCATAGTATATGTTGCCATCTTTATTAGCACTGTTTTTATTACTTCTGCTATCACACGTTTCTCATGGAATTCGATCAGACTTTTTGTCATCTACCTCGTCTATTCTCTGCGTGTGCATGTGCATCTATATGATTTTAGTGCAACAAAGCATTTCTTGTTTTCGTTCCAAAACGGGAAAGTTTTTGTCCCACCGTCGGGATGTTATTCTGACCTGAATCACTTATCAATTCTAAATGGTTAAAATCTGAAACATTTTTTGCCTGAATCACTCTGAAATGTTTCTCTGTTTCGAACTAGGAATGCGAATCACCTAAATAGGGGGTTTCAAGTGATTCTAGTTCATTTTGTGAAACGTTTCACTGTCCTGTATCAATGGCGGCCAAAGTTTTCAGTGATTTTTCTGTTTCATGTTGTGAAGCATTTCTGGTATAATTTGAAATGTTTTCAGTGATTTTTCGATTTCATGTTGTAAATCTGGAGCTGTACCAAACGTACCATTATAAGAGTTGAATTTTTGTTCCAAGAAACCAAGACTATGAATTGCGTTCAACATTCATACTATTATGTGTTTTATAGTCGAAAATACTAGCAGTTTATAAAAAACAAATATTGCTCAGAAGCTTGATGGTATAGATTAATTAATTTCACTATTAATTATGAAATTTACATTTTTTCCATGATATACCTCGAACCCTATCGAATCAATAAAATACCAAATCATCGTAAAGAAATATAAAACACTGATTACTAATTTTATTTTTATTTATGAGAATAACAATTATTATAAATCTGTCACTCTTATTTTTTATATTACCTTCAAAATGATAAAATAAACTATTTTTATATTACTAATGACGGTTTTTAGTTGTTGAACTGAATATACATAATTGTTGGATTAAATTACTGCCTAAAACTGCTGACCAACATTTTGAACCATAAAACTCCCCAATATATTAAAAATAGATCCATTTTGTAAATCGATCGTCGCCATGGTGTCCAGTGTCCACACGTTGATGATACCGGTGGGACGTGCGTGGTGCGGCTTCTGTTCTGGACGCCGGCCGTGCATATCGTGTGTGCTCCGTACTGGAAATTCTAGTTGTTCCGACGACGTAGCACGTTCCAGCTTCCATGCATGTATATATATGAATATAAAAATCTTATGCATATAAAGGCATATATAGATCGATCGAGAGATCTTACATTGCATTGCCGCCATGGAGTCCGCCGCGATGAAAGATGAGGCGAAACAAAACCCATCGTCATCATCAGCTGATGACCAACACGCCGGCGGCGAAGATCTGATCAGCGGCCTCGGCGACGATTTGCTCCTGGACATCCTTCGGCTGGTTTCCGACGCGAGGGACGTGGTGCGCACGGGCATCCTCTCGCGGCGTTGGCGCAACCTCTGGAAGCGTGCCCCCGTCCTCGTCTTCGGCACATGGCCGGAGTTCAAGTCAGCCGGCGACGTCCAACTCTACATCGCATCCGTCAACAACGTCCTGGCAAAGCGTGCGCAATGCCAGGATGGCATGACGGTCCTTGCGATCCCACTATTCCTCGTGGAGGATTGTCTCCGCGCCCAACGAGATCTACTGGTCGAGCCGTCTGTCAAACGGAAAGAAAACTCTACCCTTAAGGGCGTATGCCATTATGCATGCAGCCCTCCGATTTTGGTGTGTCGGAGATTCGTGCGGTTGCTCCCAGATGCAATACTCCTATTTAGTTGGAAATACAGTAGTCTTGTATCGTATTCAATACCGTAGCTGTGTGGGTCCAATGTTCCACATGATTACACGGGAGCCAGTTCTCCTCCTCCGCAGTGTTGCTTCCTGTCGTCGCTGCCGCCTCCGCAGCTCAGAGATCCGCCGGCTCCGGCGCCGCTGCCGCTGACGCTTGGATGCCCCGCCCCTGCCCCAGCCTGTAGGCCCCGTCCCTGCTCCAGCCTGCAGCACCCGCCCCTGCTTCAGCTTGGAGGACGCGCTACTGGAGATCCGCCGTGCCTGCCATGGGAGATCCTTCACCTGGAGTTTCCGCCGCCGCCTTCGGCAAGCCATCCAACAGCTGCAATCAGGGTCGCGCCCCACCAGCTCCACGCTACTTTATTCCTCCGCTTCCATCAGACCACTTCCCATCTTCTCCCCCGCCGTTCATCGCTTCGCAACCACCGGCACAATTGTCAGATGGAATCCAGCCTGACGAAGGTGTTGTTCCAGCAGGCTCTCTTGCACCATTGCACGGAGGTCTCCCCTTCCAGGTCTTTGGGACACCCCTTCCGATTCGAGGCCCTCTGTTCACATACGGCAGTCAGTTACATCCGTTCACCAGAGCTGGTGGCCTCCCTTCATGTGCCAGAAGGCCTCACCGGAGTTGGTGCCGGCAGCTCACTTGTCGCTCTGATGGCTAGTATTGGGGCGAAGAAACATGGTCGAACCCTAAGGTAAACATTCTAGTTGCGAGCATCCTGACCCCTCAATGTTTCCTTTTTGTATTTGTTTTACACAATAGTTTCATGGAACAAGATGTTAAATCAATATACTTCTGTGAGGCAGCAGTCCAGTGGACGAATCTGAGGGAGAGCAAATTTTCAACAATGGAACGCAAGCAAACAGGTCAGTGCAAGCAAACTTTGTATTTTTTTTGTGACAAGGATTCTTTTTTTTTTATAACTGTGACAAGGATTCTTTAGTATTGAAAGCGGAAGGCTGTAATAAAAGAGATACAATTGAGATTGTCTGTAAAGCAACAAATTCTGTATAAATAAGGACATTTTACATGAAGGCTCAAAAAGCAACTACTGCTGTACACTACTAGATCAATCACCTTTAACCAATATTATCAAAAAAGAATTGGTTTCATTGGTTTAGCAATACCTAAATATACTTTGATCCCAGGTATCTGATGATGTCACAATATTTGTATATGCCATTGTGCATGTCATGTATATCCTCAATGTATTCCAACAATGCATAGTGTTTAATTCAGTTTCTTCTTAATATTGAACCTTATATAGTATAAAAAAGACAGCGTGATATTGGTGTGAGAAAAAGAACGAATATATTGTTTATTCGTTTATGCCTTATGTCTTATCCTGCTATCTCAAAAATTGGAGTAACACTTCAGTTCATTACGGAAATATTTTGATCCCTTATTTTCTAGACAGAATTTGATTCAGTAGCTTTTAATAATGACTTATTCAATGAATATTGTCATGTTCATTGACTTTTAGTCCTTAAGTTTCATGCATATTCGTGCGACGTGTGCGATTTTGAACTGAATTTGCACAATCTATTTTTGTTCCTGAAATTTTACCTTTTTATTCCTGTTCTCAGAGATGAACGCTACATTTATTTAGCTGCATAAAAAAGTTGTTTCCTTGAGCCATATTAGGGTTCAAAAAAGGTTCCATCTGTTATTTGACAGCTCATTCACTATTGTTTGCTAGGTTTGAAACTGGTATTAGCACCATTTTCCTTAGCAGATGCTTAAATGGTCTCAAGTATGCCAAGGAAGCCACCAAGGTATACAGTGTTCTGTACAGTTTGTGCAATCCAATTATTTCTTCCATTTGGTAGTGGTCCCTGTTTCTGCTACAACATACAACATATGCAGGAAGCTTTAACCGCGTTCAAGAAAACCTTCCTCTACGAGCTGCTGGAACTGCATGGGAACAAAGGCGTGTTGCCTGGTGTCTACATCCAGACAATTGAAGACTGACGATCAAAAGCTATAATTTGACTTGTTTTGCGTGAACTAATTCTGAACGGCCAATTAACTGATACATTAGTATCTTACTCAATGTAACCTCCTTTAATGAGTGGACCCACATGTGGCTTACCTGATAGATGAGTATTTGACATGCACATTGGGATGTTTGACGTGCACAACCATTTATAATTGAGTTTCATTGGATTATCAAACATAATTGTTATAACTGTATTCCTCAGCTATCTGCTAGCACTTTGTTGATTCTCAGCCATTGACAACAATTACCGGATCTGGTATGGCATGTGCCCTGAAATTGGACATCGACATATATAGCCAAATACTATAATTTATTGGCGTTGAGGCAGTCACGTAACGAGACAACATTATGATAGTCAATGGAGATCAAAGTATTTGAATACAGTTAAGTAGCATGGATAAACCACCAGCCTGGGTGTGTTCGTTTCTTGGGTCTAAATTTTAGAGCTGTCATATCAAAAAGAATCTTATTATTTAAGAGTATTAAATAAAGTTTAATTATAAAACAAATTACAGGCTCCTAGACTAATTTACGAGACGAATCTAATGAGGTTAATTAAGTCGTGATTAGAAGATGGTTACTGTAGCATCACTTTAGCAAAATATAGATTAATTAAGCTTATTAGATTCATCTCGAAAATTAGCAACAATCTGTCAATAGGGTTTTGTCATTAAATTGATCGAAATATTTATAAATAATAAGATTCTCTTTCATGTGACAGTGCTTAAATTTTAGAGGGAGAAACGAACACACCCAAAAGGTCGTTCGCGAGTACACTGAGTTTAAAGAGTAAGGAGTAGTGACTTATTGCATAAATAAATGCACATGCTCTGATAGTCCCCTCACACTACATAATTACTACGTTTTATCACTCAGTAGGTTTTTTACATAATGTTAGTCTGCTGAGTGACACAATACCAATGGAAACAGTCAAACCCCCACCCCCTCCCAGAAAACAACTTGCAGCTACACTCTTCCTTCGTGATCAACTCCATCTTTTAGCTCCCCCTGGCGTTGTCCTGTCAACTCCATCTTTCAGCTCCCTCCTTTGCGGTGTGCTCTGGACAAGTGAGACTGCAATTGGAAATAAAAAAATTATTTATTATTTAATCCACCGACAAAACTCGATCTCATTGTGTGACGCTGCGTATAACAAATCTCTTAAAGATGGAATATGCTTACAGATACTAATCGAATCGAATTGGTCAGTTAGATTCAACAAAGGAAAGGGCGACAACGAATTCCTAGCTGCACTCTTGTCAAAGGCAGGACCATTAGAGTAAATTCCTGCAAAACGGATTGGTGCCCATCAACCAACAGTCCATTCGACCAGTTTCCCAACTTCAATGAAACAAACAAAAGCGCTTACCATTGCCCTCAAGATCTGAGGATGCACTGAGTCCATCAATGTTAATTAAGTCAACATCTTGTGAGTCCAAACCATCAACAGCTTTGTGTGGCTTCATCACTACATCAGAATATCAACTTTTCATGTGCAAGCATATATGTTTTTACATAGAAGTGTAGAACATTACGTAGGGAACTAACCGGTGCATGGTGGGGCCTGGGTGGAACATGTAGTGCTTGGTTTATCACACACCATACCTGCACAGTAGTAGTAGTTAAATTGTATGCACTGCGTCATAACCCATTTGTTTCTTATGCACAATTGATATGGATTTTTCTTACTTGGCGAGATGGATGAGGGATGTCCAGAACTAGCAGCCAACGTCGGAATGTGCCCACACCGATAGTAGTCAGAGACAAACACAGGAATTCAGCAATCAATTTGTCGATTTGTTGCTTGTTAGATAACATTTGTTGCTCAATACTAACCCTAAGCTCCTTGATCTTGTTCAGAACAAATAAGGGGACCTGCAGAATACATGCCAGTGCCAATTAAATGACACAACTTAACAAAAATAACAACACAACTTAACCAACAAGCAATGTTGTCATACCACTTCTTTCGGTGGGGAAACGTAATATGCCGCAACAGGGGATCCACTCACTGATTTGTTGTACACAACTTGATCTGCTTGCTTAACCCAATTTATGGAATAAGCTACCTCTATGTAAATGTTATGTCATGTAATGAACTAGATCTAGGACAATTTATTAGAAACACTATAACCTTCAGTTTTCCAAACAATGTTGTCTTCCCATCCTTGGAAGTAATCTGGTCCTGGAAAATAAGAGTCTTCATCTTGTCATATGGATAATCAGAAACTCATGGAAGACACGTGTACTTAGCATCCAAATCCCCATATTCCAGATGGTCTAGGTAAAAGACCTGCACGAGACAAATATCAGTAATTGAGATAATTTCATTGAGCAGAACAAGATGACTATGTTTTGTTCTACAGTAATTGAATTTTACCTCCAGCAATATCAAACAGCAGTCCAGTGCAACCGTTTTCTTCCCCTCAAGCAGACAATCCTTTACCCTCAGTCTGCATTCTTTCACAACATTAAGAACATAACAAGCCCAATTCACATCACCGATGCGGTTGTGATCTACCAGGTAAGGCATCAACATGTGGTTAACTCTTGATGTACCAAACTTTGGTGATAACAAGTGTGCATCTGCAAATAAGATAGCTGCAACTTTGAAGGCAGCTTTGTCTTTCAGACTTATTTTCTCCCCATATTCTCTGGTTAGCACTGACTCCACATAGTCCATGGTGATATCTGCATTTTTCGCCAGCCGAAGCGTTGTTTTAACTATGTCATATGGCTGTTCTGCAAAAGGCTTGAACTTCCCGGTAGAATTTCCTCCCCTGGGTAAGCCTAGAACTAGATTCACAGCATATTCTCCTTCATCATCACCCCATTACCCAAGACAATGCTACTGCTGACAGGATTAAAGTTGCTAAGTAGCCAGAATATCAAAATCCTTGAGAACTTTGGTTGCTTATGTAGTAACATCAAACCACCAAACCCAATTGACTCAACTAGTTCCTTCTTCTCACCAGTGAATGAACTGAAAACACTGTAAAATTTGTTCAGAGCGAAGGCACAGTTCAGTTTCACACCTCCTGTACTGACCAAACCGTCTGTAGACAGAACAACTTGCTCCAGTCTTGACCTAGCACGTTCATGGTCACGGCCTCACGGGTCATCTTCACAGGGCTAACAAAGTCACCGTCACTGTCTTCTACAACTTCTTCCGTCCTACCAACTCCATTTGTGCTCATCTGCAGCAAAATTCCCAGATCAGCGCCAACCAGGCAACAAGAACGAGGGATAAAGGTATCTTTCAGATCTAACCTTAACCAACTCGAATTCTGGCTAGAACAAGTACGTGTTGGGACTAAGAAATAACAGGATAGCATCTAAGATTGGTTACCTTCTCTTCCAGCATACGGTGGCGCAAGCCCGGCAGACCCTCTGAGTCCCGCTCCCGCCCGATCTGGCGGGAGCCTCGCGTGCGGCGGCGCCCGACCGGCAGGCAGCAGGCAGCATCTGATTCGACCGGCCGCCGGCAGAATCGCTTGCGAAGGCCTACTGCGAGAGGTCACGGGCTCGCGGCGGAAGAAAGACGAAGCCGTCCTCGAATGATTGAGCTACGAGTCTCGGATGCGGCAGCAACCCACGTGCCGACTCCCGTGGACCCGGTATGCGTCGCGTGGCTGCCGAATACAGGAGGCAAAAAATCAATAGCAAACAACTACGCGGGGGAAATACAACTCCTCCTCCCAAGCACGAATCTCAAACAACAAAATCGGACGCTTGCATGCACAATGGCGTATGCCCTTAAGGGGAAACTTTCCGCTTCCTCCTCTCTCAAACGCTCTCTCTCTCTCTCAAACTCTCTCGTCTGTCAAAGCCGTGGAGGCGTGGATTCGGTACGCTGCGCAGCATGAGGTGAATCGTTTCGTTTTGAAGTTGCAGCTGCCTGTAAAGGACCTTCTATCTGATATAACGGAGGAACTAGATGATGACTTGAATAAGCGGCTGGCAGAGATTGATATTAGTGATAATGATGATGACGCTGGTGAGGAGGACGATCATGAGGACGAAGTTACTGATAATGACTTGAATAAGCGGCTGTCAGAGATTGGTATTAGTGATAATGATTCTGATGTTGGTGAGGAGGACGATCATGAGGAGGAAGTTAATGATGAAAAGACCGTTAGTAACGATGATGATGAGGAGGAGGAGGAAGTTGATGCTGATGAGGACGTGTGGGACTGGGACAAAAGCAGCGAGGAAGGCGACAACGACCAGACGCCAATAATTGATCTTGATGACCTTGCTAGCCCTGCAAATCTGGAGGTCATGCGCTTGAACTTGCACATCAGCGTCAGAGTCCGGCTGCCGTCTACCGTGCTATTCCCGTCACTCAAGTATCTCTCGCTCGAATTCTTCAAACTAGAAGATGGCAGTGGCGAGCTCCTTTCCCGAATCCTATCGTCGGCCTGCTGCCCGAGCCTGGAGAGGCTGCGCATGTTGTACGTTGACATGAAGCGCTCTGGGACGAGGCGGCTACTGATTGACATCGAGACGCTCTCGGAGCTGTCGCTGCATAATGTGAAGGGGATAAAGGAGCTAGAGCTGAGGACTCCCAACCTCCTTGATCTCAAGATAAAGGACCCTCCGAAGCTCGAGTCGCTCACCGTCTCCGCCCCGGGACTGGAGGAGCTCACATTCTTGCAAAACCATACGCAGGCTGACGTCCATGGGGACTTTCCGTGCGTGTGTAGCCTCGAGGTCGACCTGCTCTCTCATCTGTTTTATGACTGCGACATTAACGATACCAGCATTTGCCTCCTGCAGCGTTGCAGCTCTGCCACAAGCCTTGTCGTTCACCTAGACATCCCGTCTGTATGTATCCCATTATCACTGTTTTTGCACAGTTTTATTTAGTTGTCTTTTTTCTAATAATTAGTCAATACTTATTAATTTTTCTAACATTTATGCATGTGATGACCAGTCAATAGAGCGGCGCCTTGGCGTTGACCTGATCAAAGATAAGATACCACAGATCCCCCGTGTTACATCGTTGGAAGTTCATACACATCCTACAATTGAGCGGCACTCATTTGGAGATGGGGTCGCAGGTCTGCTCACACGATTCAATAACCTCAGATATCTCAGCCTCCAGCTAGACGAAGTGTCTGGCTGCAAGAAGATGGTGAGGAAAATAAACTGCCCTAGACTCCCGTCTCGTTCCACTATGCATTCTGTAGTTTATATAATTCTTCGTTCCCCTTACACTGAACCCATGCATGCTGATTATATCAACAGGATGAATTTTGCTCGAAGGAAGACTCGGCATCTTTCGCCTGCGACCATGAAGACCACTGGGAATCCAGTGCTATGTCCTTCGTTGATCTCCAGAAAGCAGAGTTTAGAGGCTTGACAGGAACCGAATGTGAACTCCGATTCTTGCAGTCTGTGCTCGCAAGCGCCATGAATATCCGGGAGGTAACCATAAGTTTTAGCGAGAACTACAATATAGAGGACAATGTGATGGATCAGATTCAGCAGAAGCTGCTTTCACATCGAACGTGGTCGGCCTGCCATGGTGATTATGAGAAGTCATACAAGTGGCGGACGAGTTGGTAATTAAGGGTGCGTTTGGTTTAAGGACAAAGTTGGATGGAAGATGACAGCCAGTTTTTTGTTGGATGGGCTGACCAAGTTTCATATTTCGTATCATAAATGAGGCGGTCAAGTTTTTTATTTGTTACGGTGAATGGGGCGGACAAGTTTCTGCTCCTTTCAGGAAAGAGAGCAGATTTGCTTAGAGAGATTGGATGCAGTTGCACAGTGCACATATGCCTGTTTGGATAATGGATCCACGAATTTATTAGATTTATATTTATGTCATTTTTCTGTGTTAAGAAAACTAGTAGTGTGTTGCAATAATACTGGTATACACAAACAGAAAGGTTATTTATGTCATGTTTCTTTGTTGAGAATACTACTACCAGTGTGTTTTTTTATCAAACACGCATGAGAGCTACGTATCTTTATATTAACAAGAGGAAAGCCGGTACAAGACCACCAAGTGGTTGACAGTTTTGTGATCGTTTACATTAGCGCCTTTGAAGGAGAACAACAACCTATTTGACATCCAGCCGCGGCCCAAGCTTTCGCTTCCTCCATGATGAGGTTGAACATTGCCTGCGCATTTGGCCGAGCTTGGTCGAAGAGGTTTGTGCAGTTTCCAGAGTTCCCATGCGACGAGGATGATGAGAGAGTGCAGGCCTTGCCTTGCCTCTTTGCTAGATCTTGTCGCACGGCGCCACCAATCCTGGAAGCAGCTATCATCTGTAGACGGCGCCAACCGTTCAAACCCGAACCAACGCAGTGCAAGGAACCAAACTTCACGCGTGAAGACACACTCCATCATGATGTGGTCGATTGTTTCATCACACTGGTCGCAGAGCGGGCAGGCTATCGGATGGGGTAATAAGCCTCGTCGTCATAATCGATCTGCCATCCAACACCTGTTCCAGTAGGCAAGCCAGATGAAGATCTTGGCCCGCAACGGTGCCCATGACTTCCAAAGTCTGTTGCATGGCTCAAAGATGATTCCTCCCGTGTAGAAGCGTTGGTATGTAGATTTGGAGTTTATGCATGTTTGACAACACACGGCCGCGCATCCAGTTGCTACTCGACGACATCAAACATGAAGCCCGCTTATGGTCAATGGCTGGCGCGCGTAAGCTGCGCTCTTTGTTGCAGCTGTAGTTGTACTGGGGCTGTAGGGCCTTACCTTTGCTTCTTTTCGGTTTTATTTAGGCCTCTCTAGGCCATGTATTTGGACCGTTCTTCTCCTTAATATAATGACGTGCAGTTCTCCTGCGTGTTCAAGAAAAAAATTCCCGGACGGCACCGAAAGACAGCAGTGTTCGTCTTGTTGATGCGGGTCCAGCGTGAGCTCGTTGTTGACAACTCCTGCAATGTGCAGCAACTGCCATGCCGCCCAATAATGTCGCGGAGCCATGAATTTCCTTGGATCGCATCACGAACTGCGCACTTGCGCCGGCCACGACTACTACTAGTGTGTTGATAATTAGTAATACTCTTATACACAAACGAAAGGTTAATGTTTTTTGCTACTAGGATCAAAATCCATTATAGTGCTTAGTAATTGTTATCACATCCGCTGCAGGAAAATCAACTTGTTTTTGTTTTAAGAACTAGAATGCATGAAGGATGTTCAACTTATTATTACACTTCCAAGAAAATTCAAGCTCACGCTTTGGTTTCAGAAGATATGCTAAAGGTGCAGACGTTTCGAAAGTTTCAGTTTCAGGTTACCACGCTATGCACTATCGTGCTCTCTGGATGATTGTAACCGGCTGAACTCTCGTAAGTCCATTACTAGCTAACTTGTACGAGAATATAGTAATGTATGTTGCCGAGCAAGCGCAACAAAAACTTGCAGAACATATTCTGCTCGAAGAAACGGGATCTACCGGTGGAATGTCCTCCCATCGGTGGGATTGTGAAAAAAACTTTTTTTTTTTAAAAAAAAAATATAAACTTTGTTATGTGTTTAGTTGAGATGGTAGAAAAAAATTCCATATCTTGGGATCCATAAAATGATATTGCAATTGAGTGGCTCGCGACCGTGAACATGTCCAACTCGAAATGAACACATGACGCATGCCCATCTACTAACAAAGTACTAGCCGTAACGACCTGATTAATTTGCTCGGAAATTTTTAGTGCAAATGAAATTTGGATGCAATGGTACAAATATATAATTTTTAGTTGCACCATTACATCCAAACTTTATTACACTAAAAATTTTCCCTTAATTTGCAGCCTAGGCGATGGCGTGCCCATGCATATCCGAAGTTCCGAACCCTCGTGAGCATTTCATTCCAATAAAAAAAGTGAGCATCTACCTGTGGTTCGTGGTGCGCCTGTCTGGTCTAGCACCTGGTCTCATGATGTTTTTGGTTGGAATTGTTTTTGCATTTTTTTTACCAAAATTGTTTTTGCATTTTGACCATTTATTAATTAAAATTTTACATATAACCCCTCAGAAACTATATTTTCAGAATTTGACTCATTGCAGTCATGCCAAACCGATTGACGTGACAAAGGTATGATCAAATGCCACGTCTATTTTACTATGTTTCATTGGTTATATCAGTCAGTGTAGTAGGATTATTTACATTTGTCACGACAAACCAGTGCCACTGAAATGAGTTCTCAAGGAGTCATGTAAAATTTACTCCTCTCGTTTCAAATTATAAGACGTTTTTGACTTTTATACTTCATGTTTGACCGTTCGTATTATTCAAAAAATTTGTGCAAATATTATTAATTTGATTATGATTTGTTTTATCATTAAAAATATTTTATAAATGACTTATTTATTTATATATTTGTACAAAATTTTTGAATAAGACGAGCGGTCAAACACAATCTCGGAAAGTCAAAAACGTCTTATAATTTGAAACGGAGGGACAAAGGGTCAAAAGAAAAAAAAATCTTCTAGTTGCCTACATGTCTTTTGGAGAAACGGACACGAGATCCATATAGTGGTACGCTGTTGCAATCTTCGTTGCATATTCTACTAATTCAATTTTCTGCAAAGGCCGTAGAGATGACGATCACGGATCCACCGAGACCAGGTGATGGATGACGTCCATATGACGGAGGGCGTCAACGGCGACATAAGCGACGCGGCGAAACAAACAAATCTAGGTTCCACACCAAATATATAATGACCAACCACGACGCCGGCGGCGGAGATCTGATCAGCAATCTCATCGACGACGTGCTCCTCCGCATCCTCGGGCATGTTTCCGCCGCCAGGGACGTGGTGCGCACGAGCGCCCTCTCGCGGCGTTGGCGCGACCTCTGGAAGCGCGCACCCGTCCTCGTCTTCCACTCGTGGCCGGATCCTGGCACTGGTGGACCACCCAGCGACGCCGAGCCGTTCATCGCCTTCGTCAATGACGTTCTTGCGCGGTCAGGCACTGCCTTGGGCATCGAGCTCCTGGAGAGCAAGCTTTGGATTTACCGGACGCCCGGCCAACGGCGGGGACCTTCGCTACGGCGGTGCACCCAAGTCGCGGAGGGATGGGTTCGGTACGCCGTGCAGCAGCACGCGGTGAGGTCCTTCTGCCTTGTTTTAATTTCAATGCCGTCACCATCACAAGTCGGCTATCACTATCTACAAGAGGTTGACAAGGATAAAGAGACGACGCCTGTGATCGCACTCCATGACCTTACAGGCTCTGCAAAGCTAGAGGCCATGCATCTGGCGTTAGGCGGCGCCAGAGTCCAACTCCCCTCCACCACAACGTTCGCGTCCCTCGCAAATCTCACGCTCGAACGCATAGAGGTAGCAGCCGAGAGCGGCCAACACCTCCTCCTTGCACGCCTCTTATCCCCTTCTTGCTGCCCACGTCTGCGGAAGCTGCGCATGTTGAGAGTCCAGTTACCTCCATCGCAGACGGAGCTGCTGATCGAGGCCGCCGCGCTCTCGGAGCTGTCGCTGCAGGAGATGGTTCAGATGACGTCGCTGGAGCTGAGGACTCCTGGCCTCCTAAGCCTTCGAATTGTTCAGTGCGACGAGCTCGAGGTGGTCAAGGTCGTCCAAGCCCCGAGGGTTGATGAGCTTGAATGCGCGTTCAACCATTTACAATTTCATGTCCTTGGGGACTTGCGAAGTGTGAGGTGCCTCAAGATTGAATTGTGCTCTTATGAGGAATCGGGTGATTACGGTGTTAACCATGCTAGCAGTTTACTTCTACAGAAATGTAGCTCAGCTACAAACCTTGTTGTGTATCTTGCTGACGCGATTCTACCGGTATGTACACTATTCTATTAAATTATTACTCCTTCTGTCCCAAGTTACTTGTCATCCTGGTTTATTATTATAATAATATTTTAACAGAAGTGATATAGATTATATGTTTCTTCTGTAGAAATTATTGGTCTTTGTCCCTTATTTATCTGATTCATTTTACCAGAATGAATATCAGAACATGGACTTGATCAAAGATAAGATACCACAACTTCCTCATATTACCTCTTTGGTGGTTCATCCTACCTCCTTTGGTGCTGGAATCGCAAGTCTCCTCTCACGATTCACAAATCTCAAACATCTCATCCTACAACTAGACGATGCTGGATTCATTAACAAGGTGACCAACATTTGAATCGACTAATAAACTGCCATACCACTCGATTTTTTTTTCCAAGTCTTTCATCTAACCATTCATATATCTGTGCGGAACAGGTTGGGCTGAACTTCAAAAACATTCCGGGGGTTTCATGTTTCTTTTGTGATCACACGTGCCATTGGAAACCTAGTGATATCTCCCTAGCTTCACTTAAAGAAGCAGAGTTCACTAGATTGGCAGCAACAGATTGTGAGCTCCAGTTCTTGAGATGTGTGCTTGCAAGTGCAGTAGATCTTCGGAAGGTAGCAGTAAGTTTCGGAGAAAAGTGTCATTTAGACGATAAACGAAGAGATGATTTTAAGCTCATGCTACTAGGAGACCAAACGTGGACTGCCGGACACGACGCTGAATGATACGAGAGAGGACGCCATGTTCGTCATGAAGAACAGCTTGGAGAGATGGATGTTTCTACATAATGGAGAATGTTGTGACCTTTTGTGAGTTTTTAATTCAGCAAACAATGCATCATTATTACATGATTTAATTTCACAAACCCACCAATATTTTGGCTTTATAGTCACAAACCCACCAAATACGGTGCCTATTTCACAAACCCACCAGTACTTTAGGGTGTAGTTTCACAAACTCACCATCTTTTTTCTTTGTATGTATCCAATATATATGGTCTTACATGTCAATGATAGTACTAAAAAATTGTAGATGTATCACCTGCCAACTCACCCTGTATATGGCGCCATGTCAACAAAGCCACGTAAGAGTCTGGTGCAGGACGTCATATGACTTGTTCAGCCTATTTCCTGGCTCAATATTTTGGCCCATACCTCATGCACGTCATGGCTTAATATTTTGGCCCAATATTAAGCTCCTCTGTTTTCCATCCTCCCCCTTACGTGCATGAAATATAAGTCTATCTAAAAAAAATGAAATATAAGTGATTGAACATCTTTGTCCACTAGCTTAAGCATTTGGTTGCAACTAGTTGTGCATGGTACTTTAACACTAAGTGTACTATTGAGAGATGATCTGTTACCAGAGTCAGGAAGTTAGAATGTTTGCCAAGTTAAAAACTGTCCCCACGGGGTGTGTACATTGTGATACGGTGTTAGGATAATGTAAATGTGACACATTGGCTACCAACCGGGATAAACCGATACTGAGCTAGAGCTAGGCAATCATCATTGGTATGCATGGTTGCGGCCTGACAACATCTTTTTATGTAACCAGACAAACATCATGTTGAACTGCGTTTGGGATTGTCTGCTCGGGAGCAACATTAATTGTTACGTGTCATATTTTTCATTGGATCGTTAGGTGCTTTTTATTTAGAAATTCTTCAGACCTGTACAAAGAAAATTTTATGTTGTTCTTTTTAAGAATTTGGATATGAGAAATTGGAACTCGTGCATTCCAGTGTTTAAGAAAATTTGTATGGACCTTATTTGCATCGTTGATTTGGATCTCGGTTTCTATGGGCCTCTGCATCTACTGGATTTTTGACCGCGAGTCATATATGCAAGGCCCGGTCAAAACGTATTGAGCAAAAACACATAAATCTTAAACCTACTTACGTGCGCTATGACAATCCGACTCCCGCTCCAATTTGTCACGACGTAGTACTTCACGAGCCGACCAAGGGAGCTTCCAGCAGAGAAGGAACAGCTGTCGATCTCGCCGTATGGAGATGGCGGAGGTGCCCAAGTCGAAGCAATTCCGTCCATCAGCTGATGCTGGTCACGACGCTGCCGGCGTCGACCTGATCAGCGACCTCAACGAAGACGTGCTCCTGCGCATCCTCGGGCTGGTGAGAAACGCTAGGGCCCTGGTGCGCACGGGCGCGCTCTCGCGGCGGTGGCGCAGCCTCTGGAAGCGGGCCCCCGTCCTCCTCTTCCACCGCGAGTTGCAATCGGCCGGCGACGCCGAGCGGTGCGCGGCCTTCGTGAGCAAGGTTCTCGAGCTACGCGCCCACCAATCAAGTGACTACAGCCTCCATGACCTAGGGATAATTTACCGGGTGGCTCACCTGCACGGCGACCAAGAAGAGCAGCTCGTGGCGCTGTCCATGAGAGCCGCGCAGAGTTGGGTTCGCTACGCCCTAGAGCACCAAGTCAAGTCTTTTTGCCTTTATCTGGCTCTTCAACGACGTCGTGATGATTTCGCCGGCGACGACGACGACGAAGATGAGAACTATGACAGCAACGGCGAAGGCAACGATGATGCCTCCAACGACCACGTCTTGCGTGTAATAGCTCTTGACAAACTTCCTCGCTCCGAGAAGCTGGAGACCTTGGCTTTGTCGTTTCGAGGCGCTGGAGTTCGCTTCCCCAGAGATGTGGTGTTCCCGTCGCTAACGGATCTTACGCTCGAACAGATAACGGTGGCATACGGCAGTGAACATCGCTTTGCCCGCTTTCTGTCCAACGCGTGCTGCCCGCGCCTGAAGAAGCTTTCACTGTGGGACATTGAGATTTACGGATCGAAGAAGCTGTTGGTGGAGGCTGACGCGCTGTCGAAGCTGAGGCTGTTGGAGGTCATGGCGTACAACAGCCAGCTGAAACTCAACACTCCTAAGCTTCGGGTTCTCCACATGGAGGACTGCGACCTCGGAGCACTCTCGATCTTTGCCCCGAGGATGATGAGGGACGCCACGTTCTTGAACAATCATATCAAGAGTGGATTCGTCGAGGGGATTCCACATTGGCAATAATTATCTGTGTTTCCACATGACAAAAAATGCAACTAAACTTGGTATCATAGTTTGTGGATTAGTTTGCTTTCATGCGTTTTATGTAACTGATCATTCCCCCTGAGCGGGTCCGCCTATACCAGCTAATTGCCTAATTAGTAATTACCTATTTCTGAGTTGCTCGTTCTTTCATGTGCTTAATTAATTTACTCTTTACTTTGACTCTTTTTAAACCAGCAACAATGGCAGAGTACTGTTGGGATAATCAACGCGAATGCACCAACGCTTCCTCATGTCACATCTTTGGTAGTTCGTCCTTGCAGATTTGAGCGGCTTGCAATTGGAGATGGAATAGCATGTCTCCTCGCAGTGTTCGGCAACCAGGGCCGGCTCTGAGGGGAGGGCTGGAAGGGCACTGGCCCAGGGCCTCCGAATCTTAAGGGCCCTCCCATAGCATGTCTATAAAACCTCCGACACCCTTTGTCCAATTTCAGCAAGCAACTAATAAGCCTCCAATATCGTACACAACTCCGGGATGTCAATTGAAAAGGTGAACAAAATCGACTGAGCCATGAGAAGTGCTCTCACCCGGCATGAGCAAGCAACTACTACGTGTTTTTTTTTGCTTGGCTGCCTACGTCTTGTATTGGAGACTAAGCGCGTGACATCATAGCATGACGATTCGGTGAGTTTCGTCGACGCCGTATGCCCCAAGAGATTTACAAAAAAAACATTTTAATTAATTATTATCTAAATTATCACTTTTTAATAAATAAAATAAATATTTTTATAGATATTTTAGTTCTCACACTAATATCTTCTACAAAGATTTTTCTAATAATTCTATTGCATATTGGTTCCTATACTATGCCTATGGTTGTGGCACCAGATGAGAGAAGATTTAAAAAACTAAACTTATTGAAGAATTATTTAAGGTCCAATATGTCACAAAAATGGTCGATTGATTTTGGATAATGTTGATAGCCTTGATACTCACTCCACGTATATATTACAAAACAAACTTTTAATGTATGTAAAATATTTTATGTGAATGTTTTGTTTTTAATATACTAGACTTTACTAGTAATAATAGTCATTAGTAAATTGTAATTTTTACATCAAAATTCTATGTATACAAGGAAAATATTTATATAGAGGCCATAACTTCCTCTCCTCGAATCGCTTCCTGGCGAGTTGCCTGGATTCGGACCCGGAACCGGAGACGGAGTGCGCAGGCGCAGTGGCCACGCGATCTCCCCCTTTAACCATTTCTCCACTAGACCTATCACTAGGTTGACAAAGAATTTACGGCTCGCCATTTTTTCGGTAGAATTGGAGTTGAAGCCCGCCCTTTATATACTCGGAGAGGAGAGGACTGAAGAGAGAGGAGAACAGCTGCCCGTACGCCGGCGCCGCGCGGCTGCGGGTTTCCGTCCGAGGCACGGAAGCTCGTCCCGTCGGACGGCCCAACTCATCGGGTACGCGGCCCAAAATGGCAGCATTAGGCCCAAACAAACAATTACATGATTAATTTAATTGTCCGAGACGGGAGGAAGCTTGTGTAGGGAGGGAGCGAAATTTCCTGGCTCTTGCAGTGGATGCAGAAACACACGGTTTCATGGGATAGGCGTAGGCACAAGTATTATCTGTAGCCTGAACAATTAATTTTATTTATCCAGTCGATCCATTTTGCTTCCTGCAGGTGGTAAATACAATGAACTAATTAAGCAAGGGGGCATGCAACTCGGCAACCATTTATCCGGTTCAATTTACGTGTTCGCCAAACACTAATAAACATCATTGCCCTCTTTTGATCATCCGGACACGGGACATGATGCTCCTTGGGCCTTGTCATTTTCTTTTTGTGAAGAAAGCCTTGTCAAGTTCTTTCTACGTAACAAAATATGAGAAATCAGCGCAGTACAAATGTAAAAACACGTGGATGCTAAAAGTAGCGTACCGGCCTACGGACAAAAATAGCACATGCCATTCAACTTGCACGGCGGTTTATCAGAGGATTTATGCTGAAAGAATCGAACTTCAGCGGATTGAAGTACTCGATTTCAGAAGCTCCTTGTAATAAGCTCAGTTCTTAAATTCTATCATTGATCTTGCTGCATGCACTCAATTTGTCAATAACCCCATGAACTTCAATTTGTTACACATATTTGTTCTTCTTTTTACGTGAAAACCAAATCAATTTGCATGACTGCAGCTAGCTAAACCCCAAGCGCCGGCGTCAGAAGGCAGCTCCGCTTTCAGGCGTCACCCATGGTCGCTTTCAGGTTAGTATATAATGGCTGCATAGATACGAAATTTTTCTTTCCATTCGAAGGAGCATATACTGGCACAGATACAAATTTTTGACTGTCCAAAATCACAAAGAGGATCGGATACACACGGCTGCGGTTCGTTTCGTCCGTTCACTTCCACTTGCGCCCGAACATCTTCTTATGCTTACCGAACATCTTCTTGTGCTTGCCGTACTTACCGTGCTTGAACTTGCCATGCTTGAACTTGCCGTGGTGGCCGTACATCCCGTAGCCGCCGTGGCCGTGGGATGCCTTATGAGCTCCATACGCTGCGGCTGCAGCCGCGGCACCTCCGGCCATCATCGCGCCGTAGCCTGCGGAGCCGCCTGCCCCATGACCTCCGCACATAGCACCATGGCCTGGAGAAAACAATTAGATTTTTGTAGGTCACTTAGCATGCTTCTTAGTAGTGATGAAGCTAGAGCTCTAGATATCCGGATGCACATCTTGCTTTTCAAGCCTCCACAAAAGCATAGTGATGCACATTTTTTATCAAACCTTGTGCACAACATAAAGGTAAAAATCGGCTGATTTCAACTGAAATTCGTGTTTAAGGGTGGTGTCTGTGCAACAGGAAAGCTGTACCTACCTTCGCTCATGCTTCTTAGACTTCACCAAATCATATTTACTCTTTTTGTAATTTAACATACCTATCTCTTGTAACTTTAATAGGCTCAAAACATTTCATCATATACTTTTTTTTATTGCCACAAGAGACGACATACCATGAGGAGCATTCATGGGTGGACCGTGACCAGGGTAACCAGCCGGTGGGTAACCAGGATATCCTGCTGGAGGATACGCCCCTGCTGGCGGGTATGCACCGTGTGGTGGATATCCACCAGGTTGAGGGTATGCACCCTGCGGTGGATACCCGCCAGGTGGGGTAGGATATCCTTGTCCAGGAGGATATGCACCTGGGGGAGCAGGGTATCCGGCAGGGTATTGACCGTATCCACCTGCGTAAGCTCCATGAAAACCTTTATCTGCATCCGAGGAATCAGTAGGTTTGTCCTTCCCACCTCCCATGCCTCCCTCTCAATACCTGACATAAGAACCCAGAATTACGATACGAATACGAGTTATCATACCACGCATATACATTGGCCAATGTGCATGGGAATTCGGATTACCTGGACCCTTGAGTTAAACTCTGACGAAATGGTGTCACACAATAGTGTATTGCTTGGAGAAGATGTATGTAAATTATTATCCAGCGTCGTCTTCTTTTCACGACATGGACGTGAACGTGTTACATAGATAAAGGGGGTTGACGAAGCATATATGCCCTAGAGCAACCAGAGGAGTCGTCCGCTGTAATATGCTATCTTTGGAATTGCTATATCTTGATTTGTTTGGTAGAGCGTGAAGTTAGGGTCCTGCATTCTCGCCAGGCCTCTCTGTCGGAGCAGATGACCAAACGCGTCGGTAGAAATAATCGCCGGATTAGTCTGCGCATGCTCCCTGCGTAGAAAAACATGCTGCTGGTGTTGGATGGACGCACAAGCACAACTGACCTGAAGTGGGCGACGCGCGGACGCGGTCACAAATCACGGGGTGGATTCCACCCTATATATAAAGATGATTTAAAGACTCAAGCAAAATCCGTTGTAGTCTAGCTGGTTAGGATACTCGGCTCTCACCCGAGAGACCCGGGTTCGAGTCCCGGCAACGGAATCTTTTTTTTTTTGCTTTCTTTCATGTGTTGACGAACTGATTACAATAAATAAATCTTAATTTAAGTGACGGATGGTATAGTATATTTCCAGTAGAAACGATAAATTTTGCACACAGATTACCAAAAAAAGGCAATCAAATGGATACAACAGAATTCAGGCATGAACAATCTCGAGAGACATTGCAAACCCAAACAAGATAAGCTAGTCAAGAGCCTACTCATTATCATTTTCAAAAATGAAATAGATACACTACCAGCATCAGAATTCAGGCATGAACAATCTGGAGACATTATCTGGGCAATATAGTTATCATGTCGCGAAGTATTATAAGATTCAGTTTCCCGTTTGACCTAATCACCTACATGGGCGATATATTATGCAAACATAGTGACTGAGCAATCAAGTCCGCTGCTCTCAGCCATGAAGTAGGTCATAAATTCAGGATAAACAATAGCCTCAACTAACTAGCTATGCTTCGATAGAATGCTTTCTGCAACACCACGAGCTATCGGGTGGTAGAACTCTTGAGCTTCTGAGAAGATCCTCTGGGCCAGCATCTTCTCCTCACCGGAGCACCTAGCCAGTGAGCTGTAGAGGGGGCGGAGGTACTTCATCCTTCCCACTTGCTTCAAGCATTTCTCAACCTCGTTGAAGTAACACTTGCACCCGGCAGGAATCGCCAGCTGGAGAAAAGCAACTTTTACCTCATAGTCACGGCTTTCTGATAGCTTGTACCGTTCATCAAGTGCAGTAACCTACATACAAACAGAAGATAGATGCTTGAACAGGTGATCTTTAGACTGCTAGCGAACGATATCTGTAATTGTTTTAGAAAGCAAAGCTATGATCGAAGACATGTTATGTTAACAAATTACAGGTCACAGATGAAAGCCAACTGCAATAGAAGAAACTAAGGAACTCCTTGCCTGAATAACTGAGCAATTCCTTACTCTGTAGAGTACTGGAGCACATCTTATTAGTGAAGTTAATTTTAAACATCGTGAATCAGCTAGCATGTGACTGGATGCTCAGATGGACAGCTATATGTGTTAACGTTAGCATCTACCAGTAAGCTCTAAACAGAAAGACGGTTTGAATATACATTGCAACATTTAGATTGCAAATAAAAGTAACTTTAAATCTTGACATTTTTCTTTTGTAACCACATGAACCCACCACTGATGAAACTGGAATTTTCAATGCTGATCCACTGACTCTAAAGAGATGAATAGAAGCCTCAACTCATCGTGCATTTTATATATGGTTGTAAACAGATAAACATACTAGATAAAATCCCCTTCAGATATGATTGACAGTGCAAATAAAACCTACCAACACTAACTACTAACAGATTGCAGTTTTAAATATTGAACTAAACAACTCTAGTTCTGACAATCTAGTTCAACTTCCAACTATTTTACACAAACCATAAAAAAGAGAAATTTTAGTTGTACTTCAGTCTCATCAATTGCTAAATAAGATATAGATGCTATTATGCAAAGTTTTTCCTTTAACTCTATTTAAAATAGAGATGCTATTTTGCAAATATAACATTTATAAAAGATATGGGAATCGTAATAATGGATTTTAATTGAGGGGAGAGGCACTCCAACATTACGCAGTTTTCAATATTTGATGACAACCAAAAAAAATATCCATAAAACATCATACTTCATAGTATGACAGTCACCACAGGCTGCATTGGATCGTCACTTGTAATTTATAAAGGTATCAGTACATAGAGATGGCAGTAAATAAGCATACCTGCGAGGCTTCAACATCTGTGGGTAGATTTTCCAAGTAAAGCTCCCATTCTTGCCCGTTCCAGTTGGCCACTTCATCTTCACTTGGCAATTTTCCAGACTTGAACTCTGCAGCTAAGGAGCAGATCTTTTTGTAAATAGCTGAATCTGGTTCCATGGCATCAGGGGGAATACCAGTCCCCTCAACCCACAGGTGAAGGTCGATTTGGTTTTCTATCCCAGGCACATTGGCTTTCAGAAATTCAAGAAATGTTTCTGTGTCTATGGATTGGAACTTGAATGTGTCAATGTACTTCTTTATGAACTCATCAAATGCAGGTCTACCAATCTAAGAACAACAACAACAAAAAAAAAAGGCAGCATACGTCAGTAATCAGTCAGAATAATTAGCAATGAATTGACTAAAAGAGAATTGCATGGTAGATTCAACTAGTTAGTTCCACTGACCTCACGTTCGATGCGCCACAGGAACTGAAAACCTTTCTCGTAGGGCACTTCAGAGTACACATCATCAGGGTCAATCCCTGCCATCTTTGGCTTCAACTTGGTGAACTCCATGTTATCCTTAAACCTCTCCATCATTCGGTTCAACCCTCTCCATCCAATTCCCTTGTTTAAGGCGGCTCGCTCCTCCCCTTGGACCACCTCAACAATCCTCCTCTCAGCATATGTTGTGAATCCCTGTATGCAGTGACAATGATGAGACTTGATTGTGACATGACAAAATACAACTACACGATATCCACAGTTCTGCACAAATCACAGCCGCCTTATCTAGTGAGTGGACTCTCTAACAGCTCGCATGGTAACTGGAGAGAACATCCCAACAGATTCAAGCACCAGTCAGAGAAATAAAAGGACTAGAAGAAATCGGGCCATAGAAAGTGCTGGCAACCCCAGACCCTATAATAGGCTGATGGCAACACATTAAGCAGAAGATGTGCATCCTAACATAACGACATGTAGATTCTTGATTAGGACACATGTTTCTTCAAGAGAAAAATTGTGCTAATCTAAACCAGGACATAACATTTCAGATCCATAATTGAAACCTTAAATAAGGTACAGATTATATTTAGCTAACACTTACTCCAGCATGTGTCCTAATAAAGTAAGTCTGTCACTACCAGCAAGTTCAGAATTTCAACCTCATTATAGCATAAGATTACGACATCAGATTTAGGGGCAAAACTATTAACTGTAAAGTAAAGGATGACAATGATAGCACTGACAGTTCACCTCGTTAAGCCAGAAATCTTCGTTGGTCTTGTTAGTAATCAAATTCCCAGTCCAGCTATGAGCGAGCTCATGCGCCACAACCTGTGCCCCAGCGGCATCCCCCTTGATCACTGTTGGAGTGAGGAATACCATCCTGGGGTTCTCCATGCCTCCGTAGGGGAAGCTTGGTGGCAGCACGAGCAGATCGAACCTCTCCCAATCATACGGCCCAAAGAGCGACTCCCCAACCTTGACCATCTCCTCCACCCCGGCGAACTCCCTGGCCGCCTCATCCAGGACCTTGTCTCCTCCCTCGGCGTACACCCGCGTCCTCGGACCCAGATCCCTGAACCCGATCCCGCCGGCGGCGAACGCGAAGAGGTAGGGCGGCACGGACTGCTCCATCTCGAACTCCTCGACGATGCGGCCAGGCGCGCACCAGAGCGCCTCGTCGCACGCGCCGCAGTGGTCGGAGGGCAGCGGGTCCCGGCGGGCGACGTGGCGCGCGGCGGCGACGGCGGAGAGCTGCGCAGGGATGTTGAGGAGGAGCGAGAAGGTGATGCGCGCGGCAGGGGTGTCGTGGCATGGGAAGATGGAGCGGGCGTGGATGGACTGGCACTGCGAGAAGACGAAGGGCTGGGCGGAGGCTGTCTGCGGCGGGGCGAGCCACTGCAGCGCGGAGGCGGCGGGGGAGGTGGAGAAGGTGAGGCGGAAGGAGGTGGTGTCGGGGGGCAGGGTGAGGGTGAGCGCGGAGCCGAGGACGGGGTCGGGGGTGGCGGCGAGGGAGAAGGGTATGGGCTCCGGCGGGTCCGCGGCGGTGGTGGCGGAGTGGACGGCGACGGCGCGGGTGTCGAGGAGGAGGTCCCCGGAGTGCGGCGCGGAGAGGGTGAGCAGCGCGGATGCATGGATGGTGGAGGCGGTGAAGTCGAGGTAGAAGGCGAGCGCGGCGTGCTTGGTCACCGGGTGCGCGCCGTCGGTGTAGGAGTGGGGATCGAGCGGCGCCATGGCTGCTGCTGCTCCGGGAGAATGGGTCTGGTTGGGCCGGTTGAGTCGGGGTCGAGGGGTTTGGCTCTTTCGATGGATTTTATTATTATTATTATTATTTAGACAGGCTCTTTCGATGGGTTTGGTCGAGTCGAATGGACGGAAGCTTTTCAGTTTCCAAGCCTTGTCTGCTCCTGATCGCAAGCATGGTTCACATAATAGAAACCGGTCGGTTATCCTGAATCGGTCCTGGCCGGCCGCTTAGTTTGATCGGATCGGTTAATTCAGAGAAACCGACACTGTGTACTGTAGTAATTTGGTTAATCGTCAGTATTTCTGATTAATCGATCGATTTTTTCGGTTTAAAATCGGACCGGTTGTACCGGTTATGTGAACCATGATCGCAAGTGACAGATTCGACCAAATGACTCACACAAAACTTTTCATAAGAAAAAACCATCAAAATTCAGATAATGTTCGTAGCAATCCGAGCAGGTGCTTTACATGCAAAGTACTACTTCTCTTCTTCAGAGTAGTACACAGACAGCACGAGAGGCCCCCGAAAGAAACAAGCATGTGGAGCTAACTTCACGGGGATCAGCATTGTCTTTTTTACTCCATAAATAACTCTGAGTCGAGTCAATCTATACACTAGGTACTCCATAAATAACTCTGAGTAAGGTTAATAAATAGAGTCTATCGCCATCCCAGTCACCTTTCCCAACCGTCCATCTAGCATCCAATGGCCGGCTTTCTTCAACCTCCAGCCATCTCCCATCCCTCTCTCCTCCTTGACATGGTGCCCCCGCCGCGAGCCCCGCCCACCGACAGCTGACCGCCCGCGGCTCCGGCGGTGCCCCCGCCGCCGCGCTGCCACCCACCGCCGTGTCGGCCGCTTCCCCTAGATCCCCTCTAGAGCTGACGGTAATGGAGCTCCGAACCACAACAACCCTCCACCTTAAACCGCTCTCATTAAACCACTGACCGGCGACGCGGCGGCGGCGTTGCACCACCTACCCCGCCCCTGTGCTCCGCCACTCCACCTCCCGCCGGCGAGCTCCGATGACTCCTCCTCCTCGGTTTCGTACGAGCTAACCCGAAGTCACAGCCAACGTTCGATCACAATCGGACTAACGAGAAATCCGACTGAGATAAAAGCACAATCTCAGTTAACTGAGAGATAGCAAATCTCTAATAAATAACTCTAAGTCGAGTCAATCCATACATCAGTAAGGTAATATTGTGTTCTTATGACTATTATGATATTCAGTTAATAAATAACTGAAACTACCTCTGCGAGGTAGCTGGCTTCTGAGACTGCCAGATATTCTCATTGATATGGCATCGAAGTAACTATGAACACTCTTGATGGTGTTTTAAGAAACTGAAAGGATTGAAGCAGCATGATTGTGATTTTAAAATTTTCTGGAACTTTTTAAATTGTAGAGCAGTGTGACAATGAAATCCAATTGTGTAACGGGCACTATGGAGTATGGAGCGTCGAGTGTGGGAACATATTTTGACAAACTAGAAGAGGGGTGCAGGTTTCATTTTAAAACAATCCAATAATGAAAATCGCAGGCCAGCTCGGAATCTCGGATGTCAAGATGAACTAAAGTGTAACTTATTAGAAGAATTTTTTTGTTTTTGGAAAACAAATCACTCACATAACAGTCATAAGAACAAAAGTCTATCTCCCTGAACACAAACAACTGGCGTTACTCATTGCATGTCCTAACACGATATTACGAGAAGCAGGCTCTTGATTTCCTTGAACATATAGCACCAGTTGCCCAGTTGGGGTTGAATCATAGGCTGAACTTGTAACCACCATCATGCCCAATCTTGGCGTCTTGGACTCTTGGTACCTCCAGTCATGAATTGATGCGACAACAGAAGATAAAACGGACGAGTATATAAGAAAGTCTGTTCTTTCTTCTTTGTTCTCATTCACATATATCCTCTCCAATCCTTAACGCCATCCTTCTGCTTTGAATCTTTTTCCGTCCAACATCAAAAGTTAGCGAGCCATCTACGACGAGGTTCATGATCGCGAGGCAGGAAAGCCAGTCGATCTCATATGGACATGGGGAAGAATACCTCTTTGTACCATTCTCATCATCTAAATCTTCTTCATCGACCCATTGCTGAGACTGAACAAAAAGAGCCCTTCCCCTTCAACCCGAAGCACAACAGCACCACTCTTCCCAAGAAATATCTCCAAGATTATCCTTGATCTGTGCTGCATCTCGACCACCTTAAGCAAGCAACGAGCTTGCCAAGTCGATTCTTTCAGAGAGGACCCAGCTGCTGGGGTCACTGCCAAGATTACTGTCGTGCTTCCAGAGTGACAGATGAAGGTCTTCCATTAACATTAACAAGAGGCCTCCGTCTGCAGAATTTCCTAACAAGTTCCCCTTGCTGCAGTTAGGAGCAAGAGGGGAGCTTCAAGTACGATAATGCTCTCGTGGCAACATGAGTAAACGTCCAGTTTATCGAGTTACCAGAGAAAATGGATGGCACCATGAGACGCCGCAACAGAGGATTGCACCTTGTTGATGCCAGGCAATAGAGCAGGAATGGGTCCAAATCTTGACCAACGTTTGTTCTTTGAGCTGTACGACCAACCGTCACATATCCTCGTTCCTCTAAAACAGATGGCTACAAGTTGGAAGGATTGATATGTCCACCCTTCACGGCTGACATCCTCGGTGATAAGTAAGGCATACGCATACTGGTCAGGTCGCTCATCTCCTGGAAAAGGAGGAACGTCCAAGATCCAACCAGTTAAAGGATTGCAGACATATAACTTTGAGTTGCGTCGGAGCGCCAAGAAGCCATCTTAGGCCTTGTTCGTTTTCGTGGAAATGGATCTCACATGGAACTATTCCTAGACATGGATTGAGTGGTTCCAGCTTCTTTCATTTCATCCAGGCCTGCTGCGTTCCATAGGTTAGAGTCGTGGATTGGTGCTAGGCCTTTAAGGCATGGAATGGGCTGGAATCGGGTGGACTCCTATACCAATCCATGCGCAACCGAACGACCATTTTGAGTTGAGCTGCTCTTCTGTTCCATGTGGTTTGGGGTGCGATCCATATCGTTCCATGGCAAAACGGACAATACCTTAATCGGCTCACAGAAGTTAAGGCTTGCACCGATACCCTGCATGAAGCTGTCAAGACTTAATCGTGTGAGGCCTTTGCAGGCACCTATGCTGCCAGTAAAGTGCGACAATTCAGACGTGGGCATGAAGCTTGGGGCCCTATCCTGGTAGAAGAAGCCAAGAAGCAGGGACGGGGCAAAACCATGGTTGTAGCGCTGCCTCTGGAGACAATCAAGAAATGACTGGTCCTTGATGAGATTGCGCAAAGACTTGCAGGTTGAAGTGACCCGAACTATGGAGGCAGGATCCGAGATATCAGACAAGATCTGTTCTATGATGTCCATCGGCAGCTGCAGCAACTTGTCGTTCTCCATGATCCTTTCCTGTAAAGAAAAAAGAAATATGCACCAATTCTGATGATTATAATATCACCTGAAGAAGAAGAACTTTCCTGTAAAGGAAAAAGAAACATGCACCAATAATTCTGATGATTATAATACCACCTGATCTGAAGAAGAAAAGGAACTCTAGAGAAGTTCAAACAATTTATTTCCTTTTGTACTCTCAAAGACACTATTGGTTGGCTTGAATAATAAAAGAAACTACAACGGTAAAAGAAGGATTCATCATTTAAAATAACATTTAAAATCTTGCAAAACAAAGAGACTCGCCCTAAGTTTTAATTAAGACTATAATTCTTGTGCTATGTGTAGCTTATACATAACTAGGCCCATTAAGGTCCATGGGCTATTAAGTTAATATCTCCATATTTATATATATTATTTAAATTTTATTTATGTAGTATACTACATTCCATTACTAGAACAAATGAAATATTTTTCAATATTTTTATGAATATAATTTTTTTAAAAATAATACTAAAACAATTGATTTATAGTATTGGAACAATCGGTATGCACTTTTTGACCGATTGATCTTTGCTCTGTTAACCAATTTATTTGATTGTAAATAAATGAACAAAGCTAATCTTTAATAATTGTACTAAAGTTATATTTATTTTGTTATATACTTAATAACATAAGATCAACTTAACTAAGGGTAAGAATGACAATTGACCCTCCAAACTCTCTTTTGCTGGAGTCGGAGCAACTTTCTAGCCAAACACGACCACAAGCAGCTCCAACTCCACGGTAGAGCAGCTCCACCATGGAGTTTGGGAGCAGAGTGGCTCCGTGGTAGAGCGGAGCCATGCAAAACACGTCCTAAAAATTATCAGGTTGCAATGCCACAAACAGTAAGACCGGATGTCCTTCACGGATTTCCTTTTGCCACCAAGGCTCTCCATCTCCTTTGGATTGTTTTCCATCCAACATGCAACATCGATGAGCCATCAATTATGAGGTTTGTGGCTGCAAGGCCAGACAGCCAGTCAATCTCATATGGACAGAAGTTGTACTTCTTTGTAAGACGCTCATTGTCAAGCTTCATCACCAAATGATCACTGAGGCTGAAAAAAAAGAGACCTTCATCCTCAATCCAGAGCACGACAGCTCCACTCTTTCCTTGAAAAATCTCTAGACTGACATTTGCAATTGATAACACCTTTGTCACCTGCCTAGGCAAGTAATTTGTCAAGTTAATCGTTTCATAAAGAACCCACTTGCTTGTACCAGGCTCACTTTTTGTGCTTCCACAGTGACATATGAAAGCCGGTCAACAGGAGCAACAGAATGGCCCCATCAGCAGAGTTTCCCAGCAAATTGTTGCCTTTTGCTTTAAATGGAGCTCCAGGTATGATAGCTCTTCCCGGTCCACATGCAGTGTTACAACATGAGTGAGCATCTGTGTTTTCAAGCTCCCGCAAAGCCAATGTATCCGGCCAAGAGAAGCAGCAGCTGATGACCTTTAAAAAAGGCCAGGCATTAGCTCAGGTGATGTATGAAGCTCGGATCCAAGCTACGGAGTTTGGCCCTGTAATATTGCCACAAGTGCAATGAAGAATCGATATTGTCCTGGTAGAAGAACCAAGGAGGATGGACGATGTAAAATCATGGCCAAGGTGCTGCATCTTGAGGCCATAAAGGAAGGTAGAGCCCATTATGATATCTCGCCATAACTTGCAGGATGAAGCAACGCGCACAAGGGTGGCTGGATCGGATATGTGTGTCAGGATCTTATGGTTGATGTCCACCGGAAAATGCATAATCCAATTTTCCTCCATGATCCCTTTCTGCTAACTGCTAAGAGCAGCTAGGCATTACAATGATGACTTGCTCCAAATAACACCAAACAATTCAGGTTATTTTTATGTACTGTGTAATGGAAGGATCCGATAGTTAACTTCATTGATCAAACAATGCATTTTAGAACGTTGTCAGGATTCAACATTTTGAACAAAATTCAACATAATCGATCAAAGTGACTTCAAAATATTCACAAACAATTGAGCTTTTTTCTCTTAACAAAATGACAGAAGCACAGGTACCTTGTACCTAAAACATGTTTAGTCAAGGGTATAAGCCGTAAGACACATCCCACATTGTTCAAAATTTCCCCACCGATTGAAGGCATCACAATTTTTATTTTATTTTTTTGAACTGAAGGCATCACCGAATTGCCCTAAAGCAGAAACAGAAGTTTTCTAACAGAGCAAGATATTCAGCTGATTCAATCAGATAATGCGCAAAAAGTGCCAACTCAATTTATTCGCAAAGCATCTAGGTGGTAAACTAGGTCAGCAACCTGACCTGGAGGCTGAAGCTCAAGTTCATCGTATTCCTCATGGGATCGCTGTATTGCCGCCGCCTCAGCGCAGGAGGCGGCGGCAATACGCCGCGATGGATGCCAAGAGCGGCTGTCGCCACCGATCACCTCCTTCTCCCTTCGGTGCGTGTGAGGAGAACGAACCCTTGTGCGGAGAGATTGGAGAATGGAGACCTACTGAACCTCTTCTCTTCGTGGACCCTGACCTTGTCAAGCCCAACAGAAATAAGCAGCCGCCAAAACTTGTCGAGGCAAAGCCGTGGCCTAATTCGATTCAGCCTTAAAGCCTCAGCTCGGCCTGACGGTCCCTACTCGGTTTCGACCTCCATATTTTCCCCCTCTCTAATTGTACTTCAATCAAACTATTATTAGGAGCAATATATAATTGTTTATTGACCACAAAATATTTCCTTATAGAAACTTCATTAATCTTCAACTAAGGTATTATCAGTCAAAGTTAGGTACGTATTGGAATCTGGGAAAGGAGATGTTCTACGGACTGAGCACTTGTTTCTGATTGAATCATGCCACGGAGTAATAGCAATATGATACGTCATCCAAATCAGTACTTGTTTATGCCAATTAAAATATTTTAACAGACCGGCTAGAGAACATTTTTTTTCAGTACTGATTTAGTTTACAACGGCATAATAGTAACTCATAAGGTGTGTTTCCCAATCCCATTAGGAATGGAAGGATTGGTGTGATTGACGTGTCCAAAACAACGGTGTGTAAATGAGATTTTTCTCATGGCATTCCCAACCCTTGAATTTTTTGTAACTGAAAATTTTCCTACAAGTGAGTTATTCTATTGAACGGCAAACAGTAAATCTTAAAAATGAGATGTTTTCCAGTGTTTGCGAGGTATCTAGAGATATGAAAAGATATTTTGATCTGGACTATTGATTGAGTGAAGGGCAAGATACGAAATAAAAATAATAATTATCAATAGCATGGGTAAGAAAACCTTAGCAAAGTATGGAAAAAAGTGATATCACGTACAGGCTCAACAAGCAATCCAAACCTTAGTAAGGAAAGAATAAACTCAGTAAGGCAAGAAATATGTGTTTTCGCGATCGAACTTCACATTTGGCAGGCCATCATCTTCTTCGATGATTCTTTTATTCACTTTATTAACTGAAGAGCTTATCACGTCAACAATGGTAGCACAAGCAATAGAAGAAGATTCACTAGACAATATGTGCTCAAATATTATCGTTGACGATATGTTGCTTAAATAATTCGTGGCACAAGAGCCCTTATCAATCACAATATAATGAGTAAATCTAAATCATGCAATGTAAATCTGATCTGAAACGATGCACCGCCATGACCTGAGTCTTCATATTTGTTATCGTGACATGGTCCATATCCTACGTAGCATATGTTCCTAGCTGCTTGATGGGTCCATGTAAATCAGACCAAACAATATAAATTACATGTTTCCTGTCTACTCGACGGAACCGGCTCACCTCATCTTGGACTGGTTCAACAATCCTAAGTAAATTAGACCAAACAATGTAAATTACATCTTTCCTTTCATTGCTCGCGATCTATTTTGATCACCATATAAAATTATTTTTCTATCCTTAATACCTAAGTACTTCCATCAATATTGAAGTACCTTTTGGTTGGTACCTTCTATCATAAACCATTCGATCGAGGCCAACCGACGGTCCACGTTCTTTGCAAACACTGGAAAACATCTCCTTAAAAATAGGTTGTTCAGTCTAGCTAACATACAGTATACTGGTTTCAAAGACATTCGTCATTAGAACTTAAGCCTGGAACTAGTCTTCATTTCGAAGCCTCAAATAAGGTGAATTTTGTCTTGTCCTGGTATCAGCATGATGTGATACAATGAGTCAACACGAAGAATGAACAAGAGCATTGGCATGGGAAAATGCCTGGTTATATGTCGTGCAAAGAAAATCAAGTAAAAAAGTAGTTTAATTTACACAATTGTTGCCCTGGTAGTGCGTTATTGCATCTTCCTTGAGAAAATATTATAGTTGAAAGGCTAAGGTGCAAAGACGAGTTAACTAAGCACAAAGAGTATACTTATATACCACCCTAAAAGGACTGAATTGTGCCGAGAATACCACAGCATAAAGGTTTCAAAATGCAAGTCATAGGACAATGTTGAGTTTAAAAATTTAAATCCAAAAAGTCAATTCATGCATTTCCGTTAAGCTAATGATTTTTTTGTTATGATCCTAGCCACCAAAGCCCTCCATCTGGTTTGAGCTTTTTCCCTTTCTGTATCATGTGACAATGAGCCATCGACAACGAGATTTGTGATTGCAAGGCAGGATAGCCAATCCACCTCATACGGGCAGAAGCGGTACTTCTTTGTAATATGTGCATTATCCATCTTCCTCATTGACCTATCGCTAATGCTGAAACAAAACAGACCTTCCCCCTATATCCAGAACATGACGACACCACTCTTCCCTCGGAAAATCTCCAATCTTATCTTTGCAATGGGACGCATCTTTAGCACCCGCAATGGCAAGAAACTCGCCATGTCTATTGATTCAGAAAGAAACCAGCTGCCAGACTCGCCGTGATGCTTCCATAATAACATATGAAGACCCTTCATGAGTAGCAAAAGAAGATCCCCATCAGCAGAATTCCCAAATAGTGGTGGTACCTTGTTGCACTTGGCTTCAGATGGGAGCTCCACATATGACAAGACTTCTCCATTCACATGGAGCGTGACAACATGACTAAGCGCCCAGCTTTTCCAGCTTCCGCCGAGCCAACTGATGCGGCCATGGGAAGCAGCAGATGAGGATGATGCAAGGTAGAGGCCAGGCAGTAGCTCAGGAATCCTTGCAGGCCTCCACCAGGAACTGCTCTTTGAGCAGTAGTAGAAATACATCAACTTCCTTCCCTTAATCCAAACAGCGACCAGCTGGAAGGACTGGGATCTACGCTCCAGTGATGCTAACATCGTTGGTGACAAGCAAGGCATAGTGGTCTGGTGGAACATATCTAATACTAGGAATGTGGAACACTGAACCCGTGAGAGGATTGCAAACGCGTACCACATCTGGTCTAGGATGGCCTTCATCGTCTTGCGACCCATAGCGGAGGACCAAGAAACTATCTTGGGATGTAACAGGTTCATAAAAGTTGAGGGCTGAACCAATACGTGGGATGAAGGTGCCAAGGGACAATGGTCTAGCTGCAACATAGTCATCTTTATGACCAGTGAATTGTAAGAATTGAGATGTCGGCCTGAAGCTGGGTGCCAGGCAACGTTTTTTGTCCATGTGATGCTTCCACAAGTGCTCGGGCGCCTCAGCACTGTACTGGTAGAAAAAGCCAAGGAGGAGGGATGGAGTGAAACCATGGTCAAGGTGGCGCTTCTTGAGGCCATCAAGAGAGGTAGAGTCCTTTATGATATCACGCCACAACTTGCATGAGGAAGCAGCTCGTGCAAGTGATGCTGGATCGGATATGAGTTCTGGGATCTTGTACAAGATATCCAACGGAAGATGCGGCATCTCTTCTTCCTCCATTGCGCCTTCCTGTAAATACACCATAATAAAGGTTCAAGCAACCTGCTTCTCGGATTCACTATAACAGAAGGTTGCAGTTGAATCGAAACATACTAAAATGTGTAAGCAAACTGTACATTTAGATGTGCCCCAATAAGATACTCCCTCTAAACTTTTCTATGTGACGTTAGGATAATACAATTGCTGTACTAAATTCATATAAATAATGGGGTGATGTCTTATTTCAGGACGAAAGCATCCCTGACTGATTACTGTATTACATCATCTTATATTTGCTAGGAATACAACGTACTAGTAATATTTATGCCTGAAACATGTAATTGAGAATCAAATAAGCAGTAACAGAACCATCCTATGTCGCTCGGTCGCCCCGCGTTAGGACTGACTTTCAGACAAATCCCTGATTGTTGTTCTGATATCAAAACCTATCGCTCAGCGTTAGGAATGACTTTCAGACAAATCCCTGATTGTTACGTTCTGATATCAAAACCTAAACAGCCTTTACAATTGACAAGGGCAACAAAAAAAACATACACACACAGAGAGAGACTAGAACAGGGAAATAACGACCGACCAAATCTGTTCACGAATATCAAAAGCAGGGCCCTTGGGTCTTTTTTTTCTCTAAATCTGTTCGCGAATCAAGTTGGTCTTTTGAAATTACGCCTGCGAGAATAATCAAGGCTGCTTAACCTACAACCTCGAGGCTATCGATCTAAGTGGTGCGGTCGGTAGGTACTAGGCACCGCATATCACAAGGAACGAGAGAGATACCCGAGAAGAATGATGTCTTGCCAGAATAGAGAGGAGGTAACAATCGCCGGATCTTCGCCGGGGCGCGCGAGAAGAATCGCTGCGTGCCTGTGTCGGATGGGAGGGGGCTCTCTGCGTGGGAGAAGACGAGACCAAAACGAGAGAGGAACAGCAATTTTTTTAATTATTTTTTTAAGAACCTGTGAGAGGAACAAGAACAACAGACCTTTTTTTAGGTAAAACAAGAACAGATGTCAGATTGCCATCCGTCCAGGTCCAGCTGCAATCCCGGATCGCTCTCTCTAAGGTATGCGCTGTAACTGATTAAGCCCACGATTCTGTTCTCACTCTCTGGGTCTGTGCCCTTGTCAAGCCCAAAGCAAATAAGTCCGTCTCCAAGTTTTGTGCTTTTTTTTTTTTTGAGGTAATCCAAGTTTTGTGCTGCAAAGCCTACGACAGACTCGTCATGGGCTGCATTGTACCTTTTTTTTTTGCGAGGAAAGGCTTCATTGTACCAATCAAACGTTTTTCTTCTCAACACAACATCAATCTTTTTTTTTTGCGATTAACACAACATCAATCTATATCCAGAGATTTTTTTAAAGATAATAATGAGCTATGTCATGCAGCCGTTACTTGATTTTAATAGACGAGAAAACACCCTTTTTTTCTATCTTACATATGATACGTAGCATCCTGGAATTACTCTTGTTCAGATGATCTGATGCAGCTCAGCATTTAGTTCTTTTTTTTAGAGTAGAGGAAACATCGCCCTCAACCTCAACTAGGACTAGCGAGTTTTTTTAAAAAAAAATAAAACTAGGACTAGTGTGTTTCATCGAAAAAAAAACTAGGACTACTTTGTCGCAAAAAAAAAAAAAACAGGACTACTTTGTCACAAAAAAAAAACTAGGACTACTGGTAGGAGCTGAGGCACCGTAGCTGGAGGTGTCACATGTATACCGAGTCCGGCGCAGGGAATCTCACAGCCATAGATAGGCGCACACACGTAGGCAGGAGCCAAATTTGAGCAGCATCGTGTTTGCAAGTTGCACGAGAACGGCGTGCTGGCCCATGAATAGTCACCGTCTCTCTCTCCCTAGCCCTGAGTGAGAATCTATTCCTGTAGTACCTTGCCCCCGAACACAGCACCGAGCCCAAACCAAAGTGAAATTGCTACGTGCACGTAGCAATCTCCTGCACCTTTTTCGTTGCGCGGCAACTGAAAAGACGAGCCATGGCCGCACGGACGATTGATGAGTGACCTGACCTGACCATCTGTTGGAGCCGCTCCCCCACCACCACGTCGGCTTTGATTGAAGCCCCCGTTTCGGTCACGGAGGCCGTTGCACGGGGTCGCATTCCTCTGGCCGCTGAGCAAAAATGGCGACGCATCGTCCCCTCCTTTTTTCACATCTGTGCTAGATGCTACTACTACGGCTCTTTTTTTCTTGGGGGTATCTACTGTACTACGGCTCTTTGAGCAGGGCTACACCTGCATGCACGATCCAGTGTTTAGCTTGCGTACTGTCCTTGCTTGCTTGTAGACGTACGCACTACAGCTAATTGTAATAATGCAGTAAAAGATAGGGCTTATTATTGCCTCTACTAGGAGTACCAGTAATACGTGTCATGTGCACCTAAAAATTTACTACTACTATGTGATGTGTAGTACACAGGACGAAAGGCAATCACAGAGGGAGAGAGGTGGCGAGGCGCATTGCCGATCGAACCCTCGCCGGCCCTAGGTTTTTAGGGGTGCTGCTGGTCGCGGCGTACAACGCATCAATCCGAAGCACGGTCTGATGTTTGCGCGTCCTTTCGGAATGAATAAGGTGGCTCCACGCCAATTATCTCGAAATGGACCGTGAATGGACGCCGCAGCAGCATCCATCTATCTACTCCTTCGCTTCGGATGCCGAATACAGGGAACGGGCGGACCGGCACTGTTGCTCGCGAAAGCATCCATCCATCCGGGCAAAATCCGGCCACAGGCACGGCAACGGGCACACCAAAAGTGACTGGCCGGACCACCGGAAACATGAGAACGAGAGCACAAGGGCGGAGCAGTAAAAATCTCACTCACTCCCGTCTCGGTGAAAAGGTAAAAAGGGGGGAAAGTGAAAAGGAGAGACGGGGGGCCCTGGACTGCAGTTGGAACAGCGCCATGAGCCATCCGATCCAGATATATAATTTTTAGAGGTCAAATCAAAGAAAATTTTATCATTCCAAGTACTTAAATAAAGTCTAATCTCGAAACTAATTGCAGACTCCCTATCTAATTCACGAGACGAATCCAACGAGGGTAATTATGGTGTTATTAGAAGATGTTTACTGTAGCATCACTGTAGTAAAACATAGATTAATTAGGATCATTAGATTCGTCTCGCAAATTAGAGGGGTCGTGACATAGGTTTTGTTATTAAATTAATAAAAGATCTACTTAAATAGTAGTAAGATTCTTTTCGATGCGACAGTGCTTAAATTTTAGAGGGTAAGAAAGGAACACGCCAGAGGCAGGCGAAAGCGGCGGAATCACCATGGCCGAAATGGGCCGCCGATACAGCTAGCTCCGCTGCCGACCTCGGGCAACGGCAGATGGCGCCGCTGGCATTGGGCGAAACGGGGAAAGGGACGAGAAGGAGCTGACAGCGACATGGGACGGCAGCTACTGTGCTGGTGCTACTGGTCTCCATAGGGCGAGAAAGGGAAAAAGCAGTTCAGTACTGGCACTCAGTCAGTCAGTCATTCAGTCAGTGATCCGACCCGTGGACAGTGCTACTAGTACTAGCTCCTCCCCTCCCTCCCCCCAATGGAACAGTAGCTAGCTCCACAAGGCCGGTATACCCCTAGCTTTCACTTCACTGTGCGCACTTAACTCCAACAGTGCGCGATCAGAAGTTGCTCCCGAAGTGGTGGGTGCCAATCGCCAACGGACAACTGCTCACACGCACGGACTGCTCTTGCCGCGGGCCCAGCTGTCAACCACCCACCACGTCGCACTGATTCCCCTTTGCATTGCCACTGCTATATTGAGGAACAGTAATGACGTAACATCGCACTCCTGATTTGCGCTCCCAACAAATACTTTAGGCTTGATTCATTGTCGCCTCCATGCTCAGAGGCAATGTTGGGACCTATAGGAGGGCGATGGCAGCGGCAAAGGTTGCGCGAACTGTCCTTTTAGTGTCAAAAAACAAAAGAAATCCTGGGAGCCATAACCTCTTTGACTCCAACCAAACATCATTATGTTTTTCACTTGCCCGAGCATGTGTTTCATTCAGATAGTAGCAGAAAAATCTGGTCCAGGCCTCTACCACGATAGGAGGCGTTACTATCGTGTTGCAGATTTTAGGCAGATAATTATGGCTCCACCGCTACTCGAGAGTCACATGTCATCGGTACAAAAGTTCATTACAACACACATGCCGTCGCAAGAAACACGCGTAAACAATCTCATAACACCCCATGATGCATACAGATGGTAGTTTCAATAAATAACTCAGATTATACATGGCACGAACTAAAAGAGACCAGCCGTAGCGTGGCCATCTCTCGATAAATTAACGGCTGCCGGCAAGCTGTGATAGTTGACGCCAGAGATCAGCCGCCGGTGACAAGAGTTCAACGGTGACAACCAACAGCTTGTCAAGCCGTCGGGGGAAGTAGAACTGACGGTCCGGAAACGGTGCCGACGGGTGGGACGGGACGCCGCCAACGGCGGTAGAGAATCCTGATGATGCTGCAGAGTTTAGCAACGGCATGTGAGGGGAGCCCTGCACTTGCCATCCCCAATTGGGGAACGACTGGGTGCCCAGCTCGGGCCTTCGCTCCACTGGTCTTTCCTGCAGTTGCGACGTCGCAATAATGGTTTAGTACACGTCATTCACGGCAAGAACAGAGTAATGAACCAATGGTTGTTCAGCAAATTGGGTTCAGCTAAAGATGACACGGTGAGCATGTATGATTTCTCCAGGATCATATCTCCGATTTTGCATACAATTAAGCAAAACGGCTCTTGTTTTTTAAGAAAATGTTCCCCGATACTTTCTGTAAATCTAGACCACCCTCGGGGTAAAGGTACAACATGTGAACAGAGTACTACTAGTAAGGTGCATCCCCACTTCCTAAGTTACTGTCATGGAACTGTTAGACCTGATACTTTTTCTCGAAACTGTTAGACCTGATACTGCAGTGTTCAAAAAGATGCAAATTGCAGAACTGCCTGATTGAAACATCAATCACTTCACAGGTGAAACAGTGTCGTCCATTAGTACTTAGGCCCGTTCGTTTCCAGCTATATAATTTTTAGAGGGGTCAAATCAAAGAGAATTTTATCATTTTGGAGTACTAAATAAAGTCTAATCTCGAAACTAATTGCAGACCCCCTATCTAATTCACGAGACGAATCCAACGAGGGTAATTATGGTGTTATTAGAAGATGTTTACTGTAGCATCACTGTAGCTAAACATAGATTAATTAGGATCATTAGATTCGTCTCGCAAATTAGAGGAAGGGTCGCGACATAGGTTTTGTTATTAAATTAATAAAAGTATTACTAAATAGTAAGATTCTTTTTGATGTGACAGTATATAAATTTTAGAGGGTGGAAACGAACGGGGCCTCAAGCTGAGAGTGCAGAGAATATCTGCCCTTGATTGTACCGAGAATAAAAAGGATGAATTTCCAAGAAACAAGACAATTCAGTGGACATATCAAAACCTGCCGGCTGTAGTTTTCCCATGCCGCCGGATCAAAACAAGAGCACGGAAAGGGTGGTTACTCTGTTTCAAACGTGCCCTTCATAGTACTAAGTCTACACGATATGACTTATTCTGTTTTTTTTTCTTTTTTTCAGACATGGGATATGTATTCAGTTAACCTTTTGAATTTGACAACAATTTCAAGTGGTTGATCGCATAGGAGTACCATAATTTGCATAAATAACAGAGGGGTTTAGTGGTAGTACCTGGAGGTTCGGAAAGAAGCCGGGACAAGCAGATGAGTACACACGTTGATGGTGAGCTGGTACTGCTGTGCTCTGATGATACACATGCCACGGGGACGATGAGCTCATTGGCTACAGCAGCAACACAAAGGTGTAAATATTGTAAGCTCAATAAGGTTATGTGGGTCTGGACCATCAATTAACGTCTCAACCAACCGATGAGCCAACCGAAGATTCCTATGAATCTTTATAGACTAGGAACTGTCAAAGATTCCACAAAAATAGATGACAGTTCAACCTAGTTGCTTCCAACTTAAGATTTATTTATTTGTCTGGGTACCTTATAGTAGTAGCTACTGCAAGTGGAAAGTCGCATAGAGAAAAATGGAACTTCTAAAGGCAGTGTAATCTTGAAGTTTACCTGAGAGGCCATCGTACTTGAAGATTCCGGGGAGTCACATGTTAACTGGAGACTAGATAAGGGATTGTCCCTTTTCGAGTCGTGCACGTTAGGTTGTGAAATCCGCAGATCCAAATCAACCGCATCACCGTTCCCAATTGCTAAGAACATTGTGACAGATGTAAGGTACAGCTGGGATAATTTGGATAATATGTTTTTTATAAAAAAATTTGCAAGCTGATGTAATACCTTCATTTTCGGTGGTGTTGGGTAGAGCATCTCCTCCATTGTACGAGCTAGGCTCGAAGTTAGTAACAGCTTCCCTCCCATTGAATCGAAGGGCTGCCCTGTCATATGCTCTATCGCATCCAACAATTATGGAAGTCAATAAAGGTTCATGAAATCAGGACATCCGAAGAGAAAGGGCAGTAGAAACAACTGTAGTACCTTGCAGCTTCAATTTCGCTGTCAAAGAGCCCAAGATAGACATACCTGCATGTAAATTCCAGCTTTGAGATATGTCTCAAGAAGGTATGCCGAGGCTAGGCAAGGTAGACTTTGAGAAAACTGGTTCTTGACTACGCAATACTACAAGAAATGCATTGCTTGCTAATGCCTAGATGTGAAATCTAGCGGTTGCTGCAAATAGATCAGTGTATGATGCTGTTAGGTGCGATAGCAAAATAGAATAGGGTAAGTGGAGCTTTCACTAAAACAATCCGGACACGCTAACTACAGGGATATGTTCCAAAATAACCTAGGTTTATTCTCTGCTATCACCTCAAAGCGATTCGAATGAATATGTCAACCTGGTCAACACGATGCAAGTAGAATGACAATTTCGGTGAATATCATTAATGAGGGTCAGTTCTCGTTAAGTTCATAAACAGGGCAGGAACATTTAACACTAGGCTAACAGATTAGTGGTACTACTATTGTTGAAGCTAACTGTGCACTTACTTCTTGCCAAGAAGCTGGCCCATCCTGGCCTCCCAGCGGCCACACTTGTGCAGCGTGACGCCACGGTATTTGGAGCTCCCCCTCGCGAAGCCCGTGCTCTGGCGGCGGAGTATGTGCACGAACTCCTCCTTGGTCCAGTTCCTCATCTGAAGAACGGCAGTCCACTGTAAAGCTATCGACCACAAAGATGGACATGACCCGTCTGATGCAGGCTGTTACCTGCTTCAAATCCTCCTCGTAGTCGCTCAGGGTGAAGTTGATGTCCGCCTCGAGCCCACGGAACTTGATCGCTGCGCGGTCATAAGCCCTGCCGACGCAAACTTGATCATTTCAGTTGGCTCGGTAAGGATTGAAAAGCAATTGGTGCGAATTCAGACAAAGGACAAGCTCCAAACCTCGCAGCCGAGTGCGCAGTGTCAAAACCACCTGAATGAAACAGCATCAGAACGTCAAGACCAGATCAAAGTAATCAATGGAGTGCTAGTTAGCAGAAGCTGGAGCCTGAGCTTGAACTCGGTCGCTTACCTAAGTAGACTTGCTTCCCGCAATCCCTGCCCAAATCAGATAGGACCGGTAGAAAACGATTAACAGTTAATTGGGCGAAGCGAATAATATACTATGTACTGGATTAGTAGTAGATGATTAACAGTCGGAAGCAAGGGAGATCAGAGGCTGACCAGATGTGCGACTCCCAGCGGCCTGTCCTCCTGTAGAAGGTGACACCCCTGTACTGCGAGCTCCGCGACCTCGGCCCGCGCCGCGTCTTCTTCGCGGCCACCACCGGCCGCTGCGCCGCCACGACGAGATCCTCGGCGCGGCGCGGTTGCCACACGGGCACCGGCGCCGCCACCGGCTCCGGCTCGGCCGGCGGGGACGGGACCGGGAAGAGCTGCCGCGTCATGAACCCGGGAGAGGCGGCAGCCGGCGCCGCGAGGTCGCCGGAGCAGTCGTCGTCGTCGGGGCTCCCGAGCAGGTCGAAGCGGAAGCCGCCGTCCCCGGAGTTGAAGACGGAGGAGCTGGACGTGCCCGAGTCCGCCGGCGACTCCACATTGAGATCCAGCACCATCTGCGATCCGGAGCCCACGGGAGCTTGGTACCTCCCGCTCGAGCTTCAACGGACCCGGCCTGTCAGGTTGCAGGTTCCGTACGGTTACCTCGTGCTCCGCGCCTGGAGCTCGATCGATCGGCGGATTCGATCGGTACGCACAAGCAGGCAGCGTTTCTATGGCGCCGGAGCAGGAGCGCAGCGGCAGCGATAAGTAGCGAGGTGGGAGGAGGAGGAGGAGGAGCAGTGGGTGGTGGTGGTGGTGGCCATTCCGGGGTGGGGTGAGGAGGACGAGGAGAGAGACAGAGAGGGGGCAGTGGGAGAAAAGGAAAGGGAGATGGGACGTCGAGGAGGCGAAGGGTATCAAAGGTAAACTATTTTTGTGAAGCCGAGCTTCGCTACGGGCACGCGCGCTTCCGCAACGCCGGCTTACGTGTCGCACGTCGGCTCGCCGGAGGCGGCTGTGGATATCTGTGCTCGCCGTGGGTTTTTAGCTGTAATAATCACTGGTTTGCAGTAGCTGTTTTTTTGTGTTGTTGAGGAAAAAATGATTAAGGCCGAATTAGTATATTTATTACATTTTCATTTTATGGTCCTAACTTAAAAAGATTACGATACATTACTAAAATTATTAATAGATCATTGTATTATTTTATTATATTTTAGAAAAAAATCTAGTTTTGTAAAAAATTTCACTCATTAATACAATCATGTAAAAAACTAAAATATAATAATAATATAAAACATTGGAACGGTCAAACCTTCGATTGATACAAGGTACTATTAAAATTTTCATCGTACTAAGTTCCGATGTAAAGTTGCTCTATAAAAAACGATATGAAGTACAGTTCATAAACACACTTAGAACTACTTAGGTAACGACAATAGGTATCTTTATAAAACATCATGTTGGTACTATTTTAATATTGAACCTACTCGACATGCCCAAATACTTTCAGCTCATCGAATCAAAATTAATGAAAGAATATTCACAACAAAAGCAATTTAAACAAGATCTCTATATCTATATTGAGAAAAAAAGAAAAGGAAAGTAACCACCACGAAGAAGAACACACAAAATAAACCCGCGCAATCCTAGAAATGTGGGTTAGGTCGTTTGCTTGTGGCCAATCAGCAGCCGACAATCTGCGTTGTGCACGCTGCAGATCCTCGCGCTCTCCCAGTGCCCCGACCAATAATGCCAGCCAGGATCAACTCCTGTTGTACTACCGGCGCTTACAATAATCAAACGCCGTACCGCTCGCATCGAGCGCATTTCAAAAGGCGCATTATTCGTCCTATAATAAACAAAGCTCCATTCTTACGATTTAAAAAGTCGTAAACAACGCTCTACTGCAGCACGGTGTGGTACGTACTGGCCCGCGCTCGTAGTAGCACCACAGGAGGGGAGAAACGGGGTTGCAAACAGCCAGGGACGACGGCGCGGGTCAAAACGGGCACGGAGAGAGGCGTCCTGCCCTGACGGCCGTGCTCCGGTTGACCCCCGCCCCGCCGCCGCGTCCTGCGCCACGAGCACACACGTACAACGACGCCGCGCCGGCAAGAGGAAAACGCGAGCCGCGCACGAGGCCCACGCGGCCGTTTCCTGGTTGGTTGGCCGGTAACCATCAGATCCAGATCCCTCCTCCGCTCGGCGACCACGACGGGTCTCAACGGAGGATCTGGGCCAATCCACACCCCGATGGACGGCTGACGAGAGAGCGAGCAGCCCCAGGCCGGCCTCGTCTCGTACCGGCCCCGTGCGTTATGGCCGCAATTATTCGCGCGGCCGTGCCGCCACACGCGTACCTGTCCGTGCAGCTGTGCCGTGCCCCGTTCAAAGGGAGAGCGTCGCGCGTTTCGTTTCTGGGAAAAGCACGGACCCGTGGCCAGGAAAAATGGCACGTACCCACAGGAAAACGTGCCGGTCAGTGAAAGGATCGGCCGGCCTCTCCGGTGGGCTACGTAGGCCGGGCGTGCCGCGCCGTGCGCCGATGGGAACGCGGAGCGCGACGGATGGCGAGGCGTTTTGGGCGTTCTCCTCGTCGCGCCACAACGGTGCTTAATTAGGCCCCGCGGCCGGTAGTATTTTCATTACCTGTCATCAGATTTGTTTAAGTTGTGGTTAACTACGGAATGGAGCAGCTTGCTCTTGTTTTTATAGCATTGTGACGCCACATCCTTATCTAGACCGTACGATTAGGTTTGTTTTATGCTGTGGTACTCCACAAATAATTATGGGGATCGATTTTTCGTGTTTTGATAACTTGGGTGGCACTGGTTAGATGGTGGCTCTCAATGGAAACCAGCGGTTCTCTCTCTGGACTTTTGTTTTGCTCTTCTTTTCTGTGGTGCGCAGCATTATTTTACGCCGAAAATTCAAGTTTACTTCCTAGTCAAACGGCTAATCATCAACTTTCCTTCTTTTTTTCCCCTTTTGAAAACGTTGGAAATCGCGGCCCGTTTGTTTTGCGAGGTTTACTGGTGGTTTACACAGGCTTTAAAAGGCCGAAACATCAGAGCGGCCTAAAGTTCGAAATGGAATGTCTAGGCTTTCTTATGGACCGGAGACGGAAGCAACACAGACGATCAAGCACAAAGGCCCGGCCCCTCAATTAACTGGCCCAATTAATTCAAGAAAGAGGTCTAGCACAAACGCCTGGCCCATGTGCTCGATCGAAGACCTAGGGATATAAACGCTTTGCCCGCTCCCTGACCGCAGACCCTTGCGCCGCCGCCACTGCTGCCCGCTCCCTGACCGCAGACCCTTGCGCCGCCGCCACTGCTGCCCGCTGGTTCCACCGCCGCCCGCGCCGTCGGCCGCCCTACCCTCCGCAACAAGCTAGCCGTCACCTCCGCCGTCCAACATGGGGTACGTCGTCATGCCGATTCCTCGATCTGTATTTCCCTGGAATTTCGAGTTCTCGTTGATTCTCCAGATCTGATAGATGCTTGTCGCAACGCGTTGTCTAGCGATTCATCATCCGTGATTGTGTCGCTTGTTACCCCTGTTGTTCTGGAAGTTTTCGTAGTCTTAGTCTTTTCATGGAAAGAAGATTAGATTAGCGCGAGATGCTTACGAAATCTTTGCTTGATGTAGTAGCTGTGAGGGCACGAGCGAGGGCTGCTTTAGATGTTTCGTGCATATGCACTGTTGCTTGATATTGTCCTTCTTCTATTGGCTTATGGGTAATGTTGTAGTTAATTTCTGGTACTTGCAGAGTTATTTGTAATTAGAAAGAAATAAATTCATCTAAAAAAGGTGCCTGAACTGGTATTCTGAATCCATTGATTTCCTTAAATGTTTTGTACTCTTGTAGTTCACGAGATTATTCTGACATGATGATAACGAAGTAGATTGTATAACATGATGTCAAGCATTATCTTAATTATCCTCCAGAAATGGTCGTTAGTTCAGCATTGAGTGGTTAACCGTATTGTCTGCCTGTCCAACTCTTTCAACGCTTCTGCACATTAATTGAAATTTAGAAATTGTTGTGCTTAACAATCTCAATATGCTAATCTCATGGTCTTGATTTAGCTTTTCTGTTTCTAATTCCTTAACCATGTATGAAATCCTGTAGTGCAGACAATAAGTAGTATCATATTGTATTGGAGATCTTTTGGCCTCTTATTGTAGCTGCTGAATATATAATGCATGTTTTCAAAGCTCTGTCCCACTCGTGGCCAAACATGCTTAATCATTTAAAATAATCTTGACTTCGCTGAGGGGCATTCTCACTACTTGTATACAATGGGCGTTTCTCAGAAGTCCACTGTTTTCTGAAAACATGCTAGTAGTTTGTTGTGTTCTGCATGTTCCATGTGTCTCAGTCATAGGTTTTTTTTTGAAATGATCTTTTGAAATTTAGACGTTTTCACCTCACGGTCTTGTGGTGGGCCTGTATCTATGGAATGTAGATGTTTCAGTATTGGGGCTGTTGTGTTTCTGATTTGAAGTTTTTTAACTTATGGTGCAAATAAAATTCACTAGGAAGCTCATGCAAAAGTACATCTTAGCTAAGTGATGGGAGAGTAGGTGTTAAGCAATAATTTCTCTTTAATTGTTTATTTTTTAAACGTTTGCTCTCATGGCCTGGTCTTTGCCTTCTCCTTATTCGTTGAAATTTAAGCGGTGGTCATCCTGTTTGAGCTACTCCCTCCGTCCCAGAATATTTGGCATTCTAGGCTCATCCATTTTTCCCAAAATGTTTGGCATTCTCACTTCCCGAGACACCTTTCTCCCTTCCCAATACACCTCTATCTCTATCTCTTTCCTCCTCGTTTCCTGCGCACCTACTTTATTCCTTCTCTTCTTAATCTCCGTGCCCAGAGCTAGAATGCCAAACATATTGGGACAGAGGGAGTATTGTGTTTATGAAATTCCTCTCGATTCCTATGTCATGGTGGTGGTCATCCTGAGTTGCCTGTTTGAGCAATTTGTGTATATGAAATTCCTCTCAATTCCTATGTCATGCTAGTTGAGTATGTAATTGTTTGCACCTTTATGCACTTCTTTAATTGCCATTTAGTGGTTGATGTTTATAATACTGTAATATTGAAGCTGAAATCTTGTCGGGTACATGTGATGGGCACTGTTTTTCATTGACGCTGATGTTTGTGATACTATTGCAGTAAGACACGTGGTATGGGAGCTGGGCGCAAGCTCAAGACCCACAGAAGGAACCAAAGGTGGGCTGACAAAGCCTACAAGAAGAGCCATCTCGGTAATGAGTGGAAGAAACCCTTTGCCGGTTCATCTCATGCAAAGGGAATTGTCCTTGAAAAGATGTAAGTTGCTTATGGGCAAGCACTGCATTTTTTTCTGAAACATAAAACATGTTCCTGACATGTAGTACTTAAACTTTGCAGTGGTATTGAGGCTAAGCAGCCCAACTCTGCCATCCGTAAGTGTGCTCGTGTCCAGCTGGTGAAGAATGGAAAGAAGATTGCTGCCTTTGTGCCAAACGACGGTTGCCTGAACTTCATCGAGGAAAATGTAAGCTATTCTCTTCTCATAAGACACCATCATGAGCTAACGATGTTGCCCATCTTTTTTCCTCACTGTTTCTTCTCACAATCTCCATATTTGCAGGACGAGGTGCTCATCGCCGGGTTCGGTCGGAAGGGTCATGCTGTGGGTGATATTCCCGGTGTCCGTTTCAAGGTCGTGAAGGTCTCTGGTGTCTCCCTGCTCGCTCTCTTCAAGGAGAAGAAGGAGAAGCCCAGATCTTAAATCTGCCAGCTTCAACTGCATGATCTCCAATGTTTCCGGTGGCATACGAGGAGGGTCTCTCTTATCAGAACTCATGTTGAGATGAACCTACCAGCTGTTTGGCCATAGTCTTTTCGAGTAAACATCTGAATTTGAATTCTATGTATAAAACTGTTAGTCATCGACCCACTGTTTTGTCCGCGCTCATTCTTTATCGTATTTACTTTACCTGTTGCTGAAGTTATGGATGGGAGTAGTAATCTTAGTAGATGGGAAACGGTTGCTTGTGTCTGCTGCTAGTCGTTCTTCTGATTCTGATGGATGGGGCCCGTGGATTGCCGGATTGAATGGCCAGAAAGTTGTCCGGCACTCGCTGTAGTCTGCCACGACGGTGGTGCTGTTCACCATCCATCCAGCAGCAGAGCAGTGAGGATCGCGATCTGGAGATTGTCCGGCGCGGAGTTCCCCACAGCTCACAGACTTGGCTGAGCTTGACCCGGGCAGTCTCTATCTTCGCCAGGTCAGCTGCCTCTGCGGGCCCGCCTTCCGTTGCCCATACCTACGTGTACTCTATCATCTTCCGCGGAATTCACTGCCATGTGGGCCCTCTGTCAGGTTCTCTGGTCTGGTCCGGCGTGTCAGAGTCTCTATCGACGAGGTAGCATCGTGTCACGGGGGCCGCGAGCTGTGACCGAAACAAACGAACCCTTTTGCCTCGGCCGTGTGGCCCGTGTGTAATAAAGAGGCAGGCGAAGTAAGGCAGGTGAATCCAAGTCTCGTGTGTTCGACCCACACGGCGCGGCGGCCGAAGCTGTGAGCTGCCCTTCCTCTGCTCCGCTCCGATCGAGCTACCCGCCGCCGCCGCCGCCGGCGCGCCAAACCGGCCGCCCTGTCGCATGGAGATGGCCCCCGCGCCCGTCTCCGCTAACCCGCGCACAGTAGAGGACATCTTCAAGGACTACTCTGGCCGCCGCGCCGGCCTCGTCCGCGCCCTCACCGCCGGTAACAACACCTTCCCCCGCTCCGCCCCCTCGTAATAGTTGGCCCCCGTGCATAGATCTAACGGTGCCCTTTCTTCTCGTGTCGTCGCCGATACAGAAGTGGAAGATTTCTACGCCTGCTGCGACCCAGGTGAGCGAGATCGATCTGCCGCGAGCTGTTCCCTGGTGCGTGTGGATCCGGGAATGGACTGAACGGATCGGGATTTTGTTTGCCTGCGTGCAGATAAGGAGAATTTGTGCTTGTACGGCCTCCCCAACGGGGCATGGGATGTAGCGCCGCCGGCCGAGGAGGTGCCGCCCGAGATGCCGGAGCCGGCTCTGGGGATCAATTTCGCCCGCGACGGCATGCAGCGCCGTGACTGGCTATCTCTCGTCGCGGTCCACTCCGATTCTTGGCTCCTCTCCGTTGCCTTCTTCTTCGGCGCACGCCTCAACGCCAACGACCGGTATGAATGCTATTCTTCAATGAACCTTCTGAATTCGATTTCGATCGGTGGCCTCGTTTTGTGTGCGGAAATGGAATGTGTGTTTTAGCCTTCCAACAGACTGTTCTGGTAATTCAGTTCCATTGCCTTTGTGGTGGACGCTTTGCTTGAATGTTAGGTGGCTGGGGGTATGCGTGTTCGAACGGAGAATTTATTTGTTTCACTTGGTGCATGTGTTCGCATGTGCACATGTTTATTGTGCCCGTCTTTTTGTCCCCTTTGAGTGAATTGGGGTTCATGCTTTGTGGATGAGTTCGCTTTATTGGCCCTTTTCCTGTAGCTTCAAGCCTACAAGGTGCAAACAGAACCTCGATCCTTTACTATTGATTGATGGTGATGGAGTACTTCATAGGATTCAACGTAGGCATTACCAAAACTCTGGGTCCATCAATTTATAATGAGTGCCAATCCTTGTGCTTTTTTCTTACTTTAGGTCTGAAATCGTGCAAAGAAGTAGAGGATCTTGTGCTTTTATTTTGTTCCAACCTTGCATGTTAATTTTTTTATTTTAGGGATTTAATGCAATCCTTCCTTTTTTTGTTTATCTGTTTTTTTTTCCTTTTGATGTGAAGAACAATGCCCCAACTTGTAGAACTAAAGATTAAAGTGGCATTGACAAATCAGAAGCCTTCTTCTTCATTGATTGATGGCACATGCATTTCTGCATGCATTCCGCCATCTTAGTTATACGATAATTTATTTTCATCGATGTCGTCGTGGCAATTGGCTGAGCTGCCACTTACTGGTTGATGTAATGTGCATGTATTACATAGAATAGGAAATGAAATAAGTTCTTGAACAGGTAAAAAAGGACATGGTGAAAGGACTAGTGCCTTCTTCTTTCTGAATTATTTGCAGAGCTTTTTAGGTTGCTCGGTTGTTTAATTGCTACATGTTTGCCTGGAAAGCTTATTGACAATCTGGGAAACAGTACAAGAATTAGTGGATAAGCTTAATTGTTGGTTTTGGCACCATTGTTTTCAGCTTGTATTTTGATTGGTGAGGAAATGTATGTTGGTTAACATGTGCATGTAATTGATGATTGTCTATTTTGATCTTGGCAGTTCTTTAATATGTTTCTCTTTTGCTTTTGTGAGAATTTTCCTGTCCTGGTGGCAAAACCTCACTGTTCAAATTCCTGTTTCCCCCCTTTGAGGTTTTTATGTATGACTGTAGTCTAAATAAAGAATTTCATTATTTCTTCCAATTATATCTCCCAAGGAATCTTATCTTATTCTCAGCACTAAAATTAAATGCTTACCCATCTCTAGTTTGACTCAGTGGCCACCGCAACACGGTCCAGGTTTATAATGTATCAACCACCTTTGTTGTTAGGGAAAAGGACTGGCTTTGGGTTTCTTGTGATTCCTCGATCACATGTTTCCCTTTCCTAGAAACTATAGTGAATTTATTTTACATACAGTCCTCTTCATTGGTTTTTCCACTGTCATTTTAAGCATTTCAGTTCACATCATTTCTGATTGTAAGCATCTTTTGAAATTTCAATTTGCATATTTTTGGGTTTTGTAATCTTAGTTCCCACCACAAATGAAAGGACTGTTAAATTAACTGCCTTGTAAAAATAAAAGATCTATCACCTCTTCTATAGCAACTAGCGATCTTAGTTGTTGTCCATGTTTCCATTGTAAGCCTTTTATGTGTTGTTGATAATGAGGCATAGGTTCTAATTTCTTTCAGTACTTGATCTCTTGAGAAGAAATATTCAGCCCACAATATTCTAGTTCCAACCTGCTGTGTTAACATCCTTGGATATGATAAGAATATTAGTATCCATGATTGTGATATTCTGACTGATTCTTTGACTCCAAAGTATTTTCCTGTAAGCATGTATTTATTGTACTTACCATTTTCACTACTTGGAAATGCAATTAGATCTTTCGCTGCCATACAGAGCAATATGTTGCTAGTAATTGATTTACTTTCCAATTACTCCAAATATCGGATATGAAGTCTCACTCTGTTTAAATTAGCTCTACCTATATCTGTATTGTGTGTCAAGACGATGTTTCTAACCAAAAGAGATCCTGATCCAGACTGAAAACTGATTGCATCAGAGAATTTGGTTGTCAAATTTTTGTGAAATATTAAGGTGAAGACTCTTATTGACTAGGTGGTATTGCTCTTTTATATCTCATCAGGAAGCGCTTATTCGCCATGATCAATGATCTTCCAAGTGTCTTTGAAGCATTCGTTGACAGAAAGCATGGCAGAGATAGGTCTGGTGTTGATAGCAGCGGCAAGTCCAGACATTCATCAAAGGTGCCATACTTATTCCTTCCAGTAGTTGAAATTCTTCTCTAAATTTAGAAGCTGAAGACTCTGCCTTTAGTGTTCAAACCTAATTTCAGAATCTTAGGACTGCCTTTAGTGTTCAAACCTAATTTCAGATTCTTAAGACTGCCTTTAGTGTTCGAACCTAACACTGGAATGGACTTAACTTTTTCTTATATAGAGAGGAAGCGATGGACATGCAAAGAAATCTAGGCCACCTCCCCCTCCTGAAGAGTATGACGAAGATGAAGACGAAGATCACAACGAAACCTTTTGCGGGACCTGTGGGGGTCTCTACAACGCGAATGAGTTCTGGATTGGCTGCGACATATGCGAGCGGTGGTTCCACGGCAAGTGTGTGAGGATCACCCCCGCCAAGGCAGAGCACATAAAGCATTACAAGTGCCCTGACTGCAGCTCGAAGAAAATCAGACAGTAGATTGCAGCGTGCACGCACCTGTTGTCGCCACTGACCCCATCTGATCTGATCAAAATCCATACTCCGCGTCCATGTTTGCAGCTTAGCTTATGTGAATCCCTTTAGTCAGAAGATGTTGTCCTGTTATGCGGTAGGAAGAGGCAAAGGACTGATAGATACATGTTCTTGTTGCTCATTTTATGAATGGCTCTATTTTCTTTGTTCCTGTTCCTTCAGTGTTGTGCGGCAGCCAGGCAGTGATGAGTCCGTTGTGCTAGGCGGTTTCATGTGTTGCCGACTTGCCGTACTCCTGTCAAAATCTGTTGGCTGGATGTGTCTTTCGGAGTTTCATTTATTCGTTTCCACACGGTAGTTCACGCCGCCGGCACTGAAGGAAGGAACAATGTTGCAAATTGTGCATCCATAACCATAAGGAAGGCATCCATCAGTAGCTTGATGGCATGCAGCTATTATCAAATCTAGACGTAACCTTATAGTAGTACTTGAATTTGACTTCCTCATCTCTTAAACACAATTTCGGATGCCCAAAATAAAATCATTGCACGAGAGGCATCCATGCTCGCTTCCGTTTCCACTTGAAGCAGAGTCAATATAAGGAAACTTAGAAGAAGATTTAATTGATGTATTCCACTCAACCACCGTAGCATGACGAAGAAGGCACGCATACGCAAAGATGATAGCGAGGAGAGAGAGAGAGAGAGAGAGAGAGCCAAACAAGGCGAGGAAACGGAAGACCGGAGCAGCCAGCGACGACGTCCTCCGAAGCATTGTTGCCCGTCTCCCGGCGCGCACCTTGGTCGCGTCCATGGCGCTCTCCAAACACCACCAACTTCCGGAGTTCAGGAGCCTCCACTGCCGCCTCGGCCCGCCGTTGCCGCAGCCGCAGATCCCATGCATCGCGACCTCAGCCGCGACGTCCCGATGCGATCGCTCCTCGGGCCGTCCGTGCATTGAGACCCATAAATATCGTCATGGTAGAACCCTGTGGCTGCTCACGGTGGATCATAAATGGGAGCAAAGATGTTTCATACAGTAGAGTATACGTATACTAGCAAACCTCATATTTATCACGTGACAATTAATTAACCACCCCTATCTTACATTTGATATAGTGACAGAACTGGACTCTTTTCTGATAGAATTTGGTATCTCCAAAACAATACGTTTCCCGTTAGCACGTGTACTTGTACTGAAGAGGAAGGAATGCCTTGGATCTACTCTACCACCGCCGAAAGCATGACGAAGACGGCAAGCAAAGATGAGACCGCGGCGGCGCCGGCGTCGCCCAGAAAAAAGCCAGTCACCACGAGGAAGACGGAGAGAAAGAGGGGATCCAACACTGGTGCATCATCATCAGGCATGTGCGATGACGTCATCCGCAACATCTTGGCCGCGTCCATGGTGCTCTCGAAGCACCACCGCCACATGATACTCTGCCCGGAGTTCACGAGCCTGCACCGCCGCCTCGGCCCGCCGCTGCCCCACCCGCAGGTCGCGTACGTCGCAACGGCCATGGCACCGAACAAATCCGGGGAACGTATCCGGGTTCCATCGCTTCAATGTCGCCGACGCCGGGCAGCTCGGCAGGGAGCCAAGGTGTCCCATCAAGAGGGATACGAATTACAATCTTGCAGATGAATTTTCCCGTTACGTGATTGCGGGCGTTTGGGATTGTGGTGGTGTGATGGTCCTCTACTTGTAAAAAAGGCTTTCCAATAAGCTCTACCTATTCAATTCTTCAACCATGGAAATGTTCAGGGCAGACCTTTCATGCAAACCTAGTGCTAGGCTAGGGTCTTATGAATATGCGTTCTGTTGGGTTACAAGCCGACACCTGTATCACCGGAGAGCATCCTTGGCGAGGATATATTTGATACAAAGAGGTGCCGAGGCAATGCAATGGATATATTTGATGCCCTAAAGAACATCAATGAGCAAGAGGAAAGGGCGAGAAGCAACACTCAATACTGTGACTTTCATGGACTTCCTTTTTTTGAATGAACTGGAGGGGCAAAAAGCCCCTACAGAATTTTATTAGAAATTAAAGAAGTCCGTACATAAAAAGGAAAGAAACCCAAAAAACAGCAAAGAAAACAAACCAAGAGTTAGGTCCATTGTGCAATCCATTGCTTTAGTTGATCTGAATGTCTGGACTTAGCTCGGTGTTGGGTAACCAATCCAAGCTTTTTGAGGAAATATGCTCTGCAATTTGTAATTGTTGGATCCACATTATTAAAAATCCAATTATTTCTGGTGACCCAAATCCAATTATACTGACAGTCTCCTCTTGAGCCTTCTGACTACTTGAACCATCTACAGATTTGTAGGCATATTAAAGCCAATGGACTGCCAAGACCTTTGTGCAAATTGCATTTAACAAAGAATTTACCTTTCGTGGACTTCTTGGTTCGTATCCTGCACAGATTGCCCGAGAATTTGCAAGAAGTTACTGAAAGCTTACGCGAATGTATTTAAATTCTCTTCTAGTTTCATTCTACATCTTTAGGATTTTACATTTGTTGTTTAGAAGTTGAGACTTTGTTCTGCACAAAAAAAAATCGTCGTCCATGTTTTCCTTTGATTTGGAAGTTTGGAACTTAGCTTCAGATTCAGGGATTCCAATTGTACATTATACTATCTTATGTTCCACAGAATCTATCTGATCTAAACATTTCATTCTACATACACGCTAACAAGCATGTCTTGATCCATAAAGCAACCTATGCATATAAGGGCATCCAAATCTTCGGAAGTACAAAATAATTACAAAAAAATTGAAGTAAAAAAAAAAAAAGAAAACCCTTCCATATGATTAATTTTATTAGTGTCAGTTTGACTCTATTTGCATCAGTTTTGGATCTTCCAGAATAAAATTGAAACACACACGTCATGGATGTACCAAACACAAAGGCATTAGTAGCTGCAACAGTGTCTCATCGAGTGAGTTTTTTTCCTAAATGATATTAATTTAATCATGAATTAAGAAAATAATATCAAAAATAAAAGTGCACAAATAAAACAAAGTCATTTTCATGGTTCCATCGCGCGAATCTGCTCATTCATGCAAAGCACACGAAAATACTTAGAAATGACTAGAAATAGACTTGACAAGTGACCAATACCAATACTTGAAAAAGTATTTTTCAAGCGCCCACCACATAAAAATAAGTAAATATATTTTCTTTGCAACATGTAAATGTTGATTTGTGTTATTTACGTTGGAGAATGTAATGTTCATGTGAAAATGCTATTGTCGTGGTATATTTAGAAACTATTGCTTTAGGGAATGGAAAACAAATATATACATGCAAAGTGATTCTTGTATCATGCAAACGCTTGTATTGCGCTTATATTGCCTCCATGTTTTACCGTCATTTTTTGTTCATGTCATATTCAAATCGATACAATTTCTTTTGTGGATACATCTCTATTCATCTGCAACATGTTTCATGTATTTGTATCATACAATTAAATAAATTATCAATAGAATCTTTATATAATCTGATAATATACATTCTCAATACAAATCAACATTTGCATGTTGTAAACAGATATATTTAAACATTGTCCTGCGTGGGCGTTTGAAGACACATTTTCAAGTGTTATTCACTCAACAAACATTTTTAAAGTTATTTTCTAACTGTTTTCGTGTGCTAGTTGGGTGAGAACATATTTACGCGCATTGGGAGCATGGAAAAAGCATTTTCATGCCATGGACAGATTAAAATTATGTCTCGACAACGTGCTATTCTTTATTTTTGTGAAATTCATGATTAAATTAATACTATTATTTATTCCCTCTGTCCCAGATACTTGTCATCCTAGCCTTTTATCAGGTTCATCGAACATTTGCTGAACTTAAACAACCTGCACTACGGGAAATCACATGTTTGCCGAGTGTTCCGTTCTTCACCCAGTGTTTTTATTTAGGCGCTCAGCAAACAAATTGTTTGCCAAGTGCCAAATAAAAGACACTACAAATTATATACACTGGATGAACCCACTACTTTGTCGAGTGCAAAAACAAAACTCGATAATGAGCTCTTTGCGGAGTGTATTATTTTTGGCACTTGATAAAGAAGAGGGTTTGTCGAGTTTTTTTTACACTCGACAAAGAATTGAAAAAAATCCTCTTCTACCCTTAAAACTTTTTCTACTCACCGCATACAACAAGTTACCCCATGTTAAAATTTGGGATCTTTTTGGTATTTTTTTGCTATATTTAGTTCACTAATTACATTTCAAGTAATTTTTTGAATCAAGTCAAATTTGAACTACAAGTATTCAAATAATAAAACACAATGAGTATAAAAATTAGATTCATGTTATTTAACCCAATTTGTGACCTTACCCACGAAATAAAAAGGAATTTGGCATATATTTTTTAAGGATATATGACCACTGGTGTGTGTTTGAATGATTTTTAAATTCTAAAAAATCAAATAAAGTATTAAAATAAAGAGATTTGTCATGATGTGATGGTATTACAAGATAGGATAAAAAGTAGAGAACATTCCACACAAATTGTCACGTCGTTGCTTACAAAAGGGAGAATCTACCAATAAAAACCTTAGAGTTGAGAATGAATTGTTGAAATTTGAATTTGACTTGAGATAATTTTTTATAGGTTATAGATTATATAAAATGTGTCATGTAAAAATTTAATTATTTTCAAAATTTGTTTGATAAGTTTTTAAAAAATTTAAGCGGAAATAAAATTGACGAGTGCTTTTTATTGATACCCGGCAAAGAATGATTTGTCGAGTGTTGTTTTTCCTACACTCGGCAAAGCTGCCCCGTTGGTGATCCACCTAGTGAAAACTGAGGCCACCCGTTGGTCCAAAAAGTAGGTGTGTATCTTTCGCTACCTCCTCTTCTCTTTCTTCCAACAACCTGCCTCCCGTCATCTCTCTCTCATCTCTGTTTCTCCCTCTCGACGGTGGCAGGCAGGGTGTCAGCACGGGCAGTAGCGGGCGGTTGCAGGCAACGAGCAACGCGACGGCGGCTCCAGGGCGACGGCAGGCAATGAGAGCGTGGCAGGCGGTGGCGGCATGACGCATCGCAGAATAGTGGGCCAACACAGCAGGGCGCGGCCCTGGACTGGACGGCGGCCGCAAGCTTGGCCGGCGCGGCATGGCGCGTTCCCGGCCTTGGCTGGGGCAAGAGCTTGGATGGATCCATGCAGAGGAGGCAGCGGCACGGCGGCACCACGGGGTAGAGCCATAGAGGGGGCAGTGGCGGCTCCCAGAGGCGGCTCGGCAACCCTCAGACAGAGACCGTTTTGCCGACGCCTTTTTTGCCGTGCGCTCTTTGCTGAGTGTTTTAGTGGCTTACATTTCGATCCGTAGTAAGAGAACCGGACTCTGCTGACAAAATTTTGTCTCCCCAAAATAAAGTGTTTCCTTGTCGTGGACGCCTGTGTCAAAGCCTAACGATCTTTTATCAAATTCCGTTGCGCATGTTTCGATCTACTCTGCAGCGCATGGCGAAGGAATCACGCAAAGATGAGATCGCGGCGGCGGCGCCTAGAAAGGCAACCACGAGGAAGCGGAAGAGGAACATGAAGAGAGGAGCCGGCACTGCCGCATCAGCAGGCGGCAGCAGCGCTGCAGGCATGTGCGATGACATCGTCCGCAACATCTTGGCCCGTCTGCCGGTTCGCACCGTGGTCGCGTCCATGGCGCTCTCAAAGCACCACCAAAGCATGGTACTCTGCCCGGAATTCGCGAGCCTCCACCGCCGCCTCGGCCCGCCGCCGCCGCACCCGCAGGTCGCTTATGTCGCGACGGCGATGATAGCCAACAGTAGCAACTCCCAAATCGTCGCCGGGTTCCATGGCTTTCACGTCGCCGACGCAGAGCGGCTCGGCTGCAACGCCCCGACGCGGTCGCTCACCGGGACTAGGTACGTCAACATGAAGTACGTCAACACGTGCAACGGCGTCCTGCTGTTTGCCGACTCCAAGAAGTGCGTGCTCTGGAACCCGTGCCTTGCCAACAGCCACAGGGAAGTGACCATCCCTGACACACAGAATGGAGATCGTGTCTTGGGTTGGGGCTATGGCACCAGAAGCCAAACCTACAAGCTGCTCCTAGCGCGAAAGTGTAAAGGCAATTGGTTGTACGATGAGTACCCTAAAGATCTACTTGTCTACTCAGTTGGAGACGCCGGGCAGGAACTACGGATGACTGCGTTTTCCGGCGAAAACGATGAAGAGCGGTTTTTCCATAAGCCGTACAATTCTTCTGGAAAGCTCTTGACTAGTTCACTATACCTAGATGGCATAATTTACATCTTCCATGCTGAGAAGATGGTGGTTTTCGCTTTTCATGTCGATGACGAGACACTTTCCACCATCAAGTTACCGGACGGCCAACAGATTGTTCAAAGCTACCTCGAGATTCCCAGGGTGATGGAGGTGTCTGGGCGTCCATGCATAGAGGCAAGTGACTGGAAGTCCAGAACCTTGTGGCTGCTCACGGTGGATCACCAATGGCAGCCGAGGTGTGTCATCAAGAAGAATAGGAATCACGGTCTTGCGGCAGACGAACTCTCCCGTCACTCAACTGTTGGAGTTTGGGATTGTGGCGGTGTGCTAGTCCTCTACTTGTATGAACAGCTCAAGCTTTCCAACCAGCTCCTCCTATTCAACTCTTCCACCAAGAAGATGTCCAGCGCATACCTTCCATACAACCTGATGCTAGAGTCATCTCAATATGCATTTTGCTGGGGTTACAAGCCGACACTTGTGTCTCCCGAGAGATTCATCGGTGAAGTCGCGGAGGGGATGCCTAGGCCATGCGATGCGACTGATATAATTGAGGTCCTAAAGATCGCCAATGAGCAAGAGAGAAGAGGAAAGGGCGGGAGGCAACACTTACCACGATGTACTTCATGGACTACTTGGTGCGTATCATGCGCAGATTGCCGCAGAATATGCAAGAAGCAATGGAGTGCATGCGTGAACGTCTTTGAATCGTTTGTTTTAAAAAAGTGCCATGTTTCCATATCCTTCAGGCCCTTACATAATCATTCATATGATTTTGGGAGTTGTGACTTAGATTTTCTTGTTCAAAAATTTCCTTTGTACGGCTAATACGGTGTGGCATCTTTATTATTTTACAGTACTTGCAAAACATACATGGTGTGGTGATTCACAACCTAGAAAACTAAAATGCTAAGTGAATTGTACATCTTTCTCTATCCGCTTAAGCTTCTGGGTGTAACTGGTTAATTAGTGTCTAATAACTTAACAACTAAAAGTAACATATATGAGAAACATATTCATTAGTAACCATGGATATGCGTGCCTTGTACGTAGGTGATGATGGAGTTGAGTCAAAACGTGGCACCTCATATTAGGTGTCTTGTGTGTAGCAGAATAATTAACTATTTGGAATGAAGGAATGAATGTACGCTCACTACGGTAAACAAGTGTGTCGTGTGCCCCGACACACGGCATACATTGTGCCGTGTTTCACATACGACAAAGTCTCTACGGTATATTTGTAGACGGCACAATAATTATGTCGTGTGTAATTTATCGAACACATGGCACAGTTATTCCGAGCATTGGTCATCTGATCACGAGACTGGATGATGCACGGAATGATGTAGTAGTATATGTAACATTGATTATCTGATCCGTAACAGAAATTGACTCTTCAGAATATAAAACTGTATCATCTCATGCTCATGGATGTCCTGCCAGACACGAGTACCTACCTGGACTCCTTAAATAACGGGCCCATCAAGGATCGAATAACCCTAAGGCACACGGTGGTGAACTTCGGCGGCATGGCGAAGAAGAAGAAGCGTGAGGAAGATGAGATAGCGGCGGCGCAAAAGAATGCGGCTCCTGCCGTGGGCAAGAGGAAGAGAAAGAGAAGCAATACCAAAGCAAGCGCTGCCGCATCATCATGCGACCACGCCGGCAGCATGTGCGACGACGTCGTCCGCAGCATCTTCGCCCGCCTGCCGGCGCGCACCGTGGTGGCGTCCATGGCGCTCTCGAAGGAGCACCGCCGCCTGATGTGCTGCCCGGATTTCAGGAACCTCCACTGCCGCCTGGGCCCGCCGCTGCCCCGGCCCCACATCGCGTACATCGCGACGGCCAAGCTAACGAGGAGGAGGAGCAAGGGCAATAAGGACCCGGTCAGCGGGTTCCACGGCTTCCACGTCGCCGGCGCAGGACTTGACAGCACCGCCCCGCTGCAGACGCTCGTCGGAGCACCGTATCTCAACAGGAGGTACGTCAACACGTGCAACGGCGTCGTTCTCCTCTCCGGCGAGCAGAAACCCAACACGTGCGTGCTGTGGAACCCGGCCGTCGCCGACGAGGAGAAGGAAGTGACCGTTCCTGTTCCGGTAACCGACGACTGCGTGATACTTGGGTTGGGTTACGGCAGGAGGAGCAAAACATACAAGCTGCTACTGTCACGTCGACGGAAGCGGAGGTGGACGCTGAGGGTGTGTCCTCCGATTACTAGGCATCACAAAGAGCTTCTGGTCTACGACCTCGGCGGCGGCGGCGCCGCCACGGAACGTCCGGCGGTGTTACGGACCGTGTTGTCGGAGGGATTGGATGGAGAAATCAGCAGGAAGTCACTCTACATCGACGGCAAAATTTACGTCCTCCACGTGTACAGGTCGGTGATCCTCGCTTTTGATGTCGATGACGAGACGGTCACCACCATCGACGCGCCGGCCGGGCATAAGCCACGTCACATGGAGATGTACCATGATCGCCGCCATTCCGGCGACGCTGTTGAGAAAGTCACCACCGTCGAAAACCTGTGCCGGCCGATGGCCAATCTCATGGAGCTGTGTGGCCGTCCATGCGTGGAGGCGTCGCACGGCGATGGCGATGACAGAGCCCTGTGGGTGCTCACGGAGGATCACCGGTGGGATCGGAGGTGCGTCATGCAGAGCAGCTTTGCCGGATTCGGTCCTGACCTCAGTCTTTATGCAGTCGCCGGCGTTTGGGACTGCGGCGGCGTGCTGCTCATCTATATGCATCACGCCGGCGGCGGCGACCAAAGCCTCTGCATCGCCGAGAAGCCTTTAACTACGTTGCAATTGCAACTGCCAGGCCACCTACAGCTGGAGTGGTCGGAGTACGCGCTTTGTTGGGGTTACAAGCCAACCCTGATATCACCAGGGAGCATCGTCCAACTCAGCGAATATGAGGTGACGCGCCGAGCGCGCTCAGCAGATATAATGGAGGCACTAAAGCCCGCCACCGAGCGCGAGAGGAGGAAGGGGCACAAGCGGACGCTCGACACCGTGTGCTTTATGGAGTTCTTGGTTCGGATCATGGGGAAGCTGCCTGACAACGTGCTGGACGTGCTTAGAATGCCACTCTTCGATTCCGACCCGCCGTTTTTTAGATCCAATCTTATGTTGTTTCAGCGTATATTATGAATATCTTTTTCTACACCTTCTTTCATCATGGATTGCCCTTATTTTGATCAGAAAAATTACAGTTTCGCCATCAAGATAGGAGCAACTATGCAACAACTTGGGTGAAAGCAGGTCCAACTTTGCAAAGTCTCAAAAAGAGGTCTAAAATCAGAATTAAGGTTCAAAATAAGAGCACTCATGCAATTGTCCCTTTATTAAAAGTACCTTGAGTTGAATTTTCACATTTATAGCCCGTTGAATAGTATTTACATTCCAAATTTGGATCATCGTTATTGTAAAGAAAAATCACCCACATGCTTGATGTATTGAAGAAGATTTCTAATTGTACATTTGGTTCCAATATATATTTTTTTGAATGAAACGTTTGGTTCCAACATTTTATTACCATTACTAGAAACTTAAACTATTGATGTAGATCAAACGGGACAGTCTACAATTTTTTTTCTTTTCTATAGTATCAGATTTCATCCTTGTATCTACATGCTACATAACTCTACAAAACAAATATCAACCCAAATTCTAGTACAAATCATGCCTAAACTTTCAGTCGACCGAAAATGAAGAAAGATGTATAAAATTTACATTATGATTTCAATGTGCTTAACTACTTACCATAGAGACCAAGGCTAGGGAAACATGACAAAAGAAATTCCATTCAAAAAGTTATAGAACTACAATAATACAAAGATAAGAAATGTGATATAACATACTAGGGAGAAAAAAAAACCATCATCATCCCAGTAGAATGTGAATCTGAGGTGAAGATAGGGGGCGATTTTACTAGTTACCCGACAAGACAGAAGGCCATGGCGCTTGGTTAGGATGCATTATTGGTTCACCAGACTTGAAGCGCGCCTGCACCTGGAAGCTGTCGATGTAAAACGCGACATGATCCGTAGACGCAGCTGCAACCGCAGGCGCGACTCCAACCGGGTATTCCTTTTCCAGGCACACCAGAACGACGCCAGCGGCCACTGCTCTCGAACTTGGAACACCGGACGCGGTAGCGCGTGCTCAAGCCCCATCAGCCGCGACACTTGGCGCCGCATCTCCCAACAACTCTCCCCACACCTGCATTATCTGGCGGGCGAGTGGTGGATCGGGCACGAACGAAACGAGGCAGCACTCGGTGTCCTTGGTCCCGCCGATGGCGTAGCGCGTTGTGTGCAAGACGCCGGGCGGGAGAGGGACGACGAGCGGGTGTCGAGGCAGAGCAGAGCGGTCTGCGTGCATCGGCGAGGCGTAGACGCTGTCCCGGCCATGGGTGATGCGGTGTGGCGTCGCTATCGTACACGACGGCGCGCAGATGCCCGTTTAGGTGCTGCACGGAGGCAAGCCGAAACGACAACGACTATGATGGTGGCAGGAGGCAGTCCGTGAAGTTGCTGCTGCCTGGAGGTTGATCAGACGGGCGGCGGTGCACGGCGGCGAAGCGGCCGCACATGGGCTCGTACACCAGCATCGCCTCGCAATTCTCGGGCTGGGAGATGATGACGAGCCCGTGGCGGCAGTCACGGACGCGCCAGTAGGAGATGTAGGAGCGGCGGAGGAAGTCGGGCGACGCGAAGCTGGTGAGATGGGGCCAGCGGTGGACGCGGCGGACGCGGCGGCGGAAGTCGGGGGACGAGGCCACGTCGCGCCAGTGCCGGCACGCCAAGGACGCACGGATGATGGAGGCCGACGTCGTCGCCGAGGGCGGAGATGTGCGTCTCCATTGACTTCGATTGCGAGTGCGGATTTGGTGCCCACAGGTTCGGACCCCGCCGGGCGCTCAAACCTTTGATCCACCAAATCAGAGTCATGTAGCACAACTTTTCCGTCTATAATTCAGATATTTTTGCCAAATCTTTCTACCTTCAGATGTCTTTCACGTACACGTGTCCCACTCTAATACAACCTTGTAGCACGTACTAATATATAGCAAGGCCAGGGGAAAACTTCCCTAAGAAAAGGCCAGGGAAAAACTTTTGGGATAATCTCATGCATGACTGAGTTTTTCTCGAATCAGTTGCTCGGTGCGTTATTAGCTGAGAATAGTTGCTCAGGTTGTTGGAGTCAAACTCGGCGGTTTGCTGCATATCAGCTGCGGAGTGCATGCTAGTAGCTGTGGACTAGCCGAATGACCCTGATTCAATTTTTCTCAAGAATGATTCAAATTGAAACAGTCTATTATTTATTTATTTATAAAGGCATCCTTATTAGAGTACTAGGCTCACACCAAAGTCCAGCAGGTCTGGTCCAGGAAGACATTGCAGTACCCAAAGATCAGGCAATGCACCCTCTGCTCTTGAGGCTCTCCACAGCATCCATGATGATCTGCTCGACGGGCCTGAACTGCAGCCCCAGTGCAGTGAGCTTCTTGGACCCTACCTTGGCTCTGACCAGCCCCGGCTGAGTGTCCTTGGGAAACCTACACAAAGAGAGCAGCAGCACAAGGCTCAAGCACGGACAACTAAATTTTACCATTGCTGTTCTTCGAACTTACGTACTTGGGCACTTTGTAGTTGGGGTAGAGCTCGGCGACTTTGGCCGCGAAGTCACTCCAGTGGCAGATGGACTCGACGCACATGTGCCGCCCGGACGCTGCTGGGTTCTCGAACAGCATGATATGGGCCAACGCAACGTCTTCGAGATGGACTGGTCCCAAGAAGAAATCAGCATACTCCTGTGTGCAACCTGCACGGCCAGAAAGGCACGCTTCAATGATTCCTTCTCATCGCAAAACCGGGCAGATAAGAAAATCATTCTGAGCAGTTATAGTGCTAGATGTAACTTCATCGATTTACACTATTGATGCATAAACCAAGGGGTGTTTTCAGGTCCAAAATAATGACCATTATTTTTTCTCAACTAATGGTCATTAGTTGGATCTAACGGTTTAGATTAAATTTTAGAAGTTAATAACTAATGGCCATTAGTAAGGGTAATATTGTCAAAATAATATGATTATAATACAAAAATTCATAAGTTAGTCAATTTTTACATGAATTTGTTATAAAATATTTATTTTAAATTTGATTAATCATCATCATTATTATTGTAGTCAAGTTTTAATATATTTAACACAAGTTTGTATAATAAAAATATTAACTTTTAGTACAATTACTAAACTACCCTTGAACTAATGGCCATTAGTTGAGAAAAAATAATAGCTATTATTTTGGACCTGAAAACCTCTCTAAACCAAACCATACTTAATTCCATGAGTTGATTATGATTTACTGGAAAGGCTGGGCCACGTGATTAAAAGAAAAAGAAAAAACTCATTCAAAATTAAAAATTACTCTGTATGATTCGAAATATGTGATCATACAAACGTATGTGAACAGGATAGTACCTGCGAGGAGGCGGAGAAACATGTTCATGCTAGCGTTGATGGTTGGTGGAATCATCGGACCCAGGACAGTGCCCGGGTTAACCGCAACCACATCTAGGCCGTTCTCCTCTGCAAACTTCCATGCCGCCTTCTCTGCCAGTGTCTTGGAAGCAGGGTACCAAACCTACGCAACAGCAATAAGGGCCTGAGATTACTGACGGTCTGCTCAACTTGCTTCCTGAACATTTTGCTCCACATTCAATCAGTGTCCACGTTCACCAAATTTCAGCTCATGCATCGCCATGGGAAAACAAATCACACCAATTGTCCTAAAATTCTACCGGATGCATCAAGTATATGCCAGATTTCAGTTAATCAGAAGCACAGTGCACCAAAAATAATTTTTTAAAAAAATCTAAGAAATCAAGACGTCAACAGCACAAGAACATCACAATGCTGAACGGCAAGCGGAAGCGAGCAATGTGGCTCACCCCGTTCTTCTCGCAGTAGTCAATGTCAGTCCAGCATCGCTCGTCGACCACCTCGCCGGCCGGCCACCCCCGATTGGGCACGATGGCCGAGACGGACGAGGTGACCACCACCCGCCGCACGCCGCCGGCCTCCTTGGCCGCGCGCAGCACGTTCAGCGTCCCTTCGATCGCCGGCACCATCATCTGCTTCTGCAGCCACAAATGAAATGGAGCAGGTCGGTGTCTGGATCTGTGGGCGAGGAGGCGAGAGCCCCGGCCAGTGGTCTGGGCGCAGTACCTGGGGGTCATCGACGCGGTCCACGGTGCAGGGCGACGCGAGGTGGAAGACGCCCGAGCATCCCCGCGCGGCGTCGAGCAGGGCGGCGCCGTCGAGGAGGTCGCACCGGAACACGCGGAGGCGGCCCTCGCCGGCGCCGGCGGCCAGCGCGTGGAGGTGGTCCGTCTCCGCCTTGTCATCTGCAGCGCGTCGCCGTGCAAGCTAAGCCAGGAGGAGTGGCAGTGGCGTGGTGCGGTGGGGGTGTTGCTGCTACTGAGTACTGACCGGGATTGAGGACGCCGGCGTGGATGCTGTAGCCGCGGTCGAGGAGGCCGCGGACGACGCAGGAGCCGATGAATCCGCTCGCGCCGGTGACCATCACCGTCTCGCCCTTCTTCGCGTCCCCGCTTGCTGCCATCTCCGCCGTCCTTTCTCCGTGTACTGAGCGAGCTCGGGAGTGTGTCGGCGTGTCAGTGTGCGAGTGAGTGACGGCCGAGGTGTCGAGTATTTTAGGATGCGGTGGGCACCACCTTCGGATGGGACGAAACAGTCACCACAATTTCCACACCAGTCATCGTCTGACTGTTGTCTAGCCACGTTTGCTGGTTCGGCACTGACTTTTCGCATGATGGGGATGGCATCTTCCCATGGTTCTGGTTCACGAGCAGGAGATGACAGGTGAAGGCGCCGGAGTTTAGAACCCCCGATCTCGCATGGGGCTGTAAAGAAAATTCTCTCACCTTTCTCAACCATAGTACTATAAGGTAAAGATTCCTGTGTATGGTTAGGAAGGGATTTCAAGAAGTTTTAAGCGTGTATGCATTGGCAGGTTCCGCTCCACGTTCACACTGCTTGCGAGTTTGCCACAGGTTGTTGCCTCATATCCATCCGGCGCGCCCACTCCGCATCTCTGTGCCGTGCTTCATTCATAGAGGAGCTAAAGCTATACTAGTGTAGGGACGGCGCGGCTCGTCAAAAACTGCGAGAAGAACCCACGGTGATAGAGAAGTACAGTAGTAGATGCTGTTTATGGTGCTATAAATAGAGGGGATGGTGCACATAGATATAATTTTGAAGGGTAGGAAATGCTCAGCTCGTATGATACTACTGTTGGCCGTCGGAGTAAAGGGTAGGAAATACACCCCAGCGAAAAAAAATAAACGCATGAACGTCTGGGGCGTGTATCTGAATACGTAATACATAATGTTGTCGTACGTGTCAAGCTGATCCAATAGACCAACACTAATGTAATCACGTATTGGCTCTGGTTATCTCAGGTGCGGGTATATAAATTGTAGTGAAGCCAACTAATGGAAACAAGAGACACGAGCCACAAGCACGGCTGCACAAAGTAGCAAGGAAGTACAAAAATAATAGCAAGTGCAGAAGAAACAGAAGAATGGACGAGATGAAAGAGGTTTAGCTTTACATAGAGGAGCCAAATTAAGCAGCTTAAGTTTGGGCTGCTGCACAAGTTTAGGCACAGGCATGAGGAGCCGTGCGGATCACGTATTCACGTTAGAAAGATCACACGTGCTAAGTATCGTGCTATTTACAGGAACACGCATTTCCATCGATGCAAGCATTACATGACAACAGCCGGCAAGCAAAAGGAAGTTCATCAGGAACATGCAGTTCGGACGCCATTGCTTCTAGGTGAAGGCAAAGGCACCAAAATATATGCACAACAAAAGAACAGGTCCTGCGGGATGAGTGACCTGTAGCAGGCTGATCTGTAGTAGAAGCGCTGAAAGCAGGAACAAGGTAACATTAGGTATACAGGGTCGGGGAAAAAGAGTATGTGATCAGTCGCTGCGCAAAGAAGCGAGGTAACCTGGGATTAGTCTCATCATCGGACTGGTCAAGGTCATCAGCTAGGATAGAAGCATCCTGATCATCAGCCTGAGGAACGAAGAAGATTATAACTACAAAGGAAGAACTGGGACAACTGAAATAATGATCAGTAAAGACACGCACATCAGAAGCAGCAGAATCTTCCTTAAAAAGGCGTTTTTGAGCTTTGCTGACTGCGCTTTTAGGCCTATCCCCATCCCTACATTGAAGAGCAGGTTAACCAAATAGAAATCAGATTTTCCATATTTTTGCAGAAGAATGTAACAAAGCAAGCACATGGAAGCAATAGAGCCTAAACTTACTTTGGTATCTCTTTGATGATGGTCGGTGGGTTAGCTGGAGATGGCTGGGGTGGTGGGTTGCATCTTTAGTCTGCCATATGTAGAATTGAAGAGGATAAATAAGGAGACAAAACATTGAAAAGCAACGACAAAAGCAATGTGTATAAGAAGGAACCTGATCTGCACATCTACCAGGACTGTCCATCAGAAACGAAGATGAAGCATCTTTATCAACAACAGGAGAAGAAGGGCCGGAGCCGGGTAAGCACGGGAGTGCAGGAGGGCACTTCTTTGCTGTCTCCGAGACTCCCTGAGCAGGAGTAGAGGAACGATGAGCTGTCGGATGGGTGGAACTAACTTATGGGATGGTAACCTGCCTACCATAGGAACAGTCGATAGATTTAACTTGGTAAGACTGATCAATGCGTCTAAAAGAACTGGAGCTGATATTCACTGTCAGCTGATATTTCTGAGATACTAAAACAGCAATCTGGCTTGGCATGGCATCGGTGGCAATCTGGCAGAGCAGGATCTCATCAAAGCCCTAATTTCTTTTCCAACAAGGCGTTGTCCGAGGTCACCAAAGAAGACAAATTCAGCCTCAGCAGTTCCATCAGTTCCAAACAAACAGATTTTGTAACTGCATGAGAAAAACATATGTACAAATATGAATCAAATGAGACAGGACGTGATCATACTTGAATTTGTAGCTGGTGCAGGCGCAAGCGCCACATTTGTAGCTTGATCCATCAGGGAAGCATGCTTTGTTGCAGCGATTGCAAGAAGCAAAGTACCATGTGGTGCGCTCATTCACCCTGGAAATAATGACTGTGCAGCGAAAGCCTTCCGGCTATATTAAAACAACAGGTGCGTGCTCAGATGATAGGACACAAGAAAATAACAAAGAACCGAGAAGAACCGCCTCAAAGAGAAGGTTTACGCAACTGGGAAATCCTATGGGCTTCTATCAGTGATTTCCATAAGCGTCTTCAACTGAGGTTCTCGTGGAGCTGGCTGCACCGGAGCCGCAAGCTCAGTTGCAGGAGTAAAACCATAGCGTAAACTGTAAGAGCAACATAGGAATTGTGTGTGAGCTCCGAGAAATGGCCAGGAAAAATCACAGTATAGAACAGACGCAAACGTAATGTAGATTACCTGTCAAGGAAGGTTTGGACCTCGGGAACATTAGCATTGAGATGCCAGCGAGCTGCAGAGTTACCACTGAGGCTTATATCACCTGCAATAAGAGGATTTTAGCACTTATGCACGCTGCTTAATGGAGTAAAGAGGACCATCATAGGAAAAAAGAAGCAAACCTCAATGCTTTGACAATCAAACCAACGAGATTGCAACAACCGGTTTGTCATGGTCAAACCTCTAAGAAAAACTTCAGCCGTCTGCAAAGAAAACATCGTAATCAGTGCATGGCAGGGAAATACACACGTTGTGGAAAAAGAAGGAGCAGTAAAACATGTCATACCAAAAAAACCAGCAGACAGAATAAGGAGAGAGCAGACTGAACAAGGCACATATGACACAAATATAAGTACATAACATGACTAGAGGCAGGGTGAGTGCAGCAGCATACCGCGAACATAAAAGGGGCGCAACCGAACCAATGCCAAAGAACCCGCTGCAGAAAAAGGAAGCGAACAATATCAGCATGCCAAGTAACACCTCGGTAGAGCAACAAGGCAATGTACAACAGACATCACCTAGGCAAGCAATAAGGCAATGGGCCCAGGAGCACGTACGTGGGTGTAAATGGACGTAGCCAGAGCCAAGATTATGGGGCAGGAACACGAAACGAAGACCTCGAGAACAAAGCAAACTGTTAGATTGTGGCTGTAAATAGATCAAAAGGCAGGTAAAAATGTCTTTCAAGCAGATTCTTTGTTTTAAGTCTTTGAGACTTTATTACTCTACTAAATGAGTCCATATGACATTTTGTTTGTGAAGTCTCAGCCGAGTTGCAAAACAAATATTTTAGCTGACAATCAAAAGAATGAACAGAGAGAATTCATATGACCTACCAACTGCATTCCTAGGTAAAAGCTGAAGCATGACTCTCAGTTTAATCACTTTTACTCTATCACTGTTGGCCGAATGATCTCAATACTCTGTGAACCAATAGCTGACAAGATCTTTTTCCTATTAGTGTTTATTTAATAATCTCAATACTTTTCGAACCGGTTGCTGACAAGGTGGAGAACCGTTTTGTTGCAGAAAATAAGCACTTTGTATGGGGCCACACGACGCTGCTCTGAAACGGCGGGCAACATCACTTTCCTCCTTTAGGCTGGAAGAGAACCCCGTTAAAATTTTAGGATACACGTCCGTGACATGCAAAAATATTAAGTGGAATCCATCACTGCTATTCCATTACTTGATAGGCGACGCTTCTTTTTTTCACTGAAATGATTACTTAATAATCTGTATCCTAAGAAAAAGATCATCGGCCATGAACGAATGAATGGTGGAGCTATTTAGTCCTTGGTTTGCAGCAATGTCTACGGGCCAACAAATGCAAGGACTATATGATTTTTATCTATAAACGTAGGTCCTGATCAATAATCTGCAGGCCTAATCATCGAAGGAGCAAAAAGATCAGGCACATACCTCACCCAAATCGCTCCATCACCAGCGCACCCCTTCCTTAGCCACCAACGGACAACAGAGATGGATCAACCTGGGGGAAAAAAATGCAGCGGTCATTGGAAATCAAGAATGGAAAGGGAAGGAAACAGGGAAACGGCGGGAGGAGCAAGAACAAATAAGCAAAAGCAAGGACAATGGGCAGGGAAAATCCCAGGGGGAACAGGGGTAAAGGCGGAGGGCAAGGTACGCAGGACGGCCGGATCTGACCGCCAGCAAGCAAGCCTGACGGACGACCGGACCTCCGGCCGGCGCCGCGATGTACAGGTCGGAATCCGGCCATGGTATGGCCCCACCACAGGCCCAAACGGTGCGAGAGCGGCACCAGGCAACGAGCGAGCGGACAACCGGCCAGGCGCACAGCGACGGCGCACGCGGGCAGCAGCGGCGAACCGCATCCCCGAGAAAAGGAAAAACGCAAGGAAACGGTAAAATCCCTCGCCTAGGAGCTAACCCTGAAAAAAAAAAAAGACAGAGGCATCAAAAAGAAAGACAGGCAAAGAACTTAAAATCCATGGCGAAGGAGTTGAGCCACCCAAAAAGAACAGACCACACCCGACACCAAGAAAAAACGGGAGGGACATGCAAGGAAGGGAAAATCCGTCGCCTAGGAGTTGACCCGGGGAAAAGAAAAGGCGAAGAAGAAAAACACGCAACTAAAAAGAAAAAAACACACGCATCAAATCCCTCGACTAGGAGTCGATCCACATCGTGGAAAAGAAAGAACAAACGCCTGGAACAGATGTACCAAATCCATCGACTAGGGAGTTAATCCAAAAAAAAAGAGGCGCATCAAATAGAAAGAAAGGGAAGAAACACAAGATCCGTAGCCCCGACAAAGAACAAACTCAAAGTTAAAAAGAAGAAGCGGATAACATGAGGAGACATGAACCAGAAGAGAAAGGACAAGATGGGAGATCCTCTATAAAAGCTCCTTGCAGGCGGGCAAACAGAAGGTATAACAAAAACTCAAGAAGCAAAGGAAGAACACGGAACAAAAGGAGCCAATCGAAAGGACCGAAGCAGCTCGAGCAGCACACACAACCGAGATAAAAGAAAGGTAGCAGAGGAAGGAAGCTCGAAGGAGACGCCATAAAAAATCCAACCGAAGCCCAACCAGCAGAGTAACTGCGACGAGCGACGGCATGGGTAGCGTTGGCTGGTCGAATCGTCGGGTGACACGAGGCAAACGGTACATAGGGACTTTTTTCACCATGGCGATCAAAACACCCAGGCCATGCACCCGCCAGGGATGGAGATCTAACGGCGAAAAAATTTCGGGTGACGCAGACTATCTGGGAGCGTGGGTAGAGTCTCCCGTTCAGAGGTTCAAATGTTGCTTTTGACCGCGGAGCTCTGCTCTGCCTCTTTCTGTGGACCGCCTCGTGCAATCGACGTGGATGTGGTCAGAGTCCGAGTGACCGGGCCAGCATCAGAAGCTCACGCAGACATGGATGATGGCGAGGAGCACCGGGAACACACACGGCGGCGCTCCGGCGAACCGCTCAACTTGGGGTGGATGGTATTTGAAACACCAACCACCCCCTGGGTCGTCTCCATGCCAGAGAGGAGAGAACTCGTGCCGGCCGCATGGACGCAGCAGCGAGAACGCGGACAAAGCAGAGATGGTGTGCCCAGACCTCCTTTGCCATGCGAGCATCAGCATTCTAGAGCACAACAGAGCGGGGTGTTCCTCCTTGATTCTTGCAGGCCGGCTAGCCACCGAGCTTTCCCTGCACAAAGCTTGGCATTCCGATAGGCAACCCTCCCTCACAATTTAAAATTACTCTGTATGGTTCCAAATATGTGATCATACAACCATATGCGAACAGGATAGTACCTTCGAGGAGGCGGAGAAACATGTTCATGCTAGCGTTGATGGTTGGTGGAATCATCGGACCCAGGACAGTGCCCGGGTTAACCGCAACCACATCTAGGCCGTTCTCCTCTGCAAACTTCCATGCCGCCTTCTCTGCCAGTGTCTTGGAAGCAGGGTACCAAACCTACGCAACAGCAATAAGGGCCTGAGATTACTGACGGTCTGCTCAACTTGCTTCCTGAACATTTTGCTCCACATTCAATCAGTGTCCACGTTCACCAAATTTCAGCTCATGCATCGCCATGGGAAAACAAATCACACCAATTGTCCTAAAATTCTACCGGATGCATCAAGTATATGCCAGATTTCAGTTAATCAGAAGCACAGTGCACCAAAAATAATTTTTAAAAAAATCTAAGAAATCAAGACGTCAACAGCACAAGAACATCACAATGCTGAACGGCAAGCGGAAGCGAGCAATGTGGCTCACCCCGTTCTTCTCGCAGTAGTCAATGTCAGTCCAGCATCGCTCGTCGACCACCTCGCCGGCCGGCCACCCCCGATTGGGCACGATGGCCGAGACGGACGAGGTGACCACCACCCGCCGCACGCCGCCGGCCTCCTTGGCAGCGCGCAGCACGTTCAGCGTCCCTTCGATCGCCGGCACCATCATCTGCTTCTGCAGCCACAAATGAAATGGAGCAGGTCGGTGTATGGATCTGTGGGCGAGGAGGCGAGAGCCCCGGCCAGTGGTCTGGGCGCAGTACCTGGGGGTCATCGACGCGGTCCACGGTGCAGGGCGACGCGAGGTGGAAGACGCCCGAGCATCCCCGCGCGGCGTCGAGCAGGGCGGCGCCGTCGAGGAGGTCGCACCGGAACACGCGGAGGCGGTCCTCGCCGGCGCCGGCGGCCAGCGCGTGGAGGTGGTCCGTCTCGGCCTTGTCATCTGCAGCGCGCCACCGTGCGAGCTAAGACAAGAGGGGCGTGGTGGTGCGGTGGATGGTATTTGAAACACCAACCACCCCCTGGGTCGTCTCCATGCCAGGGAGGAGAGAACTCGTGCCGGCCGCATGGACGCAGCAGCGAGAACGCGGACAAAGCAGAGATGGTGTGCCCAGACCTCCTTTGCCATGCGAGCATCAGCATTCTAGAGCACAACAGAGCGGGGTGTTCCTCCTTGATTCTTGCAGGCCGGCTAGCCACTGAGCTTTCCCTGCGCAAAGCTTGGCATTCCGATTGGCAACCCTCCCTCACACGGTAGCCATGCATTCCCAGAGCGCCTTCCCACGGTTTCTCTGAAGCTGCAACCTGCGCAAATTTTCCACTTATTTTTCCCACAAATCGGAAATAATTGTTTCGCGCAGAGCTAAGGACTGCACCATTTGTTATCGATTACACCCATCTGATTTATAGAAGAATAAATAAAGCTTCCAATTTTGACACACTGGGCTATAAGCAAGGAGTAGAAGGTGTATCGTGATTTCAGGAAAGTAGATCGAAGATATCGAAGAGGAAAGAGGGCAGGAGGCGACCAAATGGTGTATGACTAACCCAGAGCATAGAAGATGTCAATATTCGAGAGAGAAAAAAGGCTTCGATCCGGAGATTTTCAGAAGTGCAACAAACAAGGTTCAGAATTTTCAAATATAATAGATGTTGTTCAGTGTCAAAAAGTAAGAAATTCCAGAATATCGAGAGAGTGAAACCCCAAGAGATCAGTGAGTAGCCTAGCAGCACAAGTTCAGTGAAATCTTTGAGGTGCAACATGAATATTCAGAGGAGGGACAAAAACGGCAAGAACAGGTTATGAATGCAATTTCATAAGGGGCTAACCAATAAAATGAAGAATGTTCAGTGAAGCAAGATCAGTCGATTAAGCACTTAGAAAGTTAGCACAGAGTGACGATTCTCTGAAGTTCAATCCTGTCAGATGTGCAAGAGCCATAAGAGAACAACGATCCATGTTAATGCCACTGAAAGGTTCAGAGTTATGTAGCACTGTCAGTAAAGATATTAACATCTACACCACCTCGGCTTCCTGCATACTAGTATACGGAGATGGTGATCCTAGGCACATCTACACACCCAGGCAGGACAGCAACCGGTGCTCCGCTCCTACCGTTGATGCTCTCGCTGCCGTCGTCGTTCTCGTCACCAAACGTCGTCGTCACCAAACGTCGTCGCTCTCGTCACCAAAAATGTGCCGCTCATCCATCAATCGCGGGAACACAACGTACGTAGATTGACACTCGTATCAGCACCAAAGAGTTCAAACTTGATTTACAAGATCAGCTAATGCAACTAGTCTTTTTCTTCCCCATGTTGCAAAAGAACAAGAGACGCAAGATACACCTTGGTTGGACTCACTCATCGAACCTAGGTACAAAAAACACCTAGCTAGTGCAGTGGTTAAACCAGTTCCTTGTGCTCACGTGTGCAGCAGATACAGCATCTCAGATACTATGTGGCCTTACAACTCAGACTGGGTATCTTCAGCGCTAACAACTCTGTATCCCGAGAACAATCCTACGAAAAACTTCGACACCAAAGAGCTGAACGTAGCAGGCTCTTCCTTTGCCACTGGCGGCTTTATCTTGCATATCATGTTGTAGTCATGCTTCAGGTGCGGTTTCACAATCTTATCCTGCACGTACAGACAACAACAATGAGAAAAGCTCTCCCAAATGACTAGTAATGAACTATTGTCATTTCTCCCTTGGGTCGTGGCGTATTTACCTTGAACTCCTCAAATGGACAGAAATCTTTGTTGCCGCAGCCCTGCATACACAGTCCAACAAAGGGAAGATGTCTCATGAAACAAGCTTGACATAGGACACAATTGTTTTGTCATACATATAGTACACAAATTTGCTTTATGCAGAAACTGTGTCTACAAATTAAATATATAAAAGCATTCATATGAAGCATGGTGCAGGTAAGGGAGTGCCTGGTATAGACTTTCAGGACATTACTTCATTACCTGTCTTCCAATGCCAACTAAGACTACATGTGTGATCACGTAGGTACACTCCATGCCTCCCTATTCAAGTCACTAAAGTGCAAAATATTTACTACTCACATCTTTTATATACATTGTCGGTTGGTTCAGTTTTGAAGGGGCATTTCAGAGTTCGAATAAAACACAAAGTTCAAATGAAAAAATAGGTAGAAGGTGCAGAAAAGAGTAATCCACATGACAAATCATATTCATCTTGTAATCATCTTCCTTTGAGTTGATTTTCACTTCTAAATATTTGACTTGCGAAACAAAAGTCTCGGTAATTTGGGAGCAAAAGAAGCTTAAAACATTAAGTTACATCCTAGCGGCTGGATAGAAAAACCGATGGGTAAAACACATAAAATAGGATGGAAGTTGTCTTACCGGCATTGAAACTGGGACTTCGTTGTGTAGAACTTGAATGAAGTATGAGTTGTTTTGACCCCCAGAGATTTTGCTGTGATCTGAAGCTTTGCTTGGGCATTGATACAAAACCAGCATATTGTTACCAGCAAAAGGGGCTACAACACTGCCCTTCCAGTTTCTTCCATGTGGTGGCATCGGGAGTACGTCCAATGCCTCCTCCCGTTGTATCTTCTCAAAATCTAGGTAGGAAAAAGGGTTCGTACATATGTCAATCAGTAATTATCACTACACTATTCAGAGAGAATTTCATACACCAGTAAGTGAAGGAGATAAAATGTACCGGAGCCTTCAAGGAAAAGACCAAGAAGGCAGCTGAAAGGAACAACAGTTTCTGCATGTGCAAATCGGAGCCTTGCCTTTTCATATGTACCATCAGGGCGATTTTCTACAAAATCAGATGTCAATTTCAACCTAAACTTAAAACCAGCATCATTTGATTATATGTTTTCATACTGTTGAATATAATTCCCTTTTTCTATGTAGACATTCGGTAGGAACTGTTAGGTACTAAGGTACCAGAACTCATGCAATGGATATCTAGTTCCAGAATAAATCAACATCATTATGAATTATGATAACCAAAGCGGAAAATACAGATACCTTCTTTAGCCACAATTGCTTCTTCAATTGATTGCACAACATCCTTGAGCAGTGGCAGCCCCATCCGGTAGTTAATAGACTCACCATAGCCTTTTAAGACGAAACCCTCTAAATCATCTGTCCATTCTAGAAAATAAACCTGCAGCATACATTTTACAGTAAATACAGTAAAAGCAAACGACAGCAACACTTCTGTTTTAAGTAGGAAAATTTTATGTAGCATGCTAAACTTCAAATTCATGGTCAGCACATGCCTATCGGATCCAATAGTATTCACTATCAAACTAAACAACATCGTAGTACAGTTGATATGAGTCTACCAACTGTGGAATTTTATGGATAGCTTGAGCTGCATAAACTGCAATGATTTATGAAACTACTAAGAAAGGAACCACATATCTCAAACAAAAAACTACATGAAAGTGTATTAGATCCTAAACTCTCCAAAGTATCCTAACCAAAGCCACCTCATGAAGATGATGTATTATTTGCAAGATAGCAAGATAGCAATTGCCTAGCTGAGGCTTATTTTATACAGTTGTTTTTCCCACTAGACATACACACAAAAAGAATGAAAACTATTTCTTATAGTAAAAGAAATCTCAAAGTGTGATGAAAGCCAATACAGGTGTCCAAAGGTGACCTACCTCTGCTTCATTAAACAGTCCACAGGCTTGATTTGTTATATTCAATAAAGATGCTTCCTGCATAGCGCAACATCCATCATTAAATAAACCGTAGTTACATATGAAGCACTCACACAAGTATAATCAGAAATTCATGGTCGAATACCATGGAGACCTTGATCAAATTTTCCGTACTTCACTCACCTGCTTACAAAGAAACCAGAGGGAAGAAACGTCCCGAGTTGTAAAATTAAGGTGATAACGACTGACAAGAGAAGCCGTGACATGCTCTAGAATTGGTTCCTTTTGTTTGTCGACCTCAGGCTCCTTCCTTTTTCTGTACTCCTGGAAATGGTTTCAAAGTTACAGCTCTTGACCCATCAGTTGCAAGGTTAAAGTTGTAAAAACAGAAGATAGATATGTAGGGTGCTGTTTCTATGGCAATTCACTAGCGCCAAACAGGATATTACCATATGGAGTTACGGACTAAAAATAAAGCATGAAAACCGACTGAAGAGAGAATAGCTGAGACGAAGTGAAGAGCCAAATGTATAAACCATGTGCGAACAGAAGAGTGAATGCATCACATGAAACTATGTGTAAAACCATAAAGAAACACTGTAGATCAGCTGATTATAAGAGAACCGAATGTGTGTTGGGTTGGTTGTAAGCATGTTTGAGGTGTGAAATTTTTAGCATCTACACGCATGGCAGAACCATTTGACATCACTACATAATACTGCCGATTTATGTCTTTCTACTATGTGCATTTTACAAGGATTTCTGAAAGTTGAGTATTTCCTCTAGGAGGAAGAAACGTAAGCACAGAGATAACGAACAAAGTGATCAAGTATTAATAGAGCACATATATCTTCTTACAAATACATTTCTCCATGATTTTTATCCAAATGTTAGTGCTACTATAAATAGTACCTTGTATGTCTCACAGCTGTCAAAAAATCTCAGGCAAATATCACTTGCACGACTCTCGCTCAGAACAGAAAAGGCACGGTTCTTCCCTGGTCCAAGCTTTCCTTTCCCAGATAATAGTCCCAAGCCGAATGCTACTGCGCTAGCTGATGCTCGAGGAACCTGTATTTCAGAACGTATAGCACTAGTTAGACCGCAGTACCACAGTAGAATTCAGCAACATTTGATGTCCTGCACCAATTTGACACCTAAAATGAATTTTGATAGCTGTAACCGCAGCATTTGTAAGCATTTACGTTGATTCAACTATTTTGCCCATTTGTCAGATTTTTTCTTTGTGTAAATCAAAAACATTTCCTAAATACTCCCTCCCCACTTTTATTCTTGATGTTAGGATGGTGGCATTAGTTCTGAATTAAACCCACTGTCCTAACATCAACAATAAAAGTTTGGAGGTAGTAGATATATAGTAGCACAAAGAATAACATAGCAGTATGGAAATCCAAATGTGCTACTATTGTTCTTTACCTTTCTTGTGACGATGGAAAAGGGGCGATCAAAACATACATATGCAATAATGCAGAGGGAAAGTACATTGAAAAAAGCTATGTCAGCACTAACCTGAGTTGCTCTTATCGAATATACATCAGGATGATATTCTTCATCAAATAGGTCTTGAAACTTCTCCTTCACTCTTAATCCTAAGTTGTACAATTCTTCTTCTCCTTCCCCGACAAGCTCACCACCTTTTGTTCTACCCTTCCAACGTGATTCCCACCCCTTTATCCAGGACGGAATTTTCTTCAGAGAATCACTATCAAGGCTTTGTTTCGCCTCATTTGTAAGAGATTCCAGCCGAACTGCTAATCTATCCAATTCCTTTATTCGCTTCTTGGTAGGAGCCCGAGTCCCATGTCTTGCCTAAAACACAAAGTTGCAAAATTATTTTATTTGATACCACCAAAATGTGCAGTTCATTTCTCTGTGCAGTACATCATTTTATTGAGAGTAGATTTAAAACATTAACCATTTCTCCATTACAATAGGAACTTGCAACAAATTCAGAAAACAGCTTAGCACCGTACAGCTTATTAGGCTATATTACCAGTGTAATGGGTATTTATTAGACTATCCTTCACACAAAATGGACAATCACAAACATTTGTATACACGCGGGAACTAAGTAGAACAACAAAGGCAGCAAAATGTAGGAAAGCAGATTTACCACTAGATTAAGGTGGATCACGTGGCATTCATCTGAGATGGACGGTGATGAGATGGCACTGTTGGGGCCTCTGGCCACATCATACCTGAAATTCATCACACTATTAAACCCTTATGTTCAGGGAAGAATTGCTGGAACTAGGACTCATTGCTGATGTAGGTTCAGGGCAAGCCCCCTTTCATATCTAACATTTACTTCTAAATGCATACTGTTCCAATGAAATGCCATCAGATCATAGCAGCACATGGAAATGATAATTAATGTACCACCTAGATACAGTCACCTAGTCTTCAAACGGCAGTTCTATAAATTCCAAGAGATTCATTATAACATACCACTATACAAGCTAAAACAAAACATGTTCAGGTTACAATTAGACAGCCAAACAATAACTGGGCTAGGTTCTGTTCGTCAGAAGATCAGTGCCGTCTGGGAAGTGAAAGTTCAGTGCAGTAGGGAGTGAAAGGGGCGGCGCCTAAAAGGCATAAGCAAGAGGCGGAGCTGCCGAGGAATCAGCATACTTCGCTCCTGGTTATCCTAGTCCCCATACCCACAAGCCCTAGGTCCAGCGAACCCAATAACGAGATGCAAGCAACTAACATCCCAAACTAAACACCAATATCCTAGTACACCACAACTCCACCAAGGAACAAGTTCAGATCAGACATCAGCGGATAGAGAGCCTCGAGGTGGGAGTTAAGCGGCACCTGGTGACGGTGGAGAGATGGCGGCGGACGTCGAACGCGTCGGCCCCAGCCGCCGGCGGGAGGAGCGGCCGCGAGGAGGGCGCCGACGAGGACGAGGAGCAGCGGGAGTGGGAATAGCGCGTGCGGAGCAGCCATGGCGAATCAATTGGGTTTGCCTCTTCGATTTGGAAAGCGCTTTCCTTCTCGGTGGGAGGAGGCTGGTTGGTTCGAGCCCGCGTTTGATGGTTTTGGACGGCGACCGGGTCGGTGCCGGCTGCATACGTGTTCCCGGCCCGGTGCGGGCGTGACACGCTGCCGCGGGCATCTGGTCGGTAGAGTGCGTCGAGACGTCGGGGTGGACGGCTGCGATTGCGCGGAGCACGATGCCGAGAAGTCGCGGTGGACGGCAGCGATTGCGTCGGTTTTATAAAATACCAAAAGTACTTGTGAAGTAGACCAATATACATAAGGTTTCGATTTTTTTTAGAAGGGTGTGGACAAACGTAAAATGAAGACAGAAAATAAATATCTATAGAGAACCAAATTAACATTAGAGCATCTTCAGCAACATCTCCTAAATCCAGGCTCCTATATGTCATTTAGGAGGTGGCTCCTACAATTTAGCAGCTTAGAAAATGATCCCAACACCAGCAAATGACTCCTATTATTGAGCTCCTATTTTATGGGTCCGCTTGTCAATCTCTCCCCCACTCTTCTTCTCTATCAAGCTGCACCATAGAGAGCGCGTCGAGCATGGGAGGATGGCGGCTCCACCATCGATTAGATCTCACCTCGCGGCTCGTGAAGGAGGTGCTCAAGTGCCCGAGAAAGATCAAGCCACTCTATGTGAAGGTGTCCCGCCTCCGATTCACCGGCGGCGACCGGGGCGTGGAGACGAACGCCGAGCCGGAGCCTCCCTCCACCTCCACCACGGCACCGTCCCCCGCGCCGCCGCCGCGATCGGTGGTGGTGGCGTGCGGCGTACGTGCCGCGTGCGCTAGCATGCTCACGGGGCTAGAGGATGCTCACGCGATTGGATCTTGCCCGGGCGCCGACCATGGTGAGGCGCGACATAGGGGCAGGTGGCGGGGGCGCGGCGGCCGGGAGGAGGAGGCAAGGCAGCTGGCCGGCGTGGAGGAGGCGCGGCGCCACCGAGATCCACGGGAGAGAGAGAGAGAGAGAGAGAGAGAGAGAGAGAGAGAGAGAGAGAGAGAGAGAGAGAGAGAAGGGGAGCTCGGCGGGATGAGAGGGATGTGGTGGCGACGCGCCGTCCGGAAGCCGCGACAGCTCGACCGGCGGGACGGAGGCGGCGGCGACGGGGCCATAGGGAGGATTCGAGGTCGGAGAATGGTGGAAGAGAAAAATAGAGTAATATCGTGGGCTCCACTGACAGTGCAATTAAGGAGGAGGGAAGGAGCCCTCTCATTTTTAGGGGTTGAAGGAAGAATTTAGGAGGATTGCTAGTTTAGGAGCCCGCGAGGCCTGGAGTTAGTTTTTTTATCAAACTCATAAAATCTAGGAAAATCTAAGATTGAAGGCCTGTTTAGAATATTGCTGGAGATGCTCTAAATACGAAAATAGGAAATAAGCCGAGGACCAAATTTTAATTTCATGAATTGGCAGGGGCCGCGCGAACGCGTACCCCTCTACCACAAATTACGACGTCCACTCTTCCACTTGGGAAGATGGTAAGCCAGCGCACCCGCCAAGTGCAATGCGGGCCACTGACCTAGGCCACGAGCCTTCTTGATCGCCCGTTGACCCCGTCCAGGTAAGTATGGAGCAACGACGCACCCTGCCTTGGTTTTGTAGGGAGAGCGGACGCAGCAACCAGCTTCGCCTGCCGATGTGGGACTAAACACCCGAACCGACGTGCGGCGCATTTCCTAGCGAGCTTCTATTGTATGGGCCTTATCTCCGTATGGGCTAATGCCCGTCAGTGGAACACCGATGACCCATCCAGAATATTGGGATTTCGCTCTTGTTTGTCTGCTTTCATCCTGCCGCAACATGAAGTGCTATTCCAAGAATAAAAAAAAAGTGCTATTCCACTTTATTTCCAAGAAGAGTTATGGTTTGCTGCTCAAGATTATCATAACCTGGTTTTAGTTGCGAATGGCTGAATGAGCTTACTTAATCTAACTTAGCGCATGAATAAACTGATGGATGCTATGGCTTTTGCCGGACAAAATAAGAAACAAAATAAGGTTTCGGGTCAAAACTCTTGTATCCAGTCTACAGCTTAAATAAAAACTCTCGGGTAACAGAAATCTTGGCAAAAAAAATACCGATTAGATAAAATAATGACTACAGAAAGTGCAATTTGCTGTCATTACCCATTATATATCTGTACAAATGACCACCGCTACATGTGCGGGGCCCATCTTGAATAAGAACACCGATTGGCCGAACTAACTGGTGAATCATCAGGGTTGCAGTACATCGAGAATCTGAGGATTTTGCTACAAACTTGCAGCTGATACATTCCAAAGCAGATTATAGCAGAAGAAAAGGAAGAATGAACAAGAGGATTTTCAGTTCTTCCAGGTACTGAATATAGCTAAACGTCCTCAACTTGCAGCATCTCAAAACAATCCTTTTACATCGTCCAAGATGAAGCCGCAACCAGGTCAAAGCTATCTCCAATCAGCACTCATCTCTGAACATTTGTCTGCTGGCTGTCATATTGTGCATACGAAACAGGTTGAGTCATATAATGAGAATTGGCATCGGTGTGCATATGAGCCTGTCAAAAAGAGGATAAACATTAGTCATTACAAAAAGACTAGAGACCATTTGGTACTTTCTAGAAACCATATTCAAGGTAAGCCTGCAGTTGAGCTGTTGTCTAGTGCAGTGCTTACTAGAGATACTTTGTAAAGGGCAATGACAAACGAAAATAAAATTTTACTACTCTGTTTGGCTGATCCTATTTAGTGCTAAGATACTCATCAGCTGTGTTCTTGAAAAGCATTGACCACCATTCACAACTTGGTTTAGGGGTTAAGAGTAAAGCTAACCAACATCAAAGTGGTTCAGTTCAACCAAATGAGCTTATCACAATATATGTGATATTGAAGATAGAATTAATGTATATTCATTATCAATCACTTTAATGAAGAGATCTACAGGCTAAATGTTTCTTATGCAATCACAAGTAGTTTCCATATACTTTTGATGAATCTAAAAGCATAGATCACCACAAGTAATATGTAAACAACAGGTGCTATCCTAGTCAATCATGCCATACTAATACCTGGTGCTAGGTAATGAAGAAATGAGACAATAATTTTTCAAGGTACTTGGAACATATACTAATCCATGTCAAGGTTTCTTTTCTATAACTATCCGTGTCAAGGTTTCTTTTTTATAACTATCCATGTCAAGGTTAAGAAAAGAGAAACATAGAAAAGGAAGAAGAAAGAGGGTAGCCCTCAGATCATTCAAAATAAACAACCAGAGTTTCAAATAACACAAAAGAGGAAAGTTATTTATTATTGCTGTTAAATGCATCCACATGCATGGCAATCTAAGAGCAAATAAGAGAACAATTATAAAGAAAATCAACAAACCTGATTAGTGCTATAAGCATCAGGATAAGGGTGTACAGCATATGTTGCCTCATGACTGCCATATGTTGCAGGATATGTCGCCTCAGTACCATAAGATGCAGCATATCCTGATATTGACAATGAAAAATATAATTAAGGACACTGACATAAGAGAAAGCTAATACAACTTCAGATCGTGTAGATTGCACTAAGGCCAACTTTATGATAACACCACCAAGGAAACCTGTCTAAGTGTGTGTTGGGTGTTTTTGGGAGAAAAAAAAGGGAGTGCATGTTGGGCCTAGCTACACCTACAACTTCACCAGGCTAATAATAAGGCAGTAGCTTCACCTAGTTTCTCAAAATCATTTCAACTATTTAATTAAAGAAATGGTAAGATTGCTGAGTAGCTTCTTGATATCTGCCCATCCAGCCTCCCATTATAACTGTCATTATTATCGAAGTACACTTTTTCAATTCAGTTGAAGCCAGATTTTATGCTACTATTCCCAAATGTTTCTTGAATTTTAACAGCAAGCTAGTCTTATTGGTTTCTACATTACATTTAGCCATAATAAAAGTTGGTCAAAATCTTAGAATTTTTTTCTTGGAGCAATATACCAGATAAAATTCATTATAATTGATATATATTCTGCAAACAACATTGCAAAATTCAAGCTGGAAATATGCCTGCTATAAGGAATTGGTTTTTGAGTCTAAAAGCTTGAGATGCCACTATAAATAATCTGCTATGCGCATAATTTTTCTCCTCCTTAGTACTTCAAGGAAAGCAATAGTATACTCAGAACGCATTCAGTAGGATACCTGGGTTAGTAACAGCTGCTGGTGGTGGTGGAACAGCAGGGATCCCCTTTTCAGCATTTGCAAGATCTCCTCGGAGCTTCTCGACCTCACTAGCCACGGCAATCATGTTTTTCTCCATTGATTTACTTAGTTCAAGGTTATCAGCATGTGCCTTCTTTTCAAACTCAACTGCAGCTCTGTCAAAATAATGCAAAATACATCAGACAAAATAGTATATCCTCACAGTAAGATATAGCAAAAGCCACTGTTGATATTCTGGATCAATACAGGCCATTGGAAAGAAGCGGCAATAAAACTGCCATGAAATAGCTAACATGTTAACCTCAACTATTTCCAAACGAAGTAACTTCTGGTAGCCCAAAGTTTGATGCACAGCTTACATATGAGCATGACAATGTAGATTAACAAGCTCCTATGCATAAAAGCCTCACTCAATAAACCAGCCTTGCTTAAAGCGCAACATACAGCGGAATTGGGTGGCTGTAACTTCTATCCAAAGTGCATCAAATAAGATAGGCAATCGCGGCATACACTACATTAGTATCCATGTAAGGCGTCACCTCTGTTCTAAGCGAGCCCTGCACGCTTGACACATTGATACAAAGCTTCCCTTGGATAACTCGGTTTGCATAAGTAGTGACAGTGCATATTTCTGATTTACAAAGAGATGCGAATGGATATTCTATATGCATGAATCATGTCAGCTCTTCTAAAGCAGAATTATGTTAGCAGGCTCAGCAAGCAGATAAACAAACATCCGAGTGAAATATGGCATGAAATGCTCTTAAGAATTGTTTGCACATAAATCATGAAAAAGCATATTCAGCACAACCACTAGAAATTAGACCAAGCTGGTGACCTGATCAATTACCTGCCCTTCTGGATCTCCCGGCGCATAGTTTCAATCTGGAAACGGACAGTATTTGTCTTCCCCGCCTCCGCCTGCGCGCGAGTGAGCTGCTCTCGGAGGCTCTGGAGTCGGTTCAGGAGCTCGCTGTGCGCCGCAGCTAGCACCTGGACGTCCGCGTGGACCCGGTCGACCTCCTCGCGTGCCGCAGCCACAGCGCGCGCCTCGGTCTCGATGTGCGCCGCCTGGTCCGCCAGTGCGGCCACCTCGCCCTCGCGCTCGGCACGGGCCCTGTTGCCGGCGATGGAGACCGCCCGCAGCTCGTGCTGCGCCCCGATGAGCTGCTGCTGCAGCGCGACGTGCATAGCCGCGAACCGCTGGTTGTCGACGAGGAGGTCCTGGATGTCGTCGTCCAGCTCTCTGAGGCGCCCCTCGATCGCCGCGACGGCTGGGTGCGAGGAGGAGGGCGCGCGCGGTTGGCGCGCAAGGCCGATGGGCGAGTGGGCGTCGTCCCGCGCGGGCGCCGCCGGTGCGCCGGAGACCGGCGGCCCTGGCGACCGGCCGAGGAGCGGCGGGTTGGCGTCGTGCAGGCTTAATACGTGGGGCCCGCGCCGGGCGGCCATCGGCTGTGGCGGCGGCGACGGCGGGTGGCGATTAGAGTCGCGGTGCGGGGATTAGTTGTTGGTTCGCCTGCGTGAGGGCAGGGCAGGGCAGAGGAGAGGACAGGGGAAGACGAGAACGTGAGCAGTAACCGTCGTCAGCACGAGCCTATCTTAGTTTGGGCTTTTTCTGTGTACAATGGGCTGGATAACATGGGCCTATAGGTATGCACGGCCGAATGTTGCAGGCTAATTGGACTTGAAGTCATGGGCTTGAATTGCCCAAGCGATCCATTTCTAAAATGGGCTATTGTAGGCCCGCCAGAACAACTACAGTCCAGCCGAAAGCCCTGACGTGTTGACTTCTCTGTTTGATAGTTCAAACTCCAAATTCAAGTTCGGTTTGAATCGTCGGTGCCGTTGCTTGAACAAAGAAAATCCGGTGCACTTTCGTGAGAACAAAGAAAATCTGGAGCAGGCGGTTGGCCGACACGTAAACGCCCATCCAACGTGTTCCGTCGGTTAGTCTCCGATCTCCTAACGTCTGTTGACTCCGCTGAAGCAGGCTGAGTTCGGCTTGATGACCAAACACGCCATTCTCACACGCATGTAAAGCCGGCAATCGCGCGTTCCGGTCTTTGAATACTCTATCGGGATACTTCAGGTTTGATGAACGGGAGAGTTCATATTGCCTTGGTAGTGGCTTGGAGCCTGACTGGGCGAATCGTGCCAGGAACAAAGAAGTCGGTGTGAACTCCAGACCTCGAGGGAGAAGAACAAGAACCAGACGAAACGGGGGAGTGTTCGTTTTCAGAGTCTAAATTTTAGACCTGTCACATCAAAAGAATCTTATTATTTAAGAGTATTAAATAAAGTTTAATTATAAAATAAATTACAGGCTCCTAGACTAATGTACGAGACGAATCTAACGAGGTTAATTAAATCGTGATTAGAAGACGAGTTATCTGTAGCATCACTTTAGCAAAATATAGATTAATTAAGCTCATTAGATTCATCTCGAAAATTAGCACCAATATGTCAATAGGGTTTTGTCATTAAATTGATCGAAATATTCATAAATAATAAGATTCTCTTTGATGTGACAGTGCTTAAATTTTAGAGTGGAGGAAATGAACACACCCTAAAAATTTTACCGTTGTGATAAAATGATGCCAATCATCAGTGCCACTGCCTCGAAAAGGTGTCCAAAAAGGTTCCAAGCCTCGGATTCCTTTTCATCGCTGTTTGACGTCCTCCCGACCCAACCTTTGATTTTATTTATTTATTTTTGAATTACCAATCCAGGAACTGGGTAGTCTTTATTCAGAGAAATTTAGGTCGGTCCCTTTTCGTACAAGAAAGGTTTGTATATTCATTTTCATGTGACGCGACAAAGTATATCCAGTAACGAACGATCAATTTTTACAATTGTCGGTGGCGTAGTTTTCTGTTTTCGTGCAAACTAAGATGCTGTTGCAACTCAACAGTAACCGATCGAGCTCAGCGCTGGTGTTCAGTGCACAGGCGGCATGGGGCCTGAAAGGTTGTTCGAAGTTGTGGCGGGAGTACTTCATTAATCATTGGTCACACTTGCAACGCACGCATCAATCTCATGCCAATAGTGACCTAACAATGTGAGTTCCCCGTCGCGCACATGGTCCATGGTATGGAAACCTCCTCTCCCGAGACCGAGAGCACCGACCGGAACCCGAATTAATGTGCTCAACTGTTACCGAAGCAAACAAGGCTGCTCTCGAACTCAACCCGTTAGTAATAATAACCTTCCTTGATCACACACGTGGATGGAGGACGTGGTACCGGTCGTAACCCTGCTTAGTAAACGGTGAAACTTAACCTGGTGTTACATGCAACTACTACTTCAATAATTATCATTATAACAGAGTGGTAAAGTGGATGCTAGTTCATTTCCAGAAAAGATGGTAGAGTAGTAATTGAACTGAACAGTTTGTTCCGGAAAACGGGGTTTGGTTGCCCCAAAATTCAGCTACCTGCTGTCAAAAAAGAAAAAAAATCAGCTACCTGCACTCAGCTGGAACTACAGGTCAGGCGTGTTCTCCACCTTCCCCGACCCACTGGTCTGGTCGCACTAACCAGTCCCCACCACCACCCAAACTCAAGCCTACTCCACCAAGAAGTAGAGGGCCCAAAGGGAAAGCAAGCAGACCAGCTGCGAGGCCGCAGCTGCTCTTGTGCTCCGCTCCGCTTGTCCTCTTTCTCCAGATCCCGCATCAAGAGCATCCGATCTCGATCTGCGTCGAGGATTCGAGGAGGAGGAGGAGGAGGAGGTGAGAGGGAGGGAGGAGGCGGCTTCCCCATCACCATCCGCCGATGAGAATGGGGAAGCCGCAGAACGGGCGGGGCCGGAGCCCCTTCCTGACGTCGTACGCGCTCACCCTCGCCTTCATCACCTTCGTCTCCGTGCTCTACTTCAAGGACTTCTCCTCCACGCTGCACCAGCCCTTCCTCCACCGCCCGCCGCGCCACCATCACCGCCGCCAGATCAGCCACCCCCGCGAGCAGGCGAAGGCCGCGGAGGAGGAGCGCGCGAAGCTGCCGTTCGCGGTGGGCGCGGCGCCGGCGGGCTGCGACGTCGGGCGGGGCGAGTGGGTGTACGACGAGGCGGCGCGGCCGTGGTACCAGGAGGAGGAGTGCCCCTACATCCAGCCGCAGCTCACGTGCCAGGCGCACGGCCGACCCGACAAGGCCTACCAGCACTGGCGATGGCAGCCGCGAGGATGCGCGCTCCCCAGGTACACTACCATTTCTCCTTGCTCCGCTTTACTTTTCAACTTAACCAGCGAGAAACCGCTCTTCTGGATTGTGATCTCTCTAGTCTCTACTCTACCCAGAAAGTGCCGCTGGATCAAAGATCCGCCGCGGCGCGCACACCCTTTTTCAATTTCACCTTCTTTTGAGTGCAACGAAAGTTAATTAGATTTATCAATGCCGCCATCTTTCGAGTGCAACGAAAGAAAGGTAATTAGATTCACGCGAGTCCTTCTTCCAAGCCGAAATGCAAGCGCACGCTTCTTCAAAAGACAAGGCGCGATAGCGACACGGGCGATGGGGACGCGTCGTTTGGGCGCCTGGAGACACCGTCACGGTTCGAACGGAAGCGGCGAAAAACGGCAAAGATTTCGCGGCTTTTGTCGGCACGCCCGCGCTCGGCTCGGGACTGGACCATCCGGTGGTCCGGCACGCCGGGTTCGGGTTGGTTGCCGCCGGGGAGCCGTGTGTACCCCGGGGCAGGCAGCCATTACGGCGCCTTGTATGGGCGGTGGGGCGCGGCGCCGCGCGACACGGGTGACGGACGGGTCCATCCGTGCGCCACGCCTGGGTAGGGTGGGCGCAGTTTGGCGCGGTCACAACCACACATCACCGCCTTAGCAGAGCAGCGGATCGGTCGGGCGACGCGGTATTGTTGGAGTTGCAAAACGCATCAACGGCACAGCTCATCACGCACGGGACGGCGAGTTCGTGGTGGTCGCCGGCCGGCGCTCCTCATAAAACATGTGAGATTTCGCTAGGCGGCGAGTGTGCGCGTGGTCCATGGCTTGCATCACATGCGGTGCGGGGGTTCCAGTTGTCACCGCGCCGGGAGCGTTCGGGGCTGGGGCCTTTGCCTTGACTCCACGCGCCGCGGCCGGCCTTCCTTTCTTCTCGCTTCCGGGCGAGCGAGGGCGCCGGCAGGCGTCACGTGGGAGCGCGGGGTTCGAGCAGGGAAAGCCGGGGCCGGCTGGCGTAAATGGCACGGGAATACGTCCGTACATCAATTTTTTAGCGTCTCCTTCCTTGGCCCATCGCGGATGGGGACGGACCCGCTGGTTGCAACGCCTGAATCGAATCCCGTCTGGATTCAGCGCTTGGTCTCTGGTGCGCGCCGGTTGGCGCACTGTTGCTGTCGAACCGCGTTCTCTCACAGTTTCGGTGCTCATGTGACACCGATGGGACTTAATTGCCTAATTAGGGCTTTTAGAATTCCAATACGATTTAGTGATGTGACGTGTGAGGGGCCTGAGGCGTGTACGTGGCACGTCACTGGAGGAATCCATCTGTTTTCAATTCATTCACGGGGCACGTTTTGTTTATGGAGGACCCTTTGCACTCATGAGGTGCACTGTGCAGATAAAGGTCACATTGCTCGCTAGTAGTACTACCAATGCTCTGTGCCATGTTTGACTCGTTAGTTTAGCTAGTGCTCAGCGGCAGTAAATGTTTTTACAGAGGGGTGAAACTGAATTGCATACTCTGAAATTCGAACTTTACAGCATTGCATGTGAATTATGTTCTGCCTTTCCACCACAACCCGCGATGCGTCGTGAAACAAGCTTATGTTCTATTGCTTGTCCAAAATGTCTTTCTTACACAGGAAAATTGTCATTCCTTGCAGTTTTAATGCGACTCTAATGCTAGAGATGCTCCGGGGCAAGCGCATGCTGTTTGTTGGAGATTCTCTAAACCGAGGACAGTATGTGTCGTTGGTTTGCCTCCTGCACCGGGCCATCCCTGAGAAAGACAAGTCCATGGAGACATTTGATTCACTCACTGTTTTCAGAGCAAAGGTATCATTGATTTTCATTATGAGTACAAATAATAAATGCAATTGAGAAGCTTAAATAACAGTATTGTGACACTGCAAAATGATACAGCAGTGTGCTGTTCAGTGCAGCATTGATGTTCAGTTAACTTGAATAGTTAGTATAGATTACATATTCATGCTTCTCAATCAGATATTGTATAGTTATATCCTTCTTGCCTTGTATGTGAACTGTTCCATTAATCTGGGTGCATGCAGTAGGTTCTTCCCTTTTATATTCCTCAGGAACAAAACTACAAATTTATTTTGACTGCTCATATTTTTCTTTTTGCTAAATGATAATGTTTAATTCCTCACTGTTCTTCTCTTTTCTAGCTTCTCAGCTACATTCTTTGTGCTTCAGCGTTACTGAATATGCTTATCCTTGCTTTTTTTTGTCTTAGAACTATAATGCCACCATTGAGTTCTATTGGGCTCCGTTTCTAGCTGAGTCAAATTCTGATGATGCTGTTGTGCACCGTGTCACGGACCGGATCGTAAGGGGAACATCCATTGAAAAACATGCTAAATTTTGGAAGGGGGCTGACATTTTGGTGTTGAATACATACCTTTGGTGGATGACTGGGCAAAAGATGAAAATTTTGTAAGTATATCTTCCTTTAGTATGACATAATCGTTCGCTGTCTGTTTCATACTTAAAACGGTACTTTCCTGTTACCTCAAGAAATAAGAAATGACATCATGGGATGTGGCAGTTTCAAGAAAGAACACTTCTTTGATTACTTCTGTTTCCATGCAGTGTGTAACATTAGCTATACGATTTTATTTAATGTAATACTGACAACCACTGCAGTTGTTCTTACATTTTGAAATCCTTTTAATTCCAGGCAAAACTCTTTTGAAGATAAAAATAAGGACATCATAGAAATGGAAACAGAGGAAGCTTACGGGATGGTGCTGGGTGCTGTGCTGAAATGGGTCGAGAGCAACATGGACCCTAAAACTTCAAGAGTGTTTTTCGTCACGATGTCACCCACTCATACCAGGTAACCTTATCCCAGATGCTTTAATCTGTTTCTGCATTTCCATGGACATTCAGGAGGAAAATGACCCTAGCACCAGAAACCCTTTTTGATGTGCCAACGACTGATAAATTCTCCTGTATTCTGTCACCAGGAGCAAAGATTGGGGTGAAGATACAGATGGAAACTGTTACAACCAGACAAGTCCTATCAAAGATTTATCCTACTGGGGTCCAGGCACTAGCAAGGGCCTGATGCGAGTCATTGGAGAAGTGTTCAGCCCGTCCAAGATCCCTGTTGGGGTTGTGAACATCACCCAGCTCTCAGAATACAGAAAGGATGCTCACACTCAGATATACAAGAAGCAGTGGAACCCGCTAACCCCGGAGCAGATCGCAAACCCTAAGAGTTATGCTGATTGCACGCACTGGTGCCTTCCAGGACTCCAGGACACCTGGAACGAGCTGCTTTACTCGAAGCTCTTTTTCCCCTGAGCTACGACCGGAGCATGCGTTTGGAGAGTTTGCTATGCTGCTGATTCTCATAATCTCTATGACTGAACACAACTCGCTGAATTGTGTGTTCTAAGCCCGGACCATAACGTATCATACTGATGGGCTCACTGTTATGCTGATGATGAACTAGCTGACATCGTATAGATCCAACTTGAAGGAGAACAACGTACAACTTGGGAGATGGGAGTAATGTTGTAGTTTATGAAAGGCCACCTGTCTATATCCATACTGTAAGTTCTATTTTTTGGAAAAGCTTCCACGTGGTATGCTGTTGTTGCGAAATGTATGATTCTTTCATTGAAAACACGACTGAAGAAATTACACTAGATGATTCACCTTTTTTAAAATATATGCTTTGTAGTCATCCAGTTTTTGTGTTTCCTTTATTCTTCAATGCTATCAATGTTTCTTTTTCTGCGGGGATGTTATCAATTGTTAATCTACTTATATATAAAAAATGCAACCCACTAACACCTCTTAATGACTATTTCTCTCAATCCACGTTGCGCTATATCATCATAATTTATTCCAACCATTTAGATAAAGATTGATTTTAGAGATTAACACACTTAGTTCAAGATTATAATTTTAAAATTAATATCTTTTAGTCTTACTGTAACGCAGAGTTAATATCTTTTAGTCCCGCTGCAACGCTCAGGTTATCAACTAGTTAAACATAAAAAGAAGCCGTATTCAGTCTTTTGTTTCATAGGCTGAGCCCCAACGGGCTAGAGGCTCGGCCCGATGTGATTATACAATTATTCTTGTCAACAGGCTGGTCTTCCCAAGTCCTACTCAATGGGCCGGCAGAACTGCTTGACAATATCCTTCTGAAACAATTATTGCTTGACAGTCCAAGTGGCAAAGATTGGGATCATCAGATTTTTTATCGCAAAAAAAAAGATAGGATAAAATGACATAATCCAAGTGGCAAGTGGCAAAGACTTCAAAAAAATCACTTCAAAGACAGAAAATACTGCTTGGCAATCTATTCTTCCCAATTATTCTTGACGACATCCTTAAAAAAAACTACTTGACAGTCCAAGCGGTAAAGACTGAGAGAACAGAACCTGAATACTTTTATGTTGTTCCGCTGCCGCCAAGAAAAATGTTTTACTAATACCATCAGATAGGAGAACAGAGAAAATGACATAATGCTTCTTAGGGACTCTTGTCATCGTCGTACTTTCTACTACAGTATTATTTGTGGAGAAATCACTTGACCCCGGTGCTGCATGCAGCTGGTGTCCACTGGATTTACCAACCGGTTTGCTGCTGGTTACTTTTTGAATCACCGAGTATCAAAATCGTTGCCTTGTACCTGGCCGGTCAGTGTGGATGGTGATAGACAAACAGAGCGCATTAGGTTGTTGACTCTGCTGTTGGTGCAGTTAACTACTCTACTCTCCTATCTGGTGGCACTAGTAGTATTAGGTGGCTAACAGAATCCCTAAACCCAGTGGCTTTGTTCTCTTGCTAGGAGCCTCGGTAGGCCGGATCCTTTTCTCAGCTCATGACACGCACCCGGCACCAACCTCTTGTGTCCTGCGCGATAAGAATTACTCCCTCCTTTACTTAAATTGTTGTCGCCATTGACTTTTTCGTGGCGTTTGACTAATTCGTCTTATTCAAAAAATTTCTTCAAATACAAAAAATAATATGCTACATTTCAAGTTTCTTTAGTGATAAAACATATTCCAACAAAATATATGGCATTTGTTAAACTTTATTTGAATAAAGCAAATGGTCAAACTTAACAAAAAAATCAACGGCGATAACAATTTAGTAAGAGAGTAGTACTACAATGATTAGGGATTCGCATGGAAAACTAGGCAGAGCTATTTTACCGACACCTTGACCTGGCAGCACAAATGCGTAGTCATGTGTGTGCTACAGGTAAAGAAACTATCTTCACAATCACATGGAAAACTAGTGAGCAGCTGTTCAGGAAAACGCACTCTGGTGTTTGATTTGCCCGCAAACGGTATCATTTCCCGGCCGGGACCGGTACACCGTCCATTCCTTATCCGCGCGCCGCTTTACCGCCGGCAACCTACTGCAGAGCGCAGGCACGTGCTGTGCGGGAAGCATGCACGCTGCACTTGCAGTTGCAGCAACACCACCATGCCGCGATGAGTGATCCCTTGGTCACGGTGAACCAAGCCCGCGCTTGCAAGCCGGACTAGCTACCGGCCGGCAGCTATTGTATCGATTTTTTTTTTTTGTTGCTGAAAGCTACTTTACCTGATGTAGGGTACGACAGTGGACGAATTACCTTACAGTAGTTGTTGATCGGACGCACACCAAATTATCAGTATGATCTGCAGGTGCCTGTGTACATGATTGCAGGACAAGCATGTGGCTACCTACCTGTCCGTCATTTGGTGTGCGCCTACTCTCCATCGTCGCGATCTCTCGGTCCGATGATGATCTCTGTCTAAACAACCGATTTGACGTCTTAATGCCACTAATCAAAAGGTGTGGCAGACGGTGGTTGGTGCTTCTGTGGGGTAATGCATGGATGTTGCTTATGAACTCCGCGAAGCGCATCGCTCCTTTCTTTCGTTCCACGAGCTGCACGCGGCAGCTCTCATCACCAAGCCGGGTAATACAATATAATCTCCGGTCGTGGACGCCGTAAAGATGGTGTTAGACGCGACGCCGCATTTGCACGGGAACAATCGTCGCCGGTCGTACCTCAACTTTTGGGCGGTGATCTCGTCTTGAACTCCCAGGGCGTACGGATGCGGGGCCTACCTGCATTGGCACCGTTTGGTTTTGTAGATCAGGCCGAGCTGGCAATGGCATGGACCCATGCGCCGATGCGCCCATGCCTGGTAAAATCTGCTGCTGCGGAGTGAGTGAGCCCCACTCGTCAGCCTCCGTTCCACTGATGCAGCACGGCACGTACACGGAACATGGAAACACCGGCAGAGCAGCTAGGTTGCCGGTGAAATGGCTGTCCTCGTCGTCGCCGGTCACGAGGGAGGGGCAAGTAAGCCAACCGACGTGCGAGGGTCAAAAGGGAGAATGAAAACTTTGCCGGCGGCGAGCGAGACGCCGCAACGCCCAGCACTCGCCGGGCACGGCTGCCTTAATAATTGACTCATGGGCGGCAGGTTGATGACGGTGCACGGGTTGGTCGACCGGATTTCGGAAGGGATTTGACCTGCGCAGAGCAGCCTGGTTGGCGCGCGCGCGTCGACGTTGCTAGCTCTGCACGTTTGGTCGGAGCTGCAAAGGGAAAGGCGAAAGCGATGCCCGGCCGGGCAAGTCCGGGCGCCGAGAGCGTTTCCGGGTTTTAACGGTGGCAGGCCGATGCGCGTGGTTACAAGTGGCGGCGTTTCACAATCCCTGGCCTGGTAATCGCTATGGTACGGTAACCGCATTACTGCACCAAGTACGCACCCAAAGCGTCGAGTCGGGAGCACGCATTTTCCCGTTCGTTGCTTTTCTCGGCGGTTGTCGCGATTGCTTGTTTATCAGGGTTGCAGTACCGGAAGAGAGGGCGCACCAAACGCATGTAGTCCGATCCACCACCTGCTCCGCCACTTTTAAGCCCCTCCTTTTTTGCCCATTTAACTTTGCTTACAAGACGGAAAACCTCGGCTTGTTCGGATTCCTTGTTTATTATTCCCAGGTGGTATCATCAACTCGGCCAAAATTTAGTAAAACGCGCTCATGTCTTTTGCTTTGTCTTGTCACGCCATGGCTTTCAACGGATTACACACAAATTAGGTATACCAAATGTTGTGAGCTGGGTCCAAAGTAAACGAGCAGGAGAGACACTCACCAAAAAGGTTTCACCTCTTTATTCGAAAACTGGTAAACAAAGAAAGAGATAGAAAACTGGTAAACTGGCATGAGAGGGGTGGCTAGCAGCGCTTATGTGCCCGCAGCTTGTGTGTGTTCCATTCCGGAATGCGCCTCTCACTTGTGAAAAAAAGTCTCCTTCCACAAAAGAGGTTTGGGAAATTTTTTTTGCCTTACGTGAGAGGATCTTCTTTTTAGTAAATATTATATTATCGTGGAAACTTACTCTCGTCAGTCGAGTTTTATGTTTCTATGACATGCACTCTTACCTCTAACCTATTTGGTCATCCGAGTCACCACTACGAATCAGTAGCACTACCTCAAAAATGAGACAGAACAGGAGATCAATTGATTGACCCTGCCTTGTCAAGATTCAAGGTTCCAAAAATATTATCTAAAGCAATTCCTATTCGACAAAAACATAGTGTAAAAACAAAATGTACTATTTTAAAAAAAAGACCAAAATACACCAAAATTCACTATTTCAGAAAGACCGAACCGTAAGAAAATTTCTTTTCTTTGTAGAAAGACTGAAATGCAAGACCGAAATGTAAGAAAATTCTCTTTTGTTTTGTATAAAGACTGAAGTGTACCCGAATTCCATTGAGCCAAGCTCCAACCAAATAATGTCATTATAACTTGGGCCCTCCTCCAATGCTCACCTAATCAGGTAGTAATTCTCAACGACCGAAAGACCAAATTGTACCCAAATTCCGTCGAGGGAAACTCCAACCAATGAGGTTCTGAAATCAACTCATATTCATAGGCCCCTCCTCACCTAACAAAATATACTTCGACGAAACAAAACCTGTGTATAATAACAGCAAAACGACTGTCGTTCGTTTTTACCAATTCATCATTCAGTTTTTGGCAAATTTGAAACCCGATCAGTTCACCCTTTTATGAACCTCTGCACCTAATCCGGTAGGACTAATTCTCAACGACCGTGCAGTACACCATCGTCCAGATTTCTTCATAAAAAACCATTGACGAAAAGCTCCCTGATGTCGTCCTGCACACGGTGCGGTTGTTAGAGTGAGTCGGAGCTGGACCCCTGTCTCTCGGCACTATATCCCATGGACAAGGAGTCTACCTCGGTCACTGACTGATAGCTAGCACCCAGATCCCAATGCGCCTCGTCGCGTCCCTGTAAACCCAACGCCACCCACCAGCAGAGTCGCCATGAAGCTCCTCGCCGTGCTGGCGCTCGTCGCCGCCGCGGCGCCGTTCCTCCTCCGCGTCGCCGGCCAGGTACCTGATTTCAGAGCTCGAAGAAGCCCGCCGGGTGGGCTCTGCTGTGCAAGGGGCTAATCTTGGCCCGTTTGGGCGCCATTGTATTGTGCAGGGCGACGGGGCCGGGCCGCTGCCGTTCGCCATGGGCGCGGCGCCGGCGGGCTGCGACATCGGGCAGGGCGAATGGGTGTACGACGAGGCGGCGCGGCCGGCGTACAAGGAGTGGGAGTGCCCCTACATCCAGCCGGAGCTCACGTGCCAGGCGCACGGCCGACCCGACAAGGAATACCAGAACTGGAGATGGCAGCCGAGAGGCTGCTCACTGCCCAGGTAAACGACCACTCTTCAGTCTTCTCCTCCCTCCCGTTCCCGGCCGGCGGCGGCCGTACATTCCGTCGGTGATTTAGCAGTGGCGTGCGTTGGTAGCAAGAATCCTATGCGTCCTTCTCCTTTTTTTCCCCACGGGAGAGCGCTGCTTTGCGCGGCTGGCAAGACTGCAGTAGTAACTTGCAAGAAACCGTGACTAGTGAGGATGGTGCGAAGTTACTTACTACTCCTACTCGCACTTTTGCAAAGGTTAAAAGGACGCGCCGTAAAACGAACAAGAACTTACTGCTCATCAATCACTAGTCCGGTTGTAGTAGCTCAGCTGCCAGCTCGAGTGGTGTGATGACTTGTGAGTTGTGACTTCTAGGACGCCAATAATGCGCGCACAAAGGACAGCCTCCGCATTAGTACAGTGTACAGAGAGAGGGAGAGTAGGTGAGCCAGATTCTTGTGGTAGAAAAAGGTTACACAAGCTTGCAGTAACATTTGTCTGGAGCTCTGAATTAAAAGAGAGAGCTAATCCATGTTTGCCGATAGATTTAGTTCTGCTGGCGAGCTTCTACACAATAGAAAAATCAACAGTAGTTAGAAACAGAAAATATTCTCCCAAGAGTAGAAAGTAGCACAAAGATCAGAAACTGTAAAAAAAAACCATAATTCATAAAAAAATTCCGGTTCAAATTCACAATTGCACGTGGTTCATAAACTTTGATCCATCAGAATCCTAGTAACCCAACAGTGATGCCCATGCATGTGTTGTGGCCTTCTGAGCCATCTCTTTCTGATTATGAAATGTCTGACCAGACTACCACCAGGAAGCATGGTGACAAGCTGTGAGCTCATTGAAATACTACGAAGTTCATTTGACGTTTGAGGCAAGATCCAGCGACCGGTTCACTCTCCAGGAGGTTGGGTTTAAAAAACGCTGGTAGTACTAGGTTTCAGCAATGAAACGGACAGTAGGACAGGACATCAACGTGCTCTCTAGTGGTCCTAATCCCCATCATAAGCGGTAAAGACTGATTGGGTGCGAGGTCAGGAGTCATGCAGTGGACAAGCTCCAGTTTCTGCATCTCTCTGTTGGAGCACCAACGTACATGAAAGCAATTACTGACACTGACGGTCGGTTTGGCTCACGGGGCTGAATTTGTTTGCCAATTGGATTCTCGTTTGACTTGGACAATTCCCTGCTCTGTTACATTTCGAACGCGTCAGACTTTTCTATGTTCTGCAGTTCATATTTGAGTTAATTTTTCAAATTGATGTGGTGCAGCTTCAACGCGACGGTGATGCTGGAGATGCTGCGCGGGAAGCGGATGCTGTTCGTCGGCGACCAGCTGAACCGCGGGCAGTACCTCTCCCTGATCTGCATGCTCCACCGCGGCATCCCCGACGGCGCCAAGTCCTTCGAGAGCGTCGACTCCCTCAGCATCTTCAGAGCCAAGGTACGCTCTCTGCTCTGCCGGCTGCTGTCAGTAGCTGGACCGTTGCTTATTATTGGACTGATGTTTGCATTGTCCTGCTACAGGACTACGACGCGACGATCGAGTTCTACTGGGCGCCGATGCTCGCCGAGTCCAACGCCGACCGGGTCATCCGGGGAGCACCCATGGACAGGCACTCGCAGTTCTGGAAGGGCGCCCACATCCTGGTGTTCAACTCCTACCTCTGGTGGATGACAGGGGAGAAGATCCAGATCCTGTAAGAAATTGTGCCCCCTGCCGTCGTTTGCAGTTTTGATCTGAATAATTTAAACTTAGGCCCTGTTCGTTTCCTGCCCTCTAAAAATTATACCCATCACATCAAAAAGAATCTTACTATTTAGTAGTACTTTTATTAATTTAATAACAAAACCTATGTCATGACTCCCCTCTAATTTGCGAGACGAATCTAATGATCCTAATTAATCTATGTTTTGCTACAGTAATGCTACAGTAAACATCTTCTAATAACACCATAATTACCCTCGTTGGATTCGTCTCAGTAAATTAGATAGGGGTCTGCAATTAGTTTCGAGATTAGACTTTATTTAGTACTCTAAAATAATAAAATTCTTTTTGATTTGACCCCTCTAAAAATTATATACCTGAAAACGAACACACCCTTAACCAAAGGATGTTGTTTCAGGCGCGGTGCTGACGACGACATGAGCAAGGACATCGTGGAGATGCAGGCCGAGGAGGCGTACAGGCTCGTGCTGTACCAGGTGGTCCGGTGGCTGGAGCACAACGTGGATCCCAAGAAATCGCGGGTGTTCTTCGTCACCGCGTCCCCAACTCACACAGAGTCAGCTCCTGACGATCTCTCATCACAGAATCAGTTCACCAAATAGCTGAGCTTAACAACTGATAATGCGCAACACTTCGTAAATTTACAGTAGCAGGGAGTGGGGCGACGAGGCGGAGGGCGGCAACTGCTACAAGCGGACGTCGCCGATCAGCGACGCGTCCTACGGCGGCAGCACGAGCGAGGCGATGCAGCGGGTCACCGGCGAGGTGCTGGCCGAGTCGCGGGTGCCCGTCGGGGTGGTCAACATCACGCGGCTGTCGGAGTTCCGCGCCGACGCGCACACGCAGACCTACAAGAAGCTCTGGGCGGAGCCCACGCCGGAGCAGCGCGCCGACCCCCGGACCTACGCCGACTGCACGCACTGGTGCCTCCCCGGCGTGCCGGACACCTGGAACGAGCTGCTCTACTGGAAGCTCTTCTTCCCTGCCAACGACCAGGTGCTCTGACCCGTGCCTGGCAAACGTAGCCCAAGTCACACTGATTGCGAATCAAACCGACAAGTGTAGAGTAAGAATGAACCAAGCCAGTGTTGTACATGCACGCGCCACGCGCTTGTTGACTCTAGTTGTCCGGGGAACAGAAAACCTGAGGTGCCCGTTGATGTAATCAATTTTCCTTTTTTCCTTGTCTTACCTTTTTGCTCGATGTAATGAGGCTCCTTGTGGAAATGAAGAAATGGGTGCGTCATGAACTGTATATATGCTCGTGTATGAATAGCACGTAATCTCCACAAACAGGTACGTATCATCCAACACGCTGTCACCATCTACGATACCAATGCAATCACTACATTGAACAACCACAGGAATTAAACATTCAGTAGTATGTTATTGTGACACTCACCACAACATGCAATTTTGACACTCAGAATTTTGGTTTTCACGTGCATTCAAATTGCAACAGCTCCGAAGAAAGAAAAGTTTTCAGAGGCCGACGTGTATTGAGCTAAAAGAAGACCGCTACGGCCCATTCACATGGCCTTCTACGATCCGTTTGTTTGGGCCACCTTAAGTTAGACTTTTTGCCCTATATGGTTCGTTGTCGTACTTCAAAAGACTTATATTGCAACTGAAAACAAGAATTGCTAAAAAAAAACTGAAAACAAGAAATATTCAGTTGTGGCTCACAGGCAACATGAGTTATGGGCATGGCATTACGAGAAGAATGGATTACCAAGGACCGAGCAACAACATGCTTGTGGTACGGTTAATAAGGACCGGACTCGCTCCTACGCAGATAGCAAGGGTAGGGCAGTCGAAGGCCATAGCAGACCACAAGGAATGGTATGTGTTATGGAAAGTAAAAATCCCTTCAAAGATCAAAGTTTTGTTATGGTGACTTGATTGACATTTGCCACCAACAAGTGGCATCCTTTATCATCAGAATATGAGTACTCAATCCATACGTGCCATCTGTGGAGCGAAAGATTCATATAAGCATTCGCTGGCTGAGTGTCATATGGCTAAATGCATTTGGGCATTAGAGTAGGAGATTGTCAAGCATTTGTACGACACACTAATTGTAACAACCCTAAATACAAAGTGCATGTTCATGTCATTCATCAGCATATCATCTTGTGCATTGTGAAAATATTGAATTTTTCCTAGAGAAAATACACATAAAATATCAAACTAGTTAAAGATTAAAGGAAAGGCTTAAAAAGAATTTAAATAAAAGAGAAAATAATGTGTTTAACATTTTCTACTATTCAAATATCAGAAATGAAGATTTATGAAAGTTCCCTGAAATTGTTTTGCTTTGTAAAATTAATTGCAAGAAATAACAAAGCTTCTTTTATTAATTTATCCTTGATTTTTTAATTCGAAAATAATTTGGAATCTTAACCTGGACCTAAAAAGAAAAGTGCTTAAAATACTTTCAAATACCTCCCTGTTTTTTTGCGGAATTTTTCGAGTGCCGGAAGTATGTTTTTCAATTAACCAAATGTCCGAGGGGTTTATGTAAAACTGCCGCAGCCCAAATCCTTTTCTTCTTTCTCTCTGTTCGAACCGCCTCCCTCCACCACCGCCTCGCCACCGCCGTGCCACGCGCCGGCCGCGCGTCTCCACCAGGCCGCGCCACGCAGCTGGCCACCCCACCGCCTCACCGCCGTTGGAGATAAGAGGCCGGCCGGTGTTTGTCTCTCTCTCACAACTCGCACCCGGACACCACCGCCCGCGGCCCTACCGATTCCCCATCGCCCGGCCAGCTCGGGCCGTCCTCCGGCGAACCACAACCCCCGAAGCTCCGCAAGGACATGCTGCACCCTCCCATGGCCACCAATCGTATCGCCTCACTCTAGCACGAGGGATCGAGCTCGTTTTGTCGCCAAGAACGGGAGCTCGTCGGCCACCGCGAATCCTTCAAATTATCAACCGCCGGTGAGTTTCCGTGCTAGATTTTTGGTTCCAGTGGTGCTCAACTCTTCTCTCTAGCCCCTAGTCGACTTACCTTGGCAGTACACTCATAAGCTCATGAGGATTCGGAGGTTTCTCTGCAGCTCCGATCGCCGCCACACCGGGTCGCCGTCGACCTTCCCCTTCCGGCCGTCTCGGTGGTCCGCCACCACCTTGCCGGCGTTGCTCATACCGCATAGCTACTCTCGTGGTTTATTTCCCCAATTTTTCTCCACCGGAGCGAGCTAGAGACCACGCCGAACATCGGGTTGGACCACACCTCGCCGCCGGTGCCGTTTCCGGCCACTCCTGCCGTCGTGGACCCCGCCCCCGGACTCCCCATGCTCCACCGCATCTCCGGCGCCAAGCACCACCCGCCTCACCCCCTCCCGCACCCTCCGTCGGAGCGCCACCCGCCCGGCCGCCGCGGCTATGGCCGGCCAGCTCACGCTTGAGCTGGGCCGCGCGCACTGCTCGGGCCGGATTGGGCCGCGGGGTAGCTAAGGCACCAGATGGGCTCGGCTACTTTCGGCCCAATGGCTCCGGATTCATTTTTCGAATTTATCTATTTCCGATTCCATTCAAACTTCAAAAAATTCATAGAAAATTCAGGAAAAATCAGAAAAATATCAAACAAAGTTCATTAGACTCCTAAAATTATTCTCTATTTAATTATGTATTCAAATACCTATTTTGAGAAATTATAATTTCATAGTTTAATTAATTACCTTTCTTTATTTAATAGGAGCTATTATTTTATGCTAATTATTAATTGTTTTTGAAAAATAAATTTCTTTAAGAATTAGAGATACTGCAGACGAAAGTGTTTGTGAAACCTGTTTTCCAAAATTCAACATAAACATCGTCAAATCATGTGATCCCAAATTAATAGCTTAAGCGTTATCACCTGTCGTTAAGTATTTATAATTATCGTTTAAAAGCATGATTAATTATTAATGGATGAACCTGGTTAATCATTAATTAATGAACATGATTAATATTTAATTATTAATTAATTAATGACCATGATTAAGCAGATAATTAATGAGCATGATCAATTCTTTCTTATTGCTTAACGAACATGATTAATTGTTAATTACTAATTGCAAAGTAACGGATTTAAGTAATGATTAATGGCTAATTAACGACCTTGGTTAATTCCATCATTGCACATCATCTCATGAACATTCATGCATACATGGTTGTGATTCGCAACGTATCGTTGGTCGACCTAGGTTTCGGCGTGATCGAGGTTCCGTCCGAGGTCGAGAAACGAGACTGAAGCTTCAAAGTCGACCAGACACATCGAGGAAGCTAACCCCGACTCGAATCAAGGCAAGCCCCGGTGCATCCCACCTATGTTTTTAAAGTCTTTTCTTTTATCACGGTTATTGTGTCGTGATTGTGCATTAGGTTTCGGGAATTGCTTGACACCCTAGATGCATGAGTAGAATTCCTATGTTACCTGTTTATCCATGTTGGTTTGGTGTCTCGATAGATGCTACGCTTAATTCACGGGGCTACGGTAGAAGTCGAGTAGTGCTGCGCACACTCGCGAGTCGTTATGGTCCGATCTTAAAGCATGGAGGCTTTAAGTTGATTGATGTCTTTTAAGTTAAAGTTAAAGATGAAGATGAAGATGAAATTGAGACCGGACGGGCCCTGTAGGAGAAAGGGCAAAGACGAGGTCTTGCAAGGTGGTAGCCCCGTCCGTGTCGGTCAAGGACCGTACCGTTGTTGGCCCTGCCGAGCAAGTATTTGAACGTACCGATTTACATACCGGTGTTTATGGGGCCGGGAAGCCGATGTAACCTAATTGCCACGGCGGTTGGACGTAGCCCATCCCCTAATTGGCTGGAGAATGAGGTGAGGCCTCATGTCTCAAAGGGAGAGGAATGGGTGGTCGCTCACGGATAACGTCGAGGACGGGTATCGCGTGGGGTCCCCGGGTTCTCGGGCGGATGGGAGACTAACCCGGCCACCGCCAGGAATTAGCGTGAAAGGTTGTCGTATGCGACCATTGGGGTGCGTATACGCCGTGTAAACGGGTTTTCCCAGCTGGTGAAATCGATTCGAATCGTCTGTCCCTCGCAATAATGAGTACCGCTTGTTCACCGTGTCACATCGTAGTTAATCAAGTGAAAGATGAAGGAAGATGGATGAAAGGATTGTTGTTTGGAACTAATCTTTTCCTGCAACTTGATTGCAATAGTGATAGTCTGCAAACCTAGAGGTTAATGAACTTAACGTGAGCTAAAATATCGAAAGTAAGGACTCAACCTTTAATGCTGTTTTCGCAAAGGAGTAAACCCCACGACCGTAAAGCCTTTGCATACTAGGCGTCGGCCTTAGCGTGCCATGTTGACGGGTCGGTCTTTGCTGAGTATTAGAATACTCAAGGTTTGTTCGTTATCTTTCGGGGAATGAGTCGTGCGATCACGACTTGTACAGATAGTTCCTGGAAGTGGAGTGTCCCAGTGTGGTTCCCACCAATGGGAACGGTTTCCGACGTCGTGAAGAGGAAGGACCGTGATGTACGAAGGGCTCGAGTGCATCACGTTGATCGTTTAATAGTGTTTTGGTGTTCAAAGTTCAAGTTTCCGCTGCAATACTCGTAGGTTGTTAAACTTCAAGTACAATTTATATTTCCGCTGCACCAATGTTTGTATTTTGAAAACCTGGTTGTATTATACCATGATGTATATATTCGGCTTGTATGAGATGATACACTCGTTGTAACTCGCTTCGTCGAGTGTCCCTCTGTTCCGATTCCTGGGTGTCCCGAGGGGATGTCACAACTGGTATCGGAGCGGTTCGGAGGCAACAAGTACATCATTACAAGCCTATTTTCAAAACTTAACACGTTTAGTGCGTTTAGAACACGAGAGAGTACGGAGCCCTATAAGGATGTAGAATAGTTAGACTTTTTACTAACTGTTCGACGTTGGGTTTTGGAAAGTGCTAACTAGTCGTTATAATTTTATATGCTGTAGTACGTATAGTTAGTCCGCCGAGCATGCATCATGTCATATTGAGTGCTATAATATGAGGTTTTGGGAATTAGACCAAGATAGTATCGTAGTGTAGAGATAGTTTCCTATGGACGGTTCTAGAAGGAGCTTATGCCAATAGAACTATTCCACCGAGGCAATGGAATGGGTAATTTCAAGATCTTCATCTACAGATGATTAAAGACGATCGGAGAGAAGGATGATCAGGTGTAGTTATCAAGGAGCCCTATGAGAGCTATGGATTTAAAAGGATAGATTAAAGAGACCCGTATGAATGGGTACTACAAGTAAATCTGGTGTTGGAATGAGAGATAGTGCACCTCTTCTATAGACACCGCTTGTGCTTTGGAACTTTAACGTGCTCTACCGTTGGTGTCCTTATATTCTAAATTTGGATCGGTGACACTAATACCTAGTTTTATAACAGAATGGAACAAACTAGAAGAGCAAACCATCCCGAAAGCTCCCAAGCAAGATGTTCGAGAGTCAGCGTCAACACCACCTACCCTGGCACAAGCTATTGCCACTATATTGGAGTCTCGTGAAGAGCAACGGGAACTTCTTCAGCAGCTTGTTCGTAATACGGCCCCACGAGCCGGTGGTCAAGATCAGCATGCTCCACCGGTTCACGTTACATATTCGGATTTCCTGGCTACCGGGCCCCCAAATTTTTCGAGATGAGGGAGATCCTCCGGAAGCGGACCATTGGCTACGTACTATCGAGTCGAAGCCGGAGCTCCTACCATGCACGAGTATCGAAGACTATCTTTGCCGCTCAAGCAACTAGAAGGATTTGTCTGGAGCATGGTGGGCTAATTACAAGGCCATGATTCCCGAAGGTTACCAAGTATTATGGCAAGAATTCACAAAGGCTTTTCGTGAACATCATATTTCGGAAGGTATCCCGAACCAAAAGCGTAAGGAGTTTCTAGCATCGAAGCAAGGTGATATGACCGTACACTCCTATTCAAAGTTGTTCAACCGTCCGGCTCAATATGCTCCTCGTAATGTGGACACCGACGCCAAGAAGAAGGAATGCTTCAAGCAAGGACTTACTACCAAGTTACTGTTGACGGTCGTTACGACCAATTTCGACCGTCAATTAGTCAAATAAATGAGAAGGACTAGGCCTTTTTACTCGTTTTGGCTTGCTCGAAAAAAGTGTGCTCAGCGTTCCTGAAATCCCAGATCTGCTCGGGCGGGGTGGTGTTCCTAAGGTATATTGGGGGAGGTGGTCCGTTGCTCGGGGTCAAAAAGTTGGAAAGTTGCCTTGTTGAAAAGCTCCTCCCACGGTGTCTATCCACCGTTTTCCGAGCATTGGTATGATGTCAATGTGGCCCGACCACCACATTGGCTACCAATCGGATGAAGTTGATACGGGGGCGGTGACTCGACAATCGGTACGTGTGGAAACGGGCCGGTATTTGCTCCATTTTGGACGCTGCCAGGCACGACCGCAAGGCCGATAGCCATCGCGAGGCCTGGGATCGTGTGGTCATTTCTTGACCGAACGGTAACCCGGCAAGGGCGGTGACTCGACAATCGGTACGTGTGGAAACGGGCTGGTATTTGCTCCATTTTGGACGCTGCCAGGCACGACCTGCAAGGCCGATAGCCAGCGCGAGGCTCGGATCGTGCGGTCATTTCTTGACCGAATGGTAACCCGGGCAAGGGGCGATGACTCGACAATCGGTACGTGTGGAAACGGGCTGGTATTTGCTCCATTTTGGACGCTGCCGCGTACGACCGCAAGGCCGATAGCCACTGCGAGCTTCGGATCGTGGGGTCGTTCTGACCGCACGGTAACCGGCAAGGGGACGGGCGGGATTTGGCTCGAATGGGGAGACAGTGGCTCACCATCGCAAGGCTTGGGATCGTATTGTCGTTTCGACCATTCGAACCCGGCAAGGGTCGGACGGGATTTGGTTCGGAATGGGGAGACAAGGCCTCACATTTAAGCACTCGCAAGGCTTGGGATCGTGTGGTCGTTTTCGCCATTCGAACCCGGCAGGAGTCGGACGGGATTTGGCTCGGAAAGGGAGACAGGGCTCACCATCGCAGCGCTTGGGATCGTGTGGTCGTTTTCGACCATTCGAACCCGGGCGGGCAGGATTTAGCCGGACGGGATTTGGCTCGCAAACGGAGATGCAGTGGCTCACATTTAAGCATCGTAGGGATTGCGTGTGGTCGTTTTCGTCCATTCGGAACCCGGCAAGGGGTCGGACGGATTTGGCTCGGAAACGGAGACGAGTGGCTCACATTTCAGCATCGCGAGCTTGGGATCGTGTGGTCGTTTCGACCATCTGAACCCGGCAAGGGTCGGACGGGATTTGGCTCGGAAATGTTGACAGCTGGCTCACATTTAAGCATCGCAAGGCTTGGGATCGTGTGGTCGCTTTCGACCATCTGAACCCGGCAAGGGTCGGACGGGATTTGGCTCGGAGGGGAGGCGATGGCTCACATTTAAGCACCGCAAGGTTTTTCGACCCAAGCCTTGCAGTGCTTAAATGTGAGCCACCGCCTCCCCTTTCCGAGCCAAATCCCGTCCGACCCCTTGCCCGGTTCCGAATGGTCGAAAAACGACCACACGATCCCAAGCCTTGCAGTGCTTAAATGTGAGCCACTGCTCAACATTTCCGAGCCAAATCCCGTCCGACCCCTTGCCCGGGTTCCGAATGGTCGAAAAACGACCACACGATCCCAAGCCTTGCAGTGCTGAAATGTGAGCCACTGTCTCCCGTTTCCGAGCCAAATCCCGTCCGACCCCCTGCCCGGGTTCCGAATGGACGAAAAACGACCACACGATCCCAAGCCTTGCAGTGCTTAAATGTGAGCCACTGTCTCCCGTTTGCGAGCCAAATCCCGTCCGACTCCTTGCCCGCCCGGGTTCCGAATGGTCGAAAAACGACCACACGATCCCAAGCCTTGCAGTGGTGAGCCACTGTCTCCCCTTTCCGAGCCAAATCCCGTCCGACCCCTTGCCCGGGTTCCGAATGGCCGAAAAACGACCACACGATCCCAAGCCTTGCAGTGCTTAAATGTGAGGCACTGTCTCCCCATTCCGAACCAAATCCCGTCCGACCCCTTGCCCGGGTTCCGAATGGTCGAAAAACGACAATACGATCCCAAGCCTTGCAGTGGTGAGCCACTGTCTCCCCATTCCGAGCCAAATCCCGCCCGTCCCCTTGCCCGGGTTACCGTGCGGTCAAGAAACGACCCCACGATCCCAAGCTCGCAGTGGCTATCGGCCTTGCAGGTCGTACCTGGCAGCGTCCAAAATGGAGCAAATACCAGCCCGTTTCCACACGTACCGATTGTCGAGTCACTGCCCCCTTGCCCGGTTACCGTTCGGTCAAGAAATGACCGCACGATCCCAGGCCTCGCAGTGGCTATCGGCCTTGCAGGTCGTCCCTGGCAACGTCCAAAATGGAGCAAATACCAGCCCGTTTCCACACGTACCGATTGTCGAGTCACTGCCCCCTTGCCCGGGTTACCGTTCGGTCAAGAAATGACCGCACGATCCCAGGCCTCGCAGTGGCTATCGGCCTTGCAGGTCGTGCCTGGCAACGTCCAAAATGGAGCAAATACCAGCCCGTTTCCACACGTACCGATTGTCGAGTCACTGCCCCCGGTATCAACTTCATCCCGGTTGGTAGCCAATGTGGTGGTCGGGCCACATTGACATCATACCAATGCCGGAAAACGGTGGATAGACACCGTGGGAGGAGCTTTTCAACAAGGCGACTTTCCAACTTTTTGACCCCCGAGCAACAGACCACCTCCCCCAATATACCTTAGGAACACCACCCCGCCCAGCAGTATCTGGGGATTTCTGGGAACGCTGAGCACACTTTTTTCGGGCAAGCCAAAACAGGTAAAAAGGCCAGTTTTCTTAAGAAAAACGACTAAAACAGCCACTTTTCATTGGAATAACCTAGTTCCACTTGTACCTCTAGATTTTTAGTGTGCAGGTGGATAATGATGAATTCCGGGCCCCGAGGCGACAAATCAACACTTTTACAAAACTTCCATTTCGCCGCGGGAATCAACTCCAAGATAAAAGGCCAATGACCACGAAATCCAACACAAAGAAGGCCACAAGCAACCGGAACAAAGACCAACATCCGAGTGGGGGAGCCAATCGCCAAAGCCCAGCCCAGGAGGGGCCGGAACCAGCTCGGCCGAACCCACCGGGGTGGTTCGGCCGAACCAGTATGGTGGCCCCCCGGCCCACTTTTCTCCGGCGGTTTGCCCACCGCCTCCGGAGGTCGGTTCCACGCGCATTAAATGCCACCGACCTACGAAACCGCCTCCAGGAGCCGACCTTTCAAGCCTATATAAGGAGGGGTACCCCCCTCCTTAACACACACAACAACACAAGGATCATTCTCTCCTCACACTAGAAGTTTAGAGGCTTTCTAGGTAGTGCTAGGCTTAGTAGTGGGCTGCCTCATTGCTCCCAAGGTCTTGTGGAGAATTGGGTATAGCTCTTGTATCCTCTCTTTGTAAGACTTGATCTTTTATATATGGAATACTTTCGTTTATATCCTTGTCATGAGCTTGACAGAGTAGTCATGATCTTGCTTGATCGTTCATCGTTCGTTCATATGAGTTCATCGTTCGTTCTTCGTTCTTCATTAATAGAAGATGAACACATATCGAATGTTCTTCGTTCGTTCATACTTGATCATCGATTACTCTTGATCTTACTTGGTTGATTGCCGTTCGTCGCTCATTCTTGAGCGACGAACGCCTTTGCATGACTTAGTGCTAGCTTTGATCCTTTCATCCGGCTTATGCTAGTTAGACTAGTGTTCTTATGAATAGGTTTCGGGTTCATCGTCCCGCAAGGGTGCTCTAGATTTGCCACCATGTCGATCCGTAGGATTGGGGTGCCTCGAGGGATCTAGAGTTGTGGTTAGTGACGCCGGCATGGTGCTCGGGGTTATCTACCCACCTTTGAATGTGCTTCGTGTCCCACGGTTTGTAGAGGTAGGTGACAAGAAGTGACAGCCTTGTCATCCAAAGTAATCCTCCACGTTCGGGCATGGCATAGGAGTCTAAAAGGCCGGAGTCGCGAGGCGGACCTCGCGTAAGACGGATCTCCCGATGATGCCTAGGCATTAGACGCTTGCTTGCGCTTGCATGATCTTGGATGTTAGGTAGAAGCTGCGCACTCATATGAATGTTGTATCATTAGGAGTAGTGGTCTGCTAGTCTAGTTTAGCTTTATCTAGGATTGCCTCTATCCCTTTTATTAGAGAATGCATTGCCTTGGTGTGTGTCACACTATCCTCAATTTATTGCTCCTAACCCCTGCATTGGAATGTGATTACTTCATCACTCTTTTGTAACACCATGAGCATAAGTACTCTTATCAACCATGTCTTCCTTTGGGAAAATATAAATACGATACCCTTGAATACTCTCGGGTGAAATGCTACAACGGGTTATCCGTCCGCTTGCGGATATTCATGACCCACCTTATAATACATATCTAGTACTTGTACTTGGATGTGGATTATTTGGTTAAATAGTGCAAGTGACTTAAACCCTTGGCTCTCCCGCGGTCACGTGTTTCTTTCCGCGTGACCTTAAGAGATGCCAACAAGCATTTCCGGCGCCGTTGTCGGGGAAGACATTGGTTAATAAGAATACAATGAATGTTCATGATTACACTTGATGATGATTTAATCATTACCTTTGCGAGCTAACCTTGATTTGTTTTCTCTTCAATGTGAAGACAGGATAGTGCATGCGTGGATTCAACTTGCCGAAAAACTTCGTTGATAATCCCGAGTCTCTTGCGAGAAAGACTCGACCTCGCGTCGTTGTCTCTCCTCAAGAACCCACGACAAGCGAGCCCGCATCTTCCGCACCATCAACCTCAACACTCATGGCTGAAAGGACCCTTCGTGACTACTCTGCGCCCTCCGTCGCCAATGTGCCCATTGGGCCCAACGTCGACGTCGGTGCCGCAGGACTTGACATCAAGTCCAGCCTCATCACTATGGTGCAAGCCATTCCCTTTTGTGGAAAGGCCTCCGAGGACGCCAACTCTCATCTCCAACGGTTCTCGGAGATATGCAACACATCGGCCACGGCCGGAGTCAACCAAGATGCTATCGGACTTCGCCTGTTTCCCCTATCCCTCCTTGGGAAGGCGAAACGGTGGTTTTACGCCAATCGTGCAAGCATTGACACTTGGGACAAATGTTCCACGGCGTTCCTCGCCAAGTTTTTCCCGATGGGTAAAACCAATGCCCTTCGTGGAAGAATTGCTAGTTTCCAGACAAGCGACAAATGAATCCATGCCCGAGGCATGGGAAAGGCTTCAAGAATACATTCCGGCCTGCCCTCACCATGGGATGGAGGAATGGCTCATTCTTCAACACTTCTACAACGGGTTGACACCAACAACCCGTGGACATATGGATGCCGCTGCTGGAGGAGCCTTCTTCTCCAAAACCGTTGCCCAAGCAAAAGAACTCATAGAGAAGATGGTCTCCAATCAAGGGTGGAGCGATGATCGACTCCAAACACGCTCAAGAGGCGTACACCCTGTCAAGGAGGTGGACATGCTTGTCCGCCAAGGTTGACCTCCTCATAAAACGCTTGGATGAACACAACGCAAATGGTGGTGTTCATGCATTGGACTCACACATGACGTGTGAGGAATGCGGGAACACCGGCCACATGGGGAAGGATTGCCCCCATACCCATGAAGAAGCATTCTACATGAACAACAACAACGGGTATCGTCCAAACGGAGGACAAGGGTACAACCAAAACCGACCATCATATCAAGGAGGTAACAATTTTTCTGGCTTTAACAATAATCAGCCTTCCTTGAAAGATTTGGTTTATGGCCAAGCTAAAATCAACGAATCTATCAACAAAAAGCTTGCTGCCAACGACAAAGTCTTAGAAAACATAATCGCACAAATAGAAGGCTTCTCCTCTGCTTTCAAAAATCAGCTGAGCTTTAATAAAATGATTGAAACCCAAGTTGCTCGGCTAGCTGCTCTTATTCCTGGTTCTAATTCGGGAAGATCCGGGGCAACCCGAGTCTTCTTTGGAAAATGTTAATGCGGTTACCACGAGGGAGGAAAATCCACTCGGGATCCGCCATATCCTAACCATGCAGCAAAGAAGAACGAGGAACGAACCGGAGGAGGAAAGCCCTTCTACTACCAAAGAAAAAGAAGAAGAACCGAAGCCAAGTGACGGGAAGAATGGAATTGAATTTCAAGACACAAGCTTCTTGCCATTCCCTCACGAAACAGGAAGCCAAAGGAGGATGAACAATTTGCTCGATTCGTCGAGACCATCCGAAGGATTCATGTCAACGTGCCATTGTTGGACATGGTGCAAGTGCCCACATATGCACGTTACCTTAAAGACATCCTCAACAACAAGAGACCATTACCCAACGAGGAAATGGTCAAGCTCACTGAAGGAGTGTAGCGCAGCTATACTCAATCGGCTTCGAGAAAAGAAGAAGGACCCTGGCTGCCCCACAATATCATGTTCCATTGGGGCACACCACTTCGACCAAGCCTTATGTGATCTTGGGGCAAGCGTCGGCGTGATGCCCAAAGAAGTCTTTGATCGTTTGAGCTACACAACCTTGACTCCTACACCAATGAGGTTGCAATTGGCGGACTCTTCGGTCCGCTACCCCGCGGGAATAGCCGAAGACGTGCCGGTAAAAATTCGAGGCAACTTCATACCGGTGGACTTTGTGGTGCTTGAGATGGATATTGACAAGAACACGCCCCTCATTTTGGGACGTCCCTTCCTCGGTACCGCAAACGCCCAAATTGATGTTGGGAATGGAGAAATCCGATTCCACATCAATGGGAAGGAGGAAAAGTTTGAGTTTCAACCAAGAAAAGAACAATGCTCAATGATCAAGATCAAGTATGGGCCAAATCCCTCAAACATCCGTGAAGTTGAAGTGACACCAAGAAAGACGGATAGTCTCGTCGCCTTTTGGAAGCAACTTGACAAAATTGAGAATCCGTCATGGTACCAACCCAAGAAGCACTGCAACAGCAAGGCCGGGATTATGGGCCAAGAAGCCGGTCCTTCAAGACACAAAGCCACCTACATCAACAAAGCCCAACCAAGTGTGGCAAGTGAAGAAGGTGCAGCCATCTTCATCCTCCTCTCAGGGAAAGGGCCTGCACCACAAGGATGAAAAGAAATGGAGAAGTCCTCGCTCGCCGGACTTAAAATGGCGAAGCCCTGGCCGACGAGGATAAATCGGTATTATCTTTCGATTTCTTTTTGATTTTGTTTTCCACCACATGCATTTAAAAACCTCCCTGCATACTCTATTTTACCACAAGAAAATTTTCATTTCATTTATTTGGATTTTCCGCCAGCATATTCGATTTTTTTTCACTCGCCATGCATATAAAATTTGAAAACCAAAATCCTTTTACGTCCAAATTTTCCTACTTTTGTTTGAAACTTTTGGACAACCCTTGTATCCTTATACAAAACCCAAAAAACAATTTTGCATGTTGGAATTTTCTCCAACACTTTTTCTCGAGATTTGATTTTTCAAATAAAGTTGAATTTGAGGCAACTTTCTTTGGATTTCTTATTGAGCAAATATTTACGAGGAATATCCGGACGTAGCAACCATGGTCAATGATCATTTGGCCGTTGGGGGCTATGGGCCAAAAGGGGGAGCAAGAGGGACCCACGAGCAGGCCGGCCGAACCCACCTCCTTGGTTCGGCCGAACCGCTATGACCGTTGCTCGGTCTGTCTTTTTTTCCAACGGTCATATGCCCCTTCTAACGTTCAAAAACGGCTACTTCGTGAGCTATAAGTAGAGGTGGCCGGGCCAGAACTCTCTCCCCCTCTCACACTATCATTTCCACTCCTCACTCACTTCATTCTCATTGCTCTCAAGTTTTCCATTGCCCTCACTTGCTCATTGCCTAAAAGTTCTGCAGAAATCTTTTGTTCTTGGTGTGCTTTCTAGTTTTTGGTTTGATTTGTTTTTGTTTGGTTTTCTCGAGTTGCGATTTCTTGCTCACATGAACAACCGACGGTATCGCCAATTTGATTTTCCCTCACATAACCCGTTCGGAGTTGTTGTTCTTGTGTTCTTGCTCTCTTTGTGTGCAGCCATGACCGGTGCCAAGAAGGCTGTTCGGGTCGATCAAGAGGTCCTTGAGCTCACGCTCAAGTTCAAGCTCTTCACGTCGAAGCACCCGCGCACGCCCCGTAGTCGAGTCACCGCCAAGTTCACCACCACAAGTCGAGGAAGAAGGGCAAGAGGGCAACATCGAGCATCGTCTCCTCACCGACACCGACCTCGACTTAGTGGGCGAGTACGAGACGCACACCTACACGCTTCTCCAACACCGCCTCTTTGCTCCTACGCGAGCATTTGACACGGAGCTGCTGCACAAAATAGGTATGGATGCTGAATTTGCTCAAGTATTTAAAGCCTTAGGGTGGACAGATTTTGCTAGTGTAGATGAGCCGGGTTCCCGCTTGCTTACACTTCAGTTTTTATGCACCCTACGAACGGTAGATGAAGGAATTTCTTTTCGGTTTTTCCATGAATCCTACCGTTTGACTTGGAAAGAACTTAGCACTCTTCTTGGCTTTAATACTCGCTGCAATACCGACTTGGATGGTGCCCTTCCTCGGTTTTCAAAGCATGCTTTTTGGGAGAGGATTACGGGTCTTCCTAGTTGCGTGCGACCTAGAACTAATCACATCCATCATCCTACCTTGCGTTTTATGCACATGTGGATTGCTATCACTCTTTTTCCAAGGAGTGATATTCGAATTGTGCGCGAGGATGAGCTAAAAATTCTTTTTGCTGCGGTTGATAAAATTAAGATTGCTCCCGTGAAAGCCATGATTCGCCAATGGATAGAAAATCTTGGGACGATAGGACCAATTGAATGTACCTCTTTAGTGACACGAATTGCCATGCGGGTGGGAGCTTTACATGATGCTAATGTTGAATACCTTGCTACACCTCGCTCTCTTATAAATAAAGATTATCTTATTCAAGGTCACTCTCTTAAGAATGGTCCGAACGATTCCCTCATATATTATTTTGTGGGATATACAAACGAGTTTCGGTTACCTAACCCGGACCTTCGTTTGTATACTCTCAAAAATCTAACCATTGAGCTTCAAGAAGCGGAGCGGTCTCGCAGAGTGTATCTTCTCGCGAGGGCGCACGGATCGGAACAGCCATCTACCTCCGAGATGCCCACACCGCAGCCCACGGCTCATGGCGGGCCGGGGTACAGCCACCCCGGGCTTTCTCCCGGTGGGTACCCAGCCCCGCCACCTCACATGGCCGGGGGATCGGCGTGGCAAACTCCGGGATATGGCCCGGGGCTGTTTTCTCCACAACAACAATGGGAGGAACACTCCACCGACTCCGGATCAGCCCAAGGCTACAACTTTGAGCAGGAGATGAACAACCTCTCCTCACAAATGGGAAGACTCCAAACCACGGCGGAAGACACCGAGTATGCGCTCAACCAACACATCTTGCAAACTCGTCAATGGCAAGAGCGCACCGACACCCAGCTCACCGCCCTCACCAACATGACGGAGCAACAACGAGCCGATCTTTTGGCTTACTTCCGTCACATGGGGTTCATTCCACCAAACCCATGAGCAAGAACAAGCTTGGGGGGGCAGCACCCCTCGCTAAGGTATCATGTATCGCAACTTGTATCCTTTATTGTCTCCTGTTTTTGCTTGTTCTTGCCTCTCATATGAAAAACAAAATAAAAATGATAAAACTAAAAAGAACAAAAAGAAGTAGCTTAGTTTCCTTTTATGCGCTGCAAGTATGTTGCTAGTCTTTCTATGTTGAGATGATGAATAGTTGCTCTGTTTTATTTCTCTCATGTGCCTAGTTTATAATTTAGAACTCTCCTAGTTTTGAGTTTGTTGGCTGGCAAAACTTGCTTAGAACCCGAAACTTGTGGGCTGCACATGCTTGAGCTGCACCTAAGTTGTTGTGAGATGATGATATGGTAAAAAGAGCTGCTATGATCTTGTCCTAAGTTGAACTTGAAATCTCCGGAATTTTGTTCCCAAAAATTGCGAAATCTATAAGTTCCCAAGTGATGATAAATTCCTACCAAAGCCATATGCAAATTTCCTTTGAAAACCTTACTCATTTGCTACTTGTTACTTCATTGAGCTTTATCAAAATTGTGTGACCCTAGTGAGATGCTTTTCATACTCTCATGATCAAGATCACGTACACATTCCACCTCATATGCTACACTTCTACACCGGAAGTTAGCAACATGTCATGCCATCCACCAAAATAAAGACACTCCTCACATTTTATCACCTCTCTTAAAATATCAAAAGAAGGCATGGCTATGCAAAAGAAAAAGAAAATAAGGCTCACAAAAGATGAGCATGAGAAAAAAAAAAAAAAAAAAAAAAAGAGCTGCTCTCATTTCGAGCATGGAAAAAGAAAGAAGAAAAAGATAGCCATGCCCAAAATCCAAAATAAAAAGAGGTGAAACAAAAAGAGGAGTAGTCACATACACCACCACCATCATTTTCACACTTGCACATCTTGATCTACGATTGTATGACTTGCTATCTCCATGGATCCACTCTTTTGGTTTTGCAAAATATGAATGCAAGTATGCCTCATTTCATATCCTACCTTGAGCTCCACAAAAGCCTATTAGATGTAGGATGAGGCAATACACATGCCTTGGTGAGGAATACAAACACCACTAGAGCGATTCGAGAGTATCACTTGTGGAACGTGGTTTTACTTGAAAAAAAAATCCTTTGAAAACTTCCGGAGAATAAAAAGCAAGACAAGGGAAGAGAAAATAAATGCTCTATACACCGTTCTCTCTCTCAACCGCCCAAGGTAAAGTGAAAAGCACAAAGCCCCATGAGGACTAAGGGGAAGGGTGAGTTACCATTGCCAACTTATTCAACTCAAGGATGAGTATCTTTGTTATACACTTGGTACCTTTAAGAAGTAGGCATTATAGCAACTCCTGATCAACAACCTAAAGTTCCACTACTTGCTCGGGACGAGCAAGGGGTAAGCTTGGGGGACTTGTTGACGGTCGTTACGACCAATTTCGACCAGTCAATTAGTCAAATAAATGAGAAGGACTAGGCATGTCTTACACGCATTTTACTTAGAAATAACCTAGTTCCACTTGTACCTCTAGATTTTTAGTGTGCGGGTGGATAATGATGAATTCCAGGGCCCGAGGCGACAAATCAACACTTTTACAAAACTTCCATTTCGCCGCGGGAATCAACTCCAAGATAAAAGGCCAATGACCACGAAATCCAACACAAAGAAGGCCACAAGCAAGCTGGAACAAAGACCAACATCCGGTGGGGGAGCCAAGCTGCCAAAGCCCGGCCCGGGAGGGGCCGGGACCGATTCGGCCGAACCCACCGGGGTGGTTCGGCCGAACCGGTATGGTGGCCCCCTGGCCCACTTTTCTGCGGCGGTTTGCCCACCGCCTGCGGAGGTCGGTTCCACGCGCATTAAATGCCACCGACCTACGAAACCGCCTCCGGGAGCCGACCTTTCAAGCCTATATAAGGAGGGGTACCCCCCTCCTTAACACACACACAACAACACAAGGATCATTCTCTCCTCACACTAGAAGTTTAGAGGCTTTCTAGGTAGTGCTAGGCTTAGTAGTGGGCTGCCTCATTGCTCCCAAGGTCTTGTGGAGAATTGGGTATAGCTCTTGTATCCTCTCTTTGTAAGACTTGATCTTTTATATATGGAATACTTTCGTTTATATCCTTGTCATGAGCTTGACGGAGTAGTCATGATCTTGCTTGATCGTTCATCGTTCGTTCATATGAGTTCATCGTTCGTTCTTCGTTCTTCATTAATAGAAGATGAACACATATCGAATGTTCTTCGTTCGTTCATACTTGATCATCGATTACTCTTGATCTTACTTGGTTGATTGCCGTTCGTCGCTCATTCTTGAGCGGCGAACGCCTTGCATGACTTAGTGCTAGCTTTGATCCTTTCATCGGCTTATGCTAGTTAGACTAGTGTTCTTATGAATAGGTTTCGGGTTCATCGTCCCGCAAGGGTGCTCTAGATTTGCCACCATGTCGATCCGTAGGATTGGGGTGCCTCGAGGGATCTAGAGTTGTGGTTAGTGGCGCCGGCATGGTCTTGGGGTTATCTACCCACCTTTGAATGTGCTTCGTGTCCCACGGTTTGTAGAGGTAGGTGACAAGAAGTGACAGCCTTGTCATCCAAAGTAATCCTCCACGTTCGGGCATGGCATAGGAGTCTAAAAGGCCGGAGTCGCGAGGCGGACCTCGCGTAAGACGGATCTCCCGATGATGCCTAGGCATTAGACGCTTGCTTGCGCTTGCATGATCTTGGATGTTAGGTAGAAGCTGCGCACTCATATGAATGTTGTATCATTAGGAGTAGTGGTCTGCTAGTCTAGTTTAGCTTTATCTAGGATTGCCTCTATCCCTTTTATTAGAGAATGCATTGCCTTGGTGTGTGTCACACTATCCTCAATTTATTGCTCCTAACCCCTGCATTGGAATGTGATTACTTCATCACTCTTTTGTAACACCATGAGCATAAGTACTCTTATCAACCATGTCTTCCTTTGGGAAAATATAAATACGATACCCTTGAATACTCTCGGGTGAAATGCTACAACGGGTTATCCGTCCGCTTGCGGATATTCATGACCCACCTTATAATACATATCTAGTACTTGTACTTGGATGTGGATTATTTGGTTAAATAGTGCAAGTGACTTAAACCCTTGGCTCTCCCGCGGTCACGTGTTTCTTTCCGCGTGACCTTAAGAGATGCCAACGGTTACAATCCCGGCTTGTTTTGGACCGAGGAGTTAGTTTCAATGAGTTGGTAAGTGATGCTATACTCATGGAGGATGCTATTCGTGTTCATCAAGAAGAGAAGGCTAAGAAGAGAGCAACCAATGAACAAGGAAGTAAAGTGCCCCCAAGTATCGTCTAGTCCACATTTCTGCAGCAGACCAAAGATTCAAGCCTATGCCATCGGATCCCAATTCTCACCGGCCATCTCGAGTATCAGCAACGGGTGTTCTCCGGTTCAACGGTCTAACAAGCGGATCTATCGAGTATACACCTCTCATCCCAAACTCCACAATCCGTTGACCATCTATGCTATAACAATGATTGTCATGGACAATTGGCTCAAGATTGTGTCGCACCAACAGAGCCGAAATTGGCAATACGTCCTCAAAAGAAAGCGGTTGGTCGACGAGAAGAATGCACTGAAATATGGCAAGATGAAGACTGGTCGTGTTAACTTCACCACCGCCGAAGAGATTCCGAAAGGGTCACAAGTCATGGCTGGTTTGTTTTCTATCGACCATCATGATGCCATTATTTTATTTGACTCGGGAGCAACCCACAACTTCATCAGCAAGGGATATGTTCAAAAACATAATCTTCCATCATGCAAGATGACTTACCCGCATCTCATATCATCGCCCGGAGGTAATATACTTGCAGATCAAAGTACTACAGAGCTACGGTTCAAATTGGGTCGTACGGAATATCCCACCTCCTTTATAGTCTTAAATGGACAAGGATTGGACGCGATTCTTGGCATGAGCTGGATGAAGTATCATAAGGCGGTGTTGGATATAGATGCTTTTGCAGTTCACTCGAATTCTCCTCTCCACGGACGAGATTGCTTTCGGTTGACTTCTGCCCAAACTATTCCTCCAATGATTTATAAGACTACCGGTAAAAGTTTGGAAGACATTCCGATAGCTCTGTGAGTACCCCGATGTTTTTCCGGATGACTTACCGGGACTACCGCCGGACGGAGCGGTGGAGTTTAAGATAGAACTACAGCACTGGAACAAGCACCAATATCAAGAAGGCCGTATCGGATGCCGCCGAATGAGCTGGCGAGTTGAAGGTGCAACTAAAGGAATTATTGGACAAGGGATATATTCGTCCAAGTTCGTCACCACTGGGGATGCCCGACCTTGTTCGTAAAGAAGAAGGACAAGACATTAAGGCTATGTGTGGATTATAGGCCTTTGAATGCCGTCACCATCAAGAATAAGTACCCTCTTCCAAGGATTGATATCTTGTTTGATCAAGCGATAGGAGCTAAAGTCTTCTCCAAGATAGATCTTCGTTCGGGGTATCACCAGATTAAGATAAGAAGCGAAGACATACCCAAGACCGCATTCTCCACAAGGTACGGACTATACGAGTACCTGGTGATGTCATTTGGATTGACTAATGCACCAGCACATTTCATGTACCTTATGAATTCCGTATTCATGCCAGAGCTGGACAAGTTTGTCGTGGTATTCATTGACGACATCTTGATTTACTCCAAGTCGGAAGCGGAACATGCCAATCACCTAAGAGTTGTATTGCAACGGCTAAGGGATCACCGACTATATGCCAAGTTTAGCAAGTGTGAGTTTTGGCTGACGGAAGTACCATTCCTAGGTCATGTTATATCAGCTGAAGGAGTGGCCGTTGATCCTGGCAAAGTTCAAGATGTATTGACTTGGAAATCACCGAAGTCTGTCTCCCAGGTCGGAAGTTTCTTGGGATTGGCTGGTTACTACGGAAGGTTTATTCCAAACTTCTCAAAGATCGCCAAGCCAATGACTAAGCTATTGGAGAAGGATAAGAAGTATGTATGGAGCAAAGAATGTGAAGAAGCTTTCCAAACATTGAAGAAGTTGTTGACAACAGCCCAGTACTCGCTCGGCCGGATTCGACGAAGCCTTTTGATGTGTACTTGTGATGCATCGGGAACAGGACTTGGATGTGTTCTAATGCGGGAAGGTCGAGTGATTGCCTATGCATCTCGACAACTTAGGCGTCATGAGGAACACTATCCTACACATGATCTGGAATTAGCGGCGATCGTTCTAGCATTGAAAAGCTGGAGACATTATCTCTTGGGAAATTTAGTACATCTCTACACGGACCACAAGAGTCTCAAGTACATCTTTACCCAAGCGGATCTAAACATGCGCCAACGAAGATGGTTGGAATTAATCAAGGATTATGAGTTGGAGATTCACTACCACCCGGGCAAGGCAAACGTGGTAGGCTGATGCTTTAAGTCGCAAGGTTCATTGCAATCATCTCACGGCGCAACTCTTGATTCAAGCATCTCCATCCGAAAGTGAGGAGCCAAATCTTCGGATTATTCCGTATGGAGCCTTGACCAATTTGGCTCTTATTCCTACCATTCGTGAAGAAGTGGTAGCAGCTCGACAAAAGGATGTTGGTATGGAACACATCAGAAGACGACTCCGGAAGGGTGAAGTCAAGTGTTTCCAAATAGATGACGAAGGTGTTATCCGGTTCAAGAATAGGCTAGTAGTGCCTAAGAACTTGGAACTTCGCAAGAAGATAATGGATGAAGCCCATATGTCCAAGTATTCTATTCATCCTGGAACCAATAAGATGTATCAAGACTTAAAGAAAAGATTTTGGTGGACAAGAATGAAACGAGAGATAGCAAGGTATGTCAACGAGTGTGATACATGTCGACGTGTCAAAGCGGAACATTTGAAGCAAGCGAGGTCCACTTCAACCTCCGAGCATACCTGAATGGAAATGGGAAGATATCGGCATGGACTTTATTGTTGGATTACCAATGACTCCACGGAAGCACGACTCTATCCGGGTCATAGTTGACGGATTGACCAAGTCGGCTCACTTTATACCGGTACATACCAACTACAAGGCCAAGCAATATGCGGATCTATATATTTCACGCATCCTATGTTTGCATGGAGTACCCAAGACCATCATCTCGGATCGAGGAGCTCAATTTGTCTCTAGATTTTGGGAACAAGCTGCATGAATCATTGGGAACGAAGTTAATTCGAAGCTCGGCATATCATCCTCAAACGGATGGACAAACAGAAAGAATCAATCAATATCTCGAGGATATGCTTCGAGCATGTGTTTTGACCTACGGCAAAGATTGGGAGAAATGTTTACCGCTGGCGGAGTTTTCATACAACAACGACTATCAAGAGAGTGCCGGAATGTCACCGTTTCAAGCTCCGTATGGACGTAGTTGTCGCACCCCTACTGAATTGGTCCGAAAGTGGAGAAAGAATAATCTTCGGACCCGACCTAGTAAAAGATGCGAGAAGAACAAGTACGTCTCATTCAACAGAATCTCAAGAGAGCTAAATCTCGACGGATCGGCTATGCCGATAAAAGACGTCGAGAGTTGGTATTCAAGGTTGGAGACCAAGTCTATCTACGAGTATCTCCTACCAAAGGTGTTCAAAGGTTCGGAATCAAGGGCAAGCTAGCACCACGATACATCGGACCTTTTCCAATCCTGGAAAGATGTGGAGCTGTAGCATATCGTTTGGAGTTGCCGGCACACTTGTCGGGTATACACAACATATTCCATGTATCTCAGCTGAAGAAGTGTTTGAAACCACCGGTGGATATACCGACAGCTGAAGTGCAACGAGTTACAACCGGACTTGACATATGACGAACGTCCGGTCAAAGTTCTCGACACCAAAGATCGAGTGACTCGACATCGGACCATCAAGTTCTACAAGGTTCGGTGGAGTAATCACTCGGAAGCTGAAGCTACTTGGGAACAAGAAGAGTTTCTCCGATCCAACTACCCCGAGTTCTTTAGCACTATCGTCTAATTGCTTTCATCGTGAATCTCGGGACGAGATTCCTGTAAGGGGGAGGGCTATAACAACCCTAAATACAAAGTGCATGTTCATGTCATTCATCAGCATATCATCTTGTGCATTGTGAAAATATTGAATTTTTGCTAGAGAAAATACACATAAAATATCAAACTAGTTAAAGATTAAAGGAAAGGCTTAAAAAGAATTTAAATAAAAGAGAAAATAATGTGTTTAACATTTTCTACTATTCAAATATCAGAAATGAAGATTTATGAAAGTTCCCTGAAATTGTTTTGCTTTGTAAAATTAATTGCAAGAAATAACAAAGCTTCTTTTATTAATTTATCCTTGATTTTTTAATTCGAAAATAATTTGGAATCTTAACCTGGACCTAAAAAGAAAAGTGCTTAAAATACTTTCAAATACCTCCCTGTTTTTTCGCGGAATTTTTCGAGTGCCGGAAGTATGTTTTTCAATTAACCAAATGTCCGAGGGGTTTATGTAAAACTGCCGCAGCCCAAATCCTTTTCTTCTTTCTCTCCGTTCGAACCGCCTCCCTCCACCACCGCCTCGCCACCGCCGTGCCACGCGCCGGCCGCGCGTCTCCACCAGGCCGCGCCACGCAGCTGGCCACCCCACCGCCTCACTCGCCGTTGGAGATAAGAGGCCCGGCCGGTGTTTGTCTCTCTCTCACAACTCGCACCCGGACACCACCGCCCGCGGCCCTACCGATTCCCCATCGCCCGGCCAGCTCGGGCCGTCCTCCGGCGAACCACAACCCCCGAAGCTCCGCAAGGACATGCTGCACCCTCCCATGGCCACCAATCGTATCGCCTCACTCTAGCACGAGGGATCGAGCTCGTTTTGCTGCCAAGAACGGGAGCTCGTCGGCCACCGCGAATCCTTCAAATTATCAACCGCCGGTGAGTTTCCGTGCTAGATTTTTGGTTCCGATGGTGCTCAACTCTTCTCTCTAGCCCCTAGTCGACTTACCTTGGCAGTACACTCATAAGCTCATGAGGATTCGGAGGTTTCTCTCGCAGCTCCGATCGCCGCCACACCGGGTCGCCGTCGACCTTCCCCTTCCGGCCGTCTCGGTGGTCCGCCACCACCTTGCCGGCGTTGCTCATACCGCATAGCTACTCTCGGGGTTTATTTCCCCAATTTTTCTCCACCGGAGCGAGCTAGAGACCACGCCGAACATCGGGTTGGACCACACCTCGCCGCCGGTGCCGTTTCCGGCCACTCCTGCCGTCGTGGACCCCGCCCCCGGACTCCCCATGCTCCACCGCATCTCCGGCGCCAAGCACCACCCGCCTCACCCCCTCCCGCACCCCTCCGTCGGAGCGCCACCCCGCCCGGCCGCCGCGGCCATGGCCGGCCGGCTCACGCTTGAGCTGGGCCGCGCGCAGCTCGTTGGGCCGGATTGGGCCGCGGGGTAGCTAAGGCACCGGATGGGCCTGGCTACTTTCGGCCCAATGGCTCCGGATTCATTTTTCGAATTTATCTATTTCCAGATTCCATTCAAACTTCAAAAAATTCATAGAAAATTCAGGAAAAATCAGAAAAATATCAAACAAAGTTCATTAGACTCCTAAAATTATTCTCTATTTAATTATGTATTCAAATACCTATTTTGAGAAATTATAATTTCATAGTTTAATTAATTACCTTTCTTTATTTAATAGGAGCTATTATTTTATGCTAATTATTAATTGTTTTTGAAAAATAAATTTCTTTAAGAATTAGAGATACTGCAGACGAAAGTGTTTGTGAAACCTGTTTTCCAAAATTCAACATAAACATCGTCAAATCATGTGATCCCAAATTAATAGCTTAAGCGTTATCACCTGTCGTTAAGTATTTATAATTATCGTTTAAAAGCATGATTAATTATTAATGGATGAACCTGGTTAATCATTAATTAATGAACATGATTAATATTTAATTATTAATTAATTAATGACCATGATTAAGCAGATAATTAATGAGCATGATCAATTCTTTCTTATTGCTTAACGAACATGATTAATTGTTAATTACTAATTGCAAAGTAACGGATTTAAGTAATGATTAATGGCTAATTAACGACCTTGGTTAATTCCATCATTGCACATCATCTCATGAACATTCATGCATACATGGTTGTGATTCGCAACGTATCGTTGGTCGACCTAGGTTTCGGCGTGATCGAGGTTCCGTCCGAGGTCGAGAAACGAGACGGAAGCTTCAAAGTCGACCAAGCACATCGAGGAAGCTAACCCCGACTCGAATCAAGGCAAGCCCCGGTGCATCCCACCTATGTTTTTAAAGTCTTTTCTTTTATCACGGTTATTGTCGGTGTTATGAAACCGGCCGACAAGTAAATTTGTGTTTGGAGGGGATCGACGCTACTACTCGGATGGGCCTTGGAAGATTTAGGAAAGTGTGGTTTATACTTGGTTCGGGCAATCGAAGCACTACGTCCGATTCGAGGATTGTTCGTGTTTCGTCTTGTGAAAAGAGCTACAAAGGATGCGAGGGAGGAGGGTTGCTCCAAGCCTCCGTGTGCTATGTGCTCTAGGATGTGTGTGCGGTGAGTTCGATTAACTCGATCCGTGGTGTCCGAAAAATCCCCCTTGCGCGTGTGCGTGGGGTCCCTTTTATAGTCCAAGGGACCGAGGCCGAAGCGAGGCCGGAGCCGCCGTGCATCACCACTGCTCGCATGCGGGCCGCCTCGGGCGCAGCGGTGCGAGCCGGCGCACGGTCGGTCTTGATCGGTAGCGCCGGTGTCGATGCCACGCTCGCCACCGTGGCGGCCGTCCTGTCGCATGCCGGTCTCCATCCGTCACTCCCGTTCATCACGGCCCCGGCGAGAGATGGCGTTGTCGCCTCCGTCTTGTCGTCGTGCCGGGGTGTCGGGCGACGCGTTAAGATGAGACAAGAGGAGCCGCGCAGATCTCACCCGATCCCTGTGGATTGGTGAGTTCCCGAGGCGGAGTTATGGCGATCCCTGTTCACCTCGTTTAGTGTGAGGCTTCATGAGGAAGCCATTTGCTCCCGAGTCGGGCGAGGCGGGGACCGCCGAGCCCGCCCGAGTCCCGGACGGGAGAGACGGGGACCGGCCGGGCCCGCCCGAGTCCCGGACGGACGAGGCGGAAGTGGTGCACCTGCTCGACCCGGAGTCGGGCGAGGCGGAGGCCGTGGGCCCGGCTTTCGTAGCCCTCACGGGCCTAGGCGGACACCGTAGGTCAGCCACGGGACGGATTACGGGCTATTGTCTCGTCAATCGCCCGGCCTCCGTCCGGTCCACGAGGCCATCATGGGCTTGGTAATGATCACGCCGCTCTGCGGCTAAGCTAGCGCTAGCGTGCGGCGGCTGCGGAATGGGACGAGGAGGGCACTGCGCCGGTCACATCACGTCCTGTTGGCGAGACGAGTTCCCGGGCGCCGTAATTGCGCCTACCGGCCCGCCGTAATTCCTCCCCATCCGGTGGGTGAGGTCGCTTCTCCGCGAAGCGAAGGCAAACGCGGCAGGGATTGCGGTCCCCACCCGACGCCGAGTCGGGCGAGGCGGAGATCGTGGGTCCGCCCGCCCCGGGGTCGGGCGAGGCGGAGATTTATGGAACCGCCCGCCCGGGGTCGGGCGAGGCGGAAGTCGCGGAACCGCCCGCCCGGGGTCGGGCGAGGCGGAAGTCGTGGACCTCGCCCGACTCGGGGTCGGGCGAGGCGGAGGTTTCGGGCCCCACTTCGTATCCTTTATGCGTACAAGACAGAGCTGTTAGCCGGCTATGACGGTGGTTAAGTACCCGATTAGGGTACCCTAATCTAGGTACCCGACGAGTAGCCCCGAGCCTTGGCGGTGGCCAAGGGCAAATGGTCGCCGTCGAGGCTTTTTACGACAAACCCTCGGATTTTCCTGTGTATTTGTTTTCCGGTGGGTGCGCGCGGCGCACCCGCCGGGTGTAGCCCCGAGCCTCGGGGCAAGTAGAATACTTGCGCCGAGGGTTAACGACTCGAGCGGTTTATCGTTTATTTGCGAAGCGAGCCCCGAGTCTTCGCTCGTTGCTCGGATCCGTCCGAGGGCTGTTTCGTCTTTTTATTTCGTTCACGCCCACGCGTTTTTGCGGTAAGACGAGGCGTGCGGTGAGCGGCCACGTCATTCCTCGATGGTTCGACGCGTGGTGCTCGTTTAAGCTCCAAACGGGAATGTCCGGAGTGATGGCCTCGGCTTGCCCTTAGCGGGGATCCGATGGAGACTAGCGGGAGTCGGCCTCATTCATATCCGAGTGCTCGTCTTTTGTGATCTCCGACCCCTTTCGATCGGGGTCGGCGGGCTCGTTGCCCTCCCTTCGCGGGATTCAAGACCACGGCTTTTTCAACTCGGACTCGGACGGCGTCGGTAGAGGCCCATTGTGCTACGGTGCACGGGTGTTGATCGCTAGGGATCCCTCTCCGACAACCCCTCACTTAATGTTGTCCAAGGGCGGGCGTCCGAACCCTTTCGCGGGGCCGCCCTTCGAACCCCTGGGTCGGAAGCGGGCGTCGGGGCGTCTTCATCCCCTAGCCTTATCTACCTGCGGGCCTCATGGGATTCCAAGCCCAATCGGCCCGTCATCGGGCGCCGTCGAAGCGCAACGGTTCGCCTTCCATGATGGCGCGCATCTCGCGGCGGTTCGTCGTAGATGCGAAACTCGCGTTCGCATTATGCCTGCGCGTCGGGCGCGTGCGGCGGCCTCTCCGGTCCCTGCACCCGGTTAAATCGCGAAACGATAGCGGCGCGGGAGTCGAAGCGCCGCGGGGCGGTTGACATGACCGCTATTTAAAGGGAAAGGGGGACGCATCCGGTTACCTTTCTCTCACCTTGCGCTCGCAAAAAACCCATCCCCTTCCTTTGCTCTCGCGTGCTCCGTCGATTCGCCTTTCTTCGCCGCGTCCGCCGCTCTCCTCACTTCTCCCCAATCCACCGTCGCGCATCCGACCCGAGCCCTGCCATGGCGGAGTGGATTCCGTCCCGCTGCACGGTCGGGTCCCTCGAGGCCCTTGTCGCGCGCGGACTTCGATGCCGCGCACCGACGCCATGGAGTGGGCGGTGCCGGGGAATGAGGCCCTGCCGGCGCCGCCGGGACGGCTACGTCGTCTCCTTCCGCCACTTCCACGAGCGCGACTTGGGAATGCCGCCTCACCCTTTCTTCCGCGGCATCCTCCACCATTACGGGCTGGAGCTGCAGCACCTCAACCCCAACTCCATCCAGCACCTCGCCGCCTTCGTGGCGCCGTGCGAGGGCTTCTGGGGATCGCCCCCATTTCGAGGCTATTCAAGCACTTCTTCGATTGCCGGTTGGTGACGAAGAAGGACGCGGCCGGGAACCCTCGCGCCGTCCCCATCGGCGGCGCCGGCTTCCGACTGCGGGGCGGCCGGTCCAGAAGTACATCCCCATCGCCCTCACCGAGCTCCAACAAGGGCTGGCACGAGCGGTGGTTCTACCTCGGGAACACCGCTGCCACACCCCTCCCCGAGTTCACCGGCAACCTCATCAATGCCGCACCGGAAAAGTGGCACTTCGGGGTGCCCGCCGACGAGAAGAGGGGGATCGCCGCGCTCGCTGGACGCGGTCGAGGCGCTCGACCAGGCCGGCGTGACCGGCGTTGGGGTCATTGGCTCCTACCACTGCGCCGGCTCGCACCGCTGCGGGCCGGCGTCGGATGATGTCGGAGATGGGAGGTGACTTCACCCGGGAGGGAACCTGCATGGTGAACCCACGGGCGGACCCTCGGATTTCGCTCCGGGAGTTGAAGGCCCGACTCGCGGAGGCGATGCTGAAGACGGCCGCCGCGTGGGACCGGTTTGAGTGGCCGGTCCCCAACCACCCACCAATGCTCCCGGAACAGGGGGCAATTTTGTTTGTAAGTTTTTAATTCTGTCTTTGGTTGAGTCGGTCTTAAGTTCCGATCTCTCTTACTTTTCTAATTTCGCGCTGTCGTCCCTACTTGTCTCCGTGTTGCGAGAGAGGTTTGCAATTCATTCCTTCCCCCGCCCCATTGCTCGAGGATGCCGACGTCCGGGCCATCAATCGGGCGCGCGGCGAGGAGCAAAAAGCTCAAAAGGACGCCAAGAAGGCCGGGAAGGCGGCGCGGCAACGGCGGAAGGCGGAGAAGGAGCGCCGGCGCCGTTCGGGCCGGATCGTCCTCTCCGAGAGCAGCGAGCACCGACTCCGACGACAACGACGGGGGTGACGACGAGGAGCTCATCGACATGTCCCCCTCATCGACGAGCTCGCCGAGGAGGAGGACATCGAGCGAGGGCCCGACTCGGCCGGCCCCTGCGGAAGTGGGCCCCGCCGGGACGACGTCGGCACGTCGCTCGCCGGCCCGAGCCGGGAAGGAGCGCCGGGCTCCCCGCAGGCCGAGGCGCGTACCGCCCCCGCAGCGCCGACTTCGGCGCCCACCACCACCGCAACGCCGACCGCCCGGCCGCCGTGCCCGGGGTCGCGGCCCCGACCTCCGCGGTCGTCACCACGCCGCCCCGCCGCTCGCACACCGGTGCCCGTGGCGGCGACCATGGCGGGGCGATGATGGCCTCGGCCGCCGCGGTGACGTCGACCGTGGTGACCGCGGCGCCGGCGGCGGTGGCGGGAGGGCTCGCCTCGACGACGTTGGCGGCGATGGCCTCCGCGGCCCCGTTGGCGTCCGTCCGAGCGCCGGTGACGATGGCCTCGGCGGCCTCGCCGGTGTCCGTTCGAGCGCCGGTGATCGCGCCCGGCGGCGGCTCTGCTCCGGCGGTGGCCGCAACCCCGTCGGGTCCGAGTACGGCCGCGCCGGCCTCCATGGCCTCTTCATCTGCGGCGCCGAGGCCGGCGACGGCGCCGAGTCTTCCGGCAACGTCGGCCCCGCGACGGCGGCGCGCGCGAGTGCCCCGGGCGGCATTTGGCAAGAGGCGGCGTGAGGGTCTCGGGTCGGCGGTCGGCCCGCCACCCAAACGACAACCGTACCGGTAAGTGTTGCTTCCTTCCGTCTTTCTTTCTTCTTTCTCGACTTTCGGTTTGTTGATTTGCGCATCCCGCGAGGGTCCGTTGGCCGGGGCTCGGAAGCGGCGGCCCCGGGGTCGGGGGCCCCCAGCTGCGCCATCCCCGCCGGCCCCTCAACCGGCAAGCACCATGGCGGGGGTCGGCCGGAGACGGCGGCGCCAACGATGGCCATGGTGACGGCGGCTACCGGCTCCGCGCTCGTTTCCGCCGCGGGGACCTCCCCGAGCTCCTCCGCCACGCCGCACCGGCCGGCGCCGCCTCGTTCGCGGGGCCGGGGGTCGTGCACGTTGTGGGGCCCCAAGGGCCGACGCACACGTTTGACGAGCAGGCGGAGCGGACAATTTGGGGCGCGTTCCGCCACGGTCGCGGCCGGGCCGCCGATGTCTTGGACGCGGCGCTCCATCTCGTTAGGTCGGCCGGCGGAGCCGGCCGAGGTGAGCGCGCGTTCATTCCTTCGCGGAATATCGGTCTCTTTTTGCTTCGCTCATGATTTTCTTCTTCTTTTCGGACCCTGGATATGATGAACCGGGCCAAGCATGCACGCATCCGCTTCCAAGAAGGGGAACGGGCCCGCCTTGACCGGGAGGCGCGAGAGCGCCACGGAGCGAGCCCTCGGAGCCATCCGAGAGGCCGAGGACGCGAAGAAGGAGAGGGCCGAGGCGGCCGGGATGGCGGCCGAGGCCAATGATGCGCGCAGGACGGCCGAGTCCCGCTCGGCCGAAGCCACCAAGAGGGCCGAGGCGGCGGAGGAAAGGGCCAAGAAGGCCGAGTCCGATGCCGCGAACGCTCGTCGGGTGGCCGAGTCCCGGCGGCCGAGGTCCGGGCGGCGATGGCGAGGGCGTCGAAGGCCGAGGAGGACGCGGCGAGCGCGCGCGAGGCGACGGACACCGAGCGCAAGCTCAAGGAGGCCGTCTCCCGGTCGGTCTCCAAGCTCACTTCCCAACTCTCGACGTTGGAGAGTGAGGTTAATCGTAAGTTTTCTTTCTCATCCCTCCTCCTATTTTGCTTTTGATTGGTGTCATGTCTCATGATTTCTTCTTCCTTTTCATTTTCGGAGCTCGGGATGAACCTAGGCGGGCTGCGGCGAGGAAGAAATTCGGCTCGACCGAATCCGCATCGGTGACGAGTTCCTCTGCAATGAGCTGGAGGTGCCACGGCCGCCGGGACCACCAATTTGGAGCCGCGCCTTCTCTCCATCGCCAATCGTTTTGGTGCTCGCGGCGTGAGAGTTTTGAAGCCGGGGTCCTGTGGACTGCGAGTGCTGGAGCAGAACACACTTCGAGGACAACCTCGATCTCGACATGCTTGCACGGCTGGGCATGGTGCCCGGCTTCTCCGAGCAGGAGATCGAGGACATGAAGAGGAAAGCCGCGCCGATCGCCGCCAAGCTTGCCGAGCTCCTCGCCTCGCACGCCTTCCCGCCGCCGCCGTCGCCGCATGACGAGTAGATAATGTAATGTGTTAGTTGAGTCGGCCGAGTGGCCGGTAGTCGAGTCGGCCGGGTGGCCAAGATGTAAGGAAGAACTCGCTTATTTTGTAAACAAGTTATCTGTTTTAATTTCGTTCCAAATTTCTCACATGTTCCCCTTTTGTGGCTTCCTTCTCGTTCGGACCATCTAGTAGCCTCGGATTCCTCATTCGATTGACCGGTGACTTAGGCCGCTCTTAGTCGCCGGGGCGTCGAGTCCCGAGTCGGCCGGTCGGATCGGCCGAGTGGTCGTTGGCGTTCCGAGTCCTGTCCGAGTTGGACTTGCACTATGGGATTAAACTTCGTTCGAAATTTTAAACTCTTGTCCTTTCGTGACTCCTTTCTCTTTCGGACCGCCTAGTTGCTTTAGATTTTTCATTCGGTTGATCGATAACTCGGGCCGCTCCTAGGCTGTAGAGGCGTCGAGTCCCGAGCCGACCGGTCGGACCGGCCGAGCCATCGTCGGCGCTTAGGTTTTGTCCGAGTCGGGCCCGCAGCGAGGGATTTTCGTGTGAGTTCCGCGGCCGTGGGCACAACCGGGACCCGCACACGGCCTCCTTTGCACACCCGCCGGGTGGAGCCCCGACTCGGGAGAGTCGGGGTCGGCGGCCGGCAAATTTGGACTTTATTCGTCATTTGTCGAAAACAACAAGAAAGAGAGAAAGGTTTTCTCTTTATTTCGTTTGCATAAATAATTGAAACAACAAGCTAAGGGTAAAAGCGACGTAGCTGCCCGATGTTCCATGCGTTGGTGAGCACGTTTCCGTTGGCGTCCTTGAGCTTGTACGTGCCGGGCGGAGCACCTCGGCTACCGTGTAGGGCCCTTCCCATGGCGGAGTTAGCTTGTGCCGGCCTTGATTCCCCTGGAGGAGTCGAAGGACGAGGTCGCCGGGCTCGAAGGCGCGCTTCTTGATCTTGCGGTCGTGGTAACGGCGGAGTGCTTGTTGGTATCCGGCTGAGTGCAGCGGTGCGGCTTCCCTTGTTTCGTCGATTTGGTCCAGCGCATCTTCGAGATAACGCTTATTGAGTTACGGATCGAAAACTTGCACGCGCGGAGCTCCATAATCCGGATCCGTGGGTAGCACGGCCTCGGCCCCGTACACCATGAAGAAGGGAGTGTGACCCGTGGCTCGACTCGGCGTCGTCCTCGGGCTCCACAACACCTGCACCGAGCTCTTTCGCCCATTCCCCGGCAACGGCGCCCGTTGGCGCGTAGGAACTCGACGAGCGCGCTTTCCTATTTGTCGGAGAGCGCGGACCCGATGATGACCTTCTTCCCCTCGGGGTCGGCGGGGTCGAGGGGCACCATCTTGGTGTCTTTGGCCGGCTCGAAAGAGCCGATCGCCTTCTTTGGGATCGGCGTGTCCTCCGACTCCGCAGTCGCGACCTGTGGGAGGTCGGACTTGTTGACGAGCGCCGCCGCCGGCTCGCAGCACTCCACCTCGCACTCGTAAGCACGCTGAACCGACGTGCTCACGGTGATGATCCCCTTCGGACCCGGCATCTTGAGCTTGAGGTAGATGTAGTTGGGGACGGCCATGAACTTCGCGTAACATGGTCGCCCGAGGATGGCGTGGTACGCGCCGGGAAGTCCACCACGTCGAAGGTGAGGGTCTCGGTGCGGTAGTTGATCGGCGTGCCGAAGGTGACGGGCAGGTCGGTTTGCCCAAGTGGCACGGCCGTCTTTCCGGGCACAACCCCGTGGAAGGGCTCGCCCGATGGCCGGATCCGAGAGCGGCCGATCCCCATGGCATCAAGAGTCTCTCGCATACAAAACATTCGGGCCACTACCCCCATCCATCGGCACCTTGGTCGGTCGTTTGTCGGAGACGATGGGGTCGACGACGAGCGGGTAGCGTCCGGGTCGGGGAACGAGCTCGGGGTGGTCGCCGCGGTCGAACGTGATTGCCGCCTCGGACCACCCGAGGTAGGTCGGCGTCGCAGGTTCGGCGGCGTAGACCTCGCGCCGCTCCCGCTTCGGTGCCGCCCGGACGAGCCGGGCCCGCGGCCCCCGAAGATCATGAGGCAGCCGGTGGTTTGCGGGAAACCGCCGTCCGCGTCCTTGTCGTCGCCGTCGTCGTTCTTTGGGCCGGGGTTCTTGGGGTCGAACTTCCTTGCCTTCATGCCCGGGAACTTGAGCATCGGCCCGCGATCCTTGAGGGCGTGGTTGACGGGTCGGCCGTGGTTGGGACACGGCGCCTCCGAGCATCTTCTCGAAGTGCCGGCCCTTGTTGCCGTCGTCGGCGGTCGGCTTCTTCGGCTTGCGCTCGGCGGCGGCGACGAGGTTGGTGTCGCGGCGGTATTGGTCGCCGCTCTTCCTCTCGCTTCGCTTCTTGTCGTGCGGGACGGACGGGCCCGCACCGGAACTCTCGTTCCGCTTCGCCTTGCCCTTGGCTCGATGAAGGAGGGCATCCACGGCGTCTTCTCCGGAGGCGTGGCTGGTTGCCACGTCGAGTAGCTCTTTGACGGTGCGCGGGCTGTTGCGGCCGAGCTCGTGCACCAGCCCCTCGTTGTTGGTGCCGGCGATGAACGCCGAGATCACCTCTGCGTCGGCGAGGTTGGGGAGCGTGTTGCACTTGCGGGAGAAGCGCTTGACGTAGTCCCTCAAGGACTCGTCCGCCCGCTGCCGGCAGGTCCCGAGGTCCCACGGGTTCCCGGGGCGCGTGTACGTGCCCCGGAAGTTGCCGATGAAAACCTCCTCCGAGTCCCACCAATCGTGGATCGAGCCCTCCGGAGGTGCTCGAGCCACATTCTCGCCGAATCGGCCAAGAAGAGTGGTAAGTTGCGGATGATGAACCGCTCGTCGGTGGCGCCGCCGGCTTGGCATGCCGGGCGGTAATCCTCCGGCCATAATGCGGGGTTCGTCTCCCCGTTGTATTTGGCGATGCTGCTGGGGGCCGGAAACGCCGGGGCACCGGAACCCGCCGAATGGCAGGCCCAAAGGCCTTGGGCCCCGTCATAACCGGGGTTTGTCCTCCTCCGGATCGAATCGCCCTCCGCGCCGGGGCGTACCCGTGGTCCTCGGCTCGCGCCTTGGAGCGCGGTTTTGTTCCCGGCGCCGGCGGTCGGGGTATCGCGTGCGTCGCGCGACTCGCCCATCCGCCGCCGAACCGGCGGCGAGTTCCCGGTTCCGCTTTGCTCGGCGGTTGGGTGGGCCGAATCCTTTGGTCCCCGGGGCCGGCTTGGCGTGTGGTGGGAGGCACCGGCCTCTTTCCGCCGTGCGGCGGAGCTCTGCTCACGCTCGGCCTCGTTGGACGGCCGCTAAGTCCAGGAGGTCTCCGACCTCCTCTTGGATCCTCCGCCGGTCCTCGTTGACCGGTTGCGGGAGCGCGCGCATCGGTGTCGCGGCCGCAGCCACGTTCCGGCTGGGCCTCTCGTACCGGGAACGAGGTGGTTTGCCTCGTCCGAGATCCTTCTTTGGGCTTCGCGCCCATGCCGGCGAGCGAGTTCGCGCCGCGCCCGGCGCCGCGCCACCTCGCACTCGAGGCGTTCGCGCTCCTCCTTCAATCGCCGTTCGGTCTCCGCGACCTCGTGTTGGCGTCGGAGCAGCTGCTCTAGGTCGTCCTCCTCCCGGGGCTCGGGGCTTCCCGGAGGGGTTTGTCTGTCGTGGCACCGCGGCGCGCGGCGGCCGTGCGTTCCCGGCACCGCCGGTGTTCACCGCCGCGGACGGCGGCGCTGCCCAGCCCGGGGCCCGGCGGCTGCCGGGCCGCGCGGCCCATGTCGTTGATGCCGTCGGTGTCGCCGGCGTCCCCGACCTCCACCATCATGCACTCCCGCGAGGGGTGGTGGCTGCCGGTATCGGACCCGCCGCCGGAGCCCGCCATGCCCGCGAAGCTCCGCGCCGGCGGACACGGCGGGAAAGTAGTGTAGTGGCCGGGAGGTCGGCGGGAGAACGCGCGACGGGCTCCCGGCTCCGGTCACGATGAACTCCGGGCTCCCGAAGTTCACGAGGGCGCCCGGAGTCCGGTCGACGGTGTGGCTCGCCATCTTCAAGATCGTCGAACGCGTCGAGGTTCCCCTACCTGGCGCGCCAACCGTCGGTGTTATGAAACCGGCCGACAAGTAAATTTGTGTTTGGAGGGGATCGACGCTACTACTCGGATGGGCCTTGGAAGATTTAGGAAAGTGTGGTTTATACTGGTTCGGGCAATCGAAGCACTACGTCCGGTTCGAGGATTGTTCGTGTTTCGTCTTGTGAAAAGAGCTACAAAGGATGCGAGGGAGGAGGGTTGCTCCAAGCCTCCGTGTGCTATGTGCTCTAGGATGTGTGTGCGGTGAGTTCGATTAACTCGATCCGTGGTGTCCGAAAAATCCCCCTTGCGCGTGTGCGTGGGGTCCCTTTTATAGTCCAAGGGACCGAGGCCGAAGCGAGGCCGGAGCCGCCGTGCATCACCCCGCTCGCATGCGGGCCGCCTCGAGCGCAGCGGTGCGAGCCGGCGCACGGTCGGTCTTGATCGGTAGCGCCGGTGTCGATGCCACGCTCGCCACCGTGGCAGCCGTCCCGTCGCATGCCGGTCTCCATCCGTCACTCCCGTTCATCACGGCCCCGGCAGAGATGGCGTTGTCGCCTCCGTCTTGTCGTCGTGCCGTGGGTGTCGAGCGACGCGTTAAGATGAGACAAGAGGAGCCGCGCAGATCTCACCCGATCCCCGTGGATTGGTGAGTTCCCGAGCGGAGTTATGGCGATCCCCGTTCACCTCGTTTAGTGTGAGGCTTCATGAGGAAGCCATTTGCTCCCGAGTCGGGCGAGGCGGGGACCGCCGAGCCCGCCCGAGTCCCGGACGGGAGAGACGGGGACCGCCGGGCCCGCCCGAGTCCCGGACGGACGAGGCGGAAGTGGTGCACCTGCTCGACCCGGAGTCGGGCGAGGCGGAGGCCGTGGGCCCGGCTTTCGTAGCCCTCACGGGCCTAGGCGGACACTATAGGTCAGCCACGGGACAGATTACAGTGCTATTGTCTCGTCAATCGCCCGGCCTCCGTCCCGGTCACGAGGCCATCATGGGCTTGGTAATGATCACGCCGCTCTGCAGCCTAAGCTAGCGCTAGCGTGCGGCGCCGCGGAATGGGACAGGAGGGCACCGCGCCGGTCACATCACGTCCCGTTGGCGAGACGAGTTCCCGTGCGCCGTAATTGCGCCTACCGGCCCGCCGTAATTCCTCCCCATCCGGTGGGTGAGGTCGCTTCTCCGCGAAGCGAAGGCAAACGCGGCAGGGATTGCGGTCCCCACCCGACGCCGAGTCGGGCGAGGCGGAGATCGTGGGTCCGCCCGCCCCGGGGTCGGGCGAGGCGGAAGTCGCGGAACCGCCCGCCCCGGGGTCGGGCGAGGCGGAAGTCGTGGACCTCGCCCGACTCGGGGTCGGGCGAGGCGGAGGTTTCGGGCCCCACTTCGTATCCTTTATGCGTACAAGACAGAGCCGTTAGCCGGCTATGACGGTGGTTAAGTACCCCGATTAGGGTACCCTAATCTAGGTACCCGACGGTTATTGTGTCGTGATTGTGCATTAGGTTTCAGGAATTGCTTGACACCCTAGATGCATGAGTAGAATTCCTATGTTACCTCGTTTATCCATGTTGGTTTGGTGTCTCGATAGATGCTACGCTTAATTCACGGGGCTACGGTAGAAGTCGAGTAGTGCTTGCGCACACTCGCGAGTCGTTACTGGTCCGATCTTAAAGCATGGAGGCTTTAAGTTGATTGATGTCTTTTAAGTTAAAGTTAAAGATGAAGATGAAGATGAAATTGAGACCGGACGGGCCCTGTAGGAGAAAGGGCAAAGACGAGGTCTTGCAAGGTGGTAGCCCCGTCCGTGTCGGTCAAGGACCGTACCGTTGTTGGCCCCGCCGAGCAAGTATTTGAACGTACCGATTTACATACCGGTGTTTATGGGGCCAGGAAGCCGATGTAACCTAATTGCCACAGCGGTTGGACGTAGCCCATCCCCTAATTGGCTGGAGAATGAGGTGAGGCCTCATGTCTCAAAGGGAGAGGAATGGGTGGTCGCTCACGGATAACGTCGAGGACGGGTATCGCGTGGGGTCCCCGGTGTTCTCGGGCGGATGGGAGACTAACCCGGCCACTGCCAGGAATTAGCGTGAAAGGTTGTCGTATGCGACCATTGGGGTGCGTATACGCCGTGTAAACGGGTTTTCCCAGCTGGTGAAATCGATTCGAATCGCTGTCCCTCGCAGTAATGAGTACCGCTTGTTCACCGTGTCATATCGTAGTTAATCAAGTGAAAGATGAAGGAAGATGGATGAAAGGATTGTTGTTTGGAACTAATCTTTTCCTGCAACTTGATTGCAATAGTGATAGTCTGCAAACCTAGAGGTTAATGAACTTAACGTGAGCTAAAATATCGAAAGTAAGGACTCAACCTTTAATGCTGTTTTCGCAAAGGAGTAAACCCCACAGCCGGAAAGCCTTTGCATACTAGGCGTCGGCCTTAGCGTGCCATGTTGACGGGTCGGTCTTGCTGAGTATTAGAATACTCAAGGTTTGTTCGTTATCTTTCAGGGAATGAGTCGTGCGATCACGACTTATACGAGTAGTTCCTGGAAGTGGAGTGTCCTGGTGTGGTTCCCACCAATGGGAACGGTTTCCGACGTCGTGAAGAGGAAGGACCGTGATGTACGAAGGGCTCGGTGCATCACGTTGATCGTTTAATAGTGTTTTGGTGTTCAAAGTTCAAGTTTCCGCTGCAATACTCGTAGGTTGTTAAACTTCAGTACAATTTATATTTCCGCTGCACCAATGTTTGTATTTTGAAAACCTGGTTGTATTATACCATGATGTATATATTCTGGCTTGTATGAGATGATACACTCGTTGTAACTCGCTTCGTCGAGTGTCCCTCTGTTCCGATTCCCGGGTGTCCCGGAGGGGATGTCACACTAATACTTGAGAATGGCTCACTACTAACATGTTCGAGTATGATGCATGACATTATTACTCT